>OY755250.1:46849286-47376786 GCA_963576725.1 Azorinus chamasolen | reverse complement strand
CAAGGACAATACATTTATTGTGAATTAACTCTAATAAGTGAAGATAGCCACCACCGGAGATAAGTATCACAAATTAAATTGGGTCAACACGAGCTAAAGCTCACGACGACCACCAAGGATACAGGCCAGTTATACAGGCAAGTTATACAGGTAAGTTATACAGGCAAGTTATACATGCCAGTTATACAGGCAACTTATGTAAGAAATAATGATATCATGAATGTTTATAATGACTCGCGAACACAGTGTACATAGTAATTGTAGAATCATACAATCTATACTATTCTACAGAGCTATAGAAAAAGGGCCTAAACAAATACTAAAATCGCCAGTTCTCCACCAAAACCATTGTTGTGACCATTTCTATGGGCGCAACAGAATTCCTGCAGTCATATATTGCAGTGGACACAGTCTATACCATGGCCGTATATTGTATATATATATATATTGCATTTACGGAGACAGAACACCTACGGCTGCTGTATTTGAAGAAATGGTCCACAGTCACCATTTTTGCTACCTGTTCAGCGTCCATGCGACTGACTTGGTATTTTTATGCCCCCGTTGACGATAGTCAGGGGGGCATTATGTTTTGCACATGTCCGTCCGTCCGTCTGTCCGTCCGTCTGTCTGCCCGTCTGTCCGTCTGTCAAGCTTTTAGGTGCAGTTGGTTGTCACATTTACGTGCAGTTTTTTGTCACAGTTTTTTCATTGTCTTATATCTCCCTAACCACTGTAGCTATTGCCATGGAATTGCATATACACCTTAAACACCATCCATAATTTCATTGCACACCCAGCCCATGCTGCCCGTAAGCCCAAGGTCAAGGTCAAATGACTTGGATTTTTTACGTGCAGCTAGGCAAGCACCTACACGGGGGCATCACTGTGTCTTACAGACACAATTTTCTAGTTTTTTTAATTCATAGGTAGCCATATGGTGCCCGCACAATGAATTCATAGACTCTTTATGGCCCTACCGCTACACAATTTGATTGTAAATGCTACATTGGCAATATGGCTTGTAGCTATAGAGATGAGCTGTACGGCAGCCATGCAAACGCTGCCGATTTCTATAGCCGCCGCAGAAATATCTTGATTTCAGCGATCTACGGCCTCTGAAAACAGCAGCCATATGGCTTTCTGCATAACTTTCGTCCTGCATTAAGCAATCATTTGCTTATAAAGACAGCTATGGTTATTTTAAGTGGTCGCATTGGAGGGGGTCTACTGTATCTTATTTCTCCATGAATCCACGTGTGTACATGTATATATCGTAATGCATATTACAATACATGTATTAGATCTGTAAAAGAAATTAAATTATGAAATCATTGCTCAGAGCTACAGATAACGGTGTGTACACGAATTTGATACTAAAATCCTCATTTCTCCACTAATACTATGGATACTCTTTAGAATGGGCTCCAATCCCTATAAGGCCAGGTGCACAGTAAATGTGCCAATTCTTTAAAAAAAATAGTGTACATGTTCTTTTCTCCAAAGATTCAATTAACAAGAGAAAAGCAAGTTTACTATTTCTATCTATTAGCAATTCTGTAGGTGTGCTGAACATTTCAAGCACATATCTTTAACGGTTATGAAGTTATCGTAGACTCACCTTCTATCGAACCTCACCTGTTTATCGAACCTTTCATTTGTTGTGTTTTTACGCATGTACAAGTGCATACTACCTCATAAAATCATGAGTACCATTGGTTTGTCTGTAAACAACGCCTCGTAGCTTTAAAACTGAAATATACGTCATAAACAGGTCAATACAGTTTATTTTTCCTTCAACTATGCTAAACATGAGAAAACTCTTAATACGTTATAGAATATCAACATAAATTGAAACGTGTACCACATTAAAAATGTTTGACAGCTTTGACCCCTTCAGCTTATGCAAAGGTCGCGTGCCCATGATGAAATCACTTGATTATGAGTATTATGGTACAGTTAACAGTTTCTAAAATAAAGGTTCGATAAGCAGGTGATATTTTTCTGGCAGCCATTTTTGTTTTTGTTATGCGGGTGGTGGGGAACACTGGATTGTATTCGTCCGTACACCGGCAGTTTGGATTCAAATGAGATGTAGCTTAATGCGGCATGAGAAAAATGTTATTTTATGAATTGAAGCAGACGACAATTGTTGCAGATAAAAAAATAAACTTTCTGCAGAATCACTTACCTATGTCTCACACTTAACTCATTCCCTCATATTGAGGTTCAGATAAAATGCGTAAATGAACCCTTTACTCCATAACTACGCCTTCCGAAGACTTTGTAAACTTGAATGTCATTGACTGATTGAATATTATACCTCTCATCCTGCATTAAACCGTTCCTCTGTGAATATTTATGTGTGGAATAATGAGGGCATTAATATTAATTACATTATTTTGCTATAACAAAACATGGACACGGGGTGTTTTGGCCATGGCAGAAACTGTATAATCATATCTATATTATAAACAAACAGAGCAGATCCCGATCAGATGGTTCCTACAGGAGCTGTCTGAACTGGACCTACTTTGTTTGCAAAGGTGTAGATCGAAATGCGTATTGATGGAGTAAACCTTTGAATGTGAGAAACAGCTGTACGTGCTCGTATTTGCATGCAGGGAATATCGATTTAGTGTAAAGAACCTAGAGGGGTCTCTAATCAGGATCTGCATTGTTTGTAAAGCATACATCTTTCATACTGAATAGACTATGTTGTTAAAAAGGTAATGAGCCAGTTCCCTTTGAATATTTATCATTCAAAGGGCTAATAATAGTTGTATATTTAATGTACTACTACTACTACTACTGTAACGTTCGTAGAAAGTTGGTAACTATGCAAATGAAGCTGACCAGATCATTGTATCTTGGGAAGTGGAGGTATATATATAGCACAACAAACATCTCTTGATGTGAGCTTAAGCTTTGCACCAATAGGGTTTGTTGTTGCTGGGTCTCTCGGTTTGCACGTTACACTACTACTACTACTAAGTACTACGTACTATACTACTAATAATAAATAATAATAATAGAAATACTTGATATATATAGAGAGAGAGATACATTTTCACTCCTTTGGCAACAGCGTTGATCCAAAAAAGACAGCTCCTAGTCTCCTTTTTGCATTCATGTTACGACGTTCTGCTACTTACCGGTGGAGGAAGACTCCAGAGGTTTGATGTCTGTGGGCGGAATAAATTGCACAGGACACACAGATCATCTGCGTTAGTGCTAGCACAGCTAGAAGAACACCAGGTTGTTGAACAAAATAAATGACATGCAAACACAAGTTTGATCGGAATTAATATCTCAGAACATTCTTTAGTCTTATCATATCTTTTACAAATAGCATCATATAATTCATTGTTAAAATCAACAAATCTGTAAGTGCTAAAAAATAAAATATATAGTGATAAATTTATTTAGACCAAGTGTAAATCTTACGAAAATTTGATGTTCGTGACGGGTCTGTCTAAAACGCTGAAGTGATTTGCCGAATACATAGATAAAGAAGGAAAACGCTGAAGACAAAGAAATAGAAGGATTTCAGAAAACGCTGAAGACAAAGAAATAGAAGGGTCACTGATCCATGAAATTGTATGGGGGATTATAATGTCAACACCTGTACGGTAGAGCAGAAGCTTATTGCAGGATACTTATCAGATATATGTAGTTAGTATTACTTGTAAAAGAAGTTTGAGTATACCATAAAAATATTATATTTTGATAAAATAAATATAGATATATTATATTTTGAAATAATGGCATCACATTTATTTTAAACAAGTAAAAATGGGTGGGGGTATAAATTCTTTCTTTTTTAAAAATAATAAATACATGTTACTTTTGATGCGGTAAAATTATTTTTTGTTACATGTACTGTCCATCTGATCAGGGTCTGCTCTTTGACAAGTTCGGCCGTGCTAAAAGTATTCCAAGGTCATGTGCTATATTAACAATATGACTAATATTGACGATGTCTTTATTTTTCACATGAATGTTATTTCACGATGTCATTATTTTTTCACATTTGAGTGAATAGGCAAACCTTTGTTTTAATAATTTATTAACAGCTTCCATGTGAAATGAGTTTTCTGTTGTGTACTAATTCTTCTTTGTCCTAAAGTTTAAGTTCTAATTCTTTTATCCAACTGTTGTCATTCTTAATTTCATGATTACATTCATTAATATACTCACGGCTGATTTCAAACTGAATTAGATCATCCTCTTCTGTGATGGCTGATATGTAATTTTCCATGTCTGGTCAGATTTAGACCTGGATAGATTTCTGCGATTACTGAAGATGATGATGATAATGATGATGATTACTTCTTGATTATTATCAACCCTTTCCCTCATATTTATATATAAACGCATTTTCGCTCTTTCGCACGCACAGAGTACTGTAGGAGCTATTTGAAAAGGGTCTGTCCTGATTGCTTATGAATGATATAAATCTGATTATACACTTTCTGTCAAAGCAAAAAATAATCCAGTGAAAAATTCAGCTTATAAATATTCATGATGTCATGATTACTTATATGAATATTGAACATGGAAATTGTTTAGAATAGTTTTAACTCGGTTAAGAACATCACAGGTGTAATATATTAACTCTTTCCCTCATATAAACGTGTTTTAACGCATTTGCAAACAGAGTAGACCCAGATCAGACGGCTCCTAGAGGAGCCGTCTGACCAGGGTCTGCTCTGTTTGCTAATAGAGTTTGATAGATGTGTCTTTACTTTCCAAAATATCTACAATGTTCCACCTCCATATTTCATCATAACTAATTTGTTAATGAATATTCAGTAGGTATTGAAATTTGGCCTAAATACAGAACGGGGAAAGGGTTAAACATGCAAAATGTCTATGCATTTTTTTGTTTTTATTTTTCAATTCTCTTTTATTTGGTCCAATAACTGCCTGAGATATATAATTATGATGGGTTTAGTAAAATCTAATTATCGGATTAGGGTAGTTGTCATAATCTAATCAGTGATATTGCTCGTGCCCGTGTAGTGCACGTTCCGCAATCGATTAACGACCCATAATCGATTTATCTACATTCCAGATTGAAAAAATTATGGAAGTTGTCATAATCCAATCAATGATCAAAATATCATATTCATATCCTATAAGTGAATCTTTGTATAACTTATGCAGCGTAGCAAACCACTGTATATCAATATAAATAATACATATATATTTCAAAACATAATCCGAATCAACACAGTATGCTATAATTTCAGAAAACAAATACAGAATAGCTATAACTCGGTTTAGAACTTCACAGATGTACAATATCAAACAAACATGGAAAATTTCTGTGCATTAGTCCAATAACTGCCTGTGAGATTTTTAAAATAAAATCGAATTATCGAGTACTTATAATCCAATCAATGATATTGCTCGTGCCCGCGTAGTGCACGTTCCGAAATCCTTTAACGACCCCTGATGGGCTTATCTACATTCCATATTAAAGAAATTAAGGTAGTTGTCATAATCCAATCAGTGAAATTGCTAGTGCCCAACTTCACTGATAGCCTTTAACATGCTACTGGCTAGTAGGCAATTATTTAACCCTTTACTCTGTTTGCAAGGCGTATTTATGGAGCAAGGGTTTAGAAAAAATGATTTTATTTGTAAAAATATGTTATCATACATACTATCAAAACTATTTGTAATGGCAATGTGAACAACTAAATGTTATGTTCGGATAAGACCACGAACACGTGCCGCATTCCAAAGAGCACAAACATATATCCAAGGAACGCAATTACAAGGCAACAATACCGGACTATTATTTCAACTGAAAATGACCAATTAATATATGTAACATCACAAAAGATAGGTTTGAAAAATCTTTTGTTAAACCAAATTCAATATAGATACAAACATGTTTGCCGATCTAATTACTTTTTCACGATTTTTTTTCTTTCTTTTTTGTGTATATATGTTAATTAAATTTTAATGATATATATATATATATATATATATATATATATATATATATATATATATATATATATATTCATTATCTACATTATAATCCCCCACGCAATTTCATGGATCAGTGGCCCTTCTATTTCTTTGTCTTCAGCGTTTTCTGAAATCCTTCTATTTCTTTGTCTTCAGCGTTTTCCTTCTTTATCTATGTATCCGGCAAATCACTTCAGCTGCTTCAGTTACTTTTTCAGGAAATATTTCTTGGTTTTTGTAAAGCAACAATATTATTTTTTTTATAATATATACACACACACATATGCAAACACAAAAAAATAACGACATAATTAATCAGTAGCAAACAGAGCAGACCCTTGTCAGGCAGACACACAAAAAATATCGAAGTAAAATTGGAACAAAAGCAATTAAATTAAATGTAGTTATTTTAGAAATCTAATTTGTATTAATCAAATATATTTGTTTTTCATTATAATTTCTTTTTAATGTATACTCAAACTGGTTTCAAAGACAAGAAAATCCATTTTTTTAAATATTCATGTGAAAAAATAATGACATCGTGAATTATTCATTATTTTTTTTAGATTTTCCCTCAGTTTTTGCCATAGTTACTGTTTTGAAATCACGCAATTTCATGGATCAGTGACCCTTCTATTTCTTTGTCTTCAGCGTTTTCTGAAATCCTTCTATTTCTTTGTCTTCAGCGTTTTCCTTCTTTATCTATGTATCTGGCAAATCACTTCAGCTGCTTAAGTTACTTTTTCAGGATATATTTCGTAAAGCAACAATATTATTATTATTTTTAAATATACACACCCCATACACATGTGCAAACACAAAAAAAAATAACGACAGAATAGATCAGTAGCAAACAGAGCAGACCCTGGTCAGGCGGACACAAAAAAAGAAGTAAAATTGGATTTAATTTGATTAAATATATTTGTTTTTCATTATAATTTCTATTTAATGTATACACAAACTGATTTCAAAGACAAGAAAATCCATTAGCAAACAGAGTAGATCCTGATCAGATGGCTCCTGTAGTAGCCATATCTGATCTGGGTCTTCTCTGCAAATGCTTGAAAAGGCGTTTATATAAATATGAAGTAAAAGGTTAAATAATTTAACACAGGTACACGTGGCCTATCACACGGCGGCGATCTGGGTACTACACTGTTGACCATTTACTCAATTAATATTCATGTGAAAAAATAATGACATCGTGAATTATTTATTATGTTTTTTTTATTTTCCCTCTGTTATAAGCTTCTGTTATACCGCACAGGTGTTGACATTATAATCCTCCCCAATTTAATGGATCAGTGACCCTTCTATTTCTTTGTCTTCAGCGTTTTCCGAAACCCTTCTAATTCTATGTCTTCAGCGTTTTCCTTCTTTATCTATGTATTCGGCAAACAACTTCAGCGTTTTAGTCCGCGCCGTTCGTGACACCGCGACGTAAAAACTGAAGGAGTTCCGAATGATATCAACAAATCGATCACAGTGCTGATGCGAAGGTAAAATGTGTTTTGCGTACATACATTTTGCATTTTACAGGTTTTATAATGCTGTAAATAGTAGAGTAGTTCATCAATAAATGGATTGAACATCCTGTATATTTATAAAAAAAAAATACATTTGCATTTTGTAATCTATGCAACGAAACTATAATGGCAGAATATTGGATCGATTTTTTAGCACTGGCTGTTCATGCAATGAATCACAGAAACAGATCAATGATTTGATTGTTTGGTAGAAGTTTAAATTTATTGTAACGTAGATGTACTGATATTTCTTTCATGCAATTTTCAAAATGATAATTCATTGATGTCAGATATATGGTGTTTGGGTGCTGGTGAATTCGCCTAATGACCAACTCGCCTACAATTAGATATATAGTAACCCAAATGGTGAATTCGCCTATAAAGCAATTATATAGCGATTGTATTTCGCACCTTAATTATACAGGTATATCACCTTTAAATAGGCACGTGTTTGACGAACAACGTAAGAACGGTTCTCTTTAAAGCTAATTGATGCACTTAATTAATGCATCTTAACAGCCAATTTAATATGATTGAACTGACCAGTGTTCCAGTTTATTCCAAGTTTCAATATCTACTGAATATTCATGGACAAAACAGTTAAAATAAAATACAGAAGGAAGATGGAATATTGTAGCCAGATTAGAAAGTAAAGAAACAGTTCTGTTGAAGTCCATAAGCAAACAGAGTAGATCCTTATCAGACGGCTCTCATTTTAGAAGCCGTCTGATCTGGATATACTCTATTTGCAGATGCATGAAAACAAGTTTACAGGAAGGAAATGGTTAATCTTAGGGGTTATTTACTTAATATTTGGTTAAGATTGAATACAGCATAGATCGATCTGCGTCTGTCATATCATTTCCAAACGTAATAGTTCCGCATACGAAACAATCTGGGTTTTTTGAGAATTATTCATAGCCCTATATGTATTTATAATATACAATATTTGGGGGTCAGTCATTTTTCCGGTTTACCTGCAAACTTTTATTTATTACTACAAACTACTTAGCATAACTAATGTCAAAAATGTGTAGATAGTACACAGATCTGACAAAAATCAATAATATTTTCAACAATTCATCCCAATAATTTTAAGATTTGCACAAATAACTATTAATGCCCCTCCCCTTACACGCAAAAACTCTTCCATAATGTGCTTTCAAACGTATATGATCAGGGGCTACACTCAAAGTTCAATCTTGATAATCACTACCTGGAAACAAGTTTGATACCCTATAATAGGTGCGAAATACAATCGCTATATAATTGCTTTCTAGGCGAATTCACCATTTGAGTTACTATATATCTTATTGTAGGCGAGTTGGTCAATAGGCGAATTCACCATAAACCATGGTGTTTAACGGGACCTGTTGCATTTTTAGGGATCAGATATATATACCTATTTACTGACCATTTCAGTTTATACTTTGTCACGGTATTTAATCGAGATTTGTTTTTTCATTTCTTACCGGAGTGAGATCAAATTTAAACCATTTGTGTCATCGTTTTTCACGAACTCTGTGTCTGAAATTCCCTTTAATCCATCTTTAATAAAGATTTCAGGCTTAAAAACAATATTTTCTCATTGTAAACATATTCATTACAAAATGCAATAAATCACAATTCACCCCTGCATTTGCTCTCTTTATCATAATGGTTTCCAAAAGTGACTTTTACAGAGGTGTAGAAAGGCGATTTTATGGAGGAAAGGGTTAATTGTCTTAGTAGTTTTATTGATCTGTACTCCCTCTTCCACCTGTATGAAGTAAGGGAGTGTCTATTGAGTGTGTGTGTGTGTGGGCTTATTAGGAATTAAGGGAACAGGAATTACGATACACACAGAACAGTTAAAACCAATGATGTCAACTTGGAATCCAATTATAATAGCACATTGACATGAATTTTTGGCCTTGGCAGAAATTCTAAAGTCATATCTATACTAAATCATAAACAGACAGCAGACTCTGATCAGACGCCTCTGTTTGCAAACAGGTACAGAAGTGGCGTTTTACATAGGCGTCAGATGGTGTTAATTTAAATTAATTAACAGTTCCCTAATATAAAAGCCTTTACACACATTTGCAAACATAGTGGACTCAGGATCTACTCTGTTTGCTAATGGAATTTGATAATGTACAGAAAAACCTCTCTATAGCATACGGGCAATAAATTGTGTTAATTAGTTTGTATTTGGAGTAGGTGGTTGCTTAAAGCAAGGTAAAAGTAAAACAGAACGCTCCCATAGGAGCGTTCTTTATTTTGCTTTCACCCTGCTTTAAGCAGCCACCTGTCTTTAACACTGGATACATGATGTAATTTAGTGGCTGTTACAGAGAGGTTTTACTGTATTTGTTTCTTCAGTAACACCTTCCATATTAATTTTCATTATTGTTATTTTGTTATCCATATTCAGTAGGTGTTGAAATTCGAACTAAACATAGAACAGGGATTTGGGTTACGGGAATGCGTTAACCCTTTCATGAATGGAAATGCCTTTCAACATTTTTTCAATGCAAACAGATAATTTGACCCTTTTATCATGCAACGTCACCAAGTAGAGCCACTTCCTACAGAATAGACCCCTTTTATCATGCAATGTCACCAAATATAGCCCCTTCCTACAGAATAGACCCCTTTTATCATGCAACATCACCAAGTATAGCCACTTCCTACAGAATAGACCCCTTTTATCATGCAAAGTCATCAAATATAGCTACTTCCTACATAATAGACCCCTTTTATCATGCAACATTACCAAATATAGCCACTTCCTACAGAATAGACCCCTTTTATCATGCAACATTACCAAATATAGCCACTTCCTACAGAATAGACCCCTTTTATCATGCAATGTCACCAAATATAGCCACTTCCTACAGAATAGACCCCTTTTATCATGCAATGTCACCAAGTATAGCCACTTCCTACAGAATAGACCCCTTTTATCATGCAATATATATGTCACCAAATATAGCCACTTCCTACAGAATAGACCCCTTTTATCATGCAATGTCACCAAGTATAGCCACTTCCGACAGAATAGACCCCTTTTATCATGCAACATCACCAAGTATAGCCCCTTCCTACAGAATAGACCCTTTTATCATGCAATGTCACCAAATATAGCCCCTTCCTACAGAATAGACCCCTTTTATCATGCAATATATATGTCACCAAATATAGCCCCTTCCTACAGAATAGACCCCTTTTATCATGCAACATCACCAAATATAGCCACTTCCTACTAGCATAATATTTTGCACGACGACACTGTATTTTGTGTGGTATAGTGCATGTGTACTGACCCCACTGGGATGGAAGTTTAGTTCAGCCAATAGGAGGAAAACAGAAGGATGAAAAAGGCATAATTTAACATAAACATCAAATTTAACACATTTGCTCACCTTTGTCTCAAGTATTTGTCCATATAAAAGGATTAAATCAAGTTGTTTATGTTGTAAAAATCGACGACGTCACTGCACACCAATATGACATCACTTAATTATATTGTACTTGCATGCATGTATTTTTATTCAGGGGACAGAACCGCTTGAGAAAATTTTCATTTTCTTCATTTTCTCCATTTTTCTTGGTGTCGCATGATAAAAGAATTACTATGCTAGTAAGTTTTGAAGTTAAGATGTATTTTGGCTTGTCAGAAAAGTAGTTATATGCCTTTCTACACCTCTGTAATAGTTATTTTTTGAAACCATAGTGATAAATAGAGCATTTTGCTCCACAGGAGCAAATACTCTATTTATCACAATGGTTTCATAGCTACACAATTCTAAAGTTTTCCTTTTCTCTAGTAAATACTCCTTTTCGTTAGAGTTATTCAGTGAGGTAAGATCTAAAAATAGTCCCTGAAGGAATGGGTAAATAAAGTTTTATACCCCCTTTTAAAAAATGGGGGCATATTGCTTTGCATATGTCGGTCGGTCTTTCTGTCTGTCTGTCGGTAGATTGAATAAACTGATAAACAGCTTGGCGTAGGATCTTCAAACTAGCTGCGGTGATTTGCCATGACCACTAGATGACCCCTATTGTTTTTGAAGTCACTAGGCCAAAGGTCAAGGTCACCATGACCATAACTGGTGAAATGGTTTCCGATCGATCACTGCTCAAGTATTTGGCTTAGTATCTTCAAACTTGCTGTGGTGATTGGTCATGACCACTAGATGACCCACTGTTGTTTTGAGGTCACTATGTCAAAGGTCAGGGGGTCAGGGGGTCAGGGGATATACATGTTTTACAAACATCTTGTTGAAAATTTGAAATGAGTATTGAACAGGTAAAGGGTTACAAATGCTTATATGATGCATGATGTCATTATTTCTTTCATGAATATTCATCATGTGAAGGATTGAATTGGGACACCGGTGTCCTCCCTTAGGAAAAAGGAAGGCAGTTAACTTGCAGTGATTTAGCAGTGTTTTTCAGAACCAGTAAAAAGCAGTTTTTTTAGCAGTTTGTTCTAAACCAGTTTTTAGCAGTGAAAGTGCAGTGAAATCGGTCGAAATATTTAAATGAGCTAGCAGTCATATGAGGTCATAAAACACTGCAAAATAACTGGCTTACCAGTTATCACTGGGGGGAAACGTATCCCGGATATTGCTAATAAATGAGCTGTATTTTAACGCAACGGAGAGAACAGGATGGCAACGAGGGTAAGTAAATGCGTATTTTCTCTTAATTAGTTCTTTTTCGGCAATTGACAGGTGGTGCTTTAGATTCACCATTCTCATATTATACACGCTATATACATGATTTGGAATCAAACAATGCAAACATTGGGGAAAATCACAAAATGAACGCCGTGCTCGCGAAAGAATGTATAACCCTCTCCCAGATTTTTTTATGTTACTGAAAGATGGAATAAAAATATAACATTCTGAATTGAGCGATCGCTTTGAATATCATTCAACTATGTATACTGAAAATTTCAGTCATATTGGTTCAAGTTTGACCAAAATATGGCCACAAACGAAAAGTCGGTTAGTCACTATTAGTGTACTGGGGATTGATAAAAGGTGTACTGGGTATTGCATATTGTCAAAATTTGGTGTACTGGGGATTGCACATTACGCTTTAGTTGTTTTTTTGGCTTATTCACCAGCATAATAATTTGAAAAGACCTCTGAAAAGTTTATTCAGGCAATATTCTTCTATTTTCATCATAGAGTAGTGTTTAAAGGTCTAGTTTTGACTTGATGGGGTGTTAATTGGATTGTTTATTGTGGTTGGGTCCCACCATGCTTGATAGTTATTGCATCATATTAACCCATATCCTCCAGTACTTTCGTCTGCTTTGAAATTGCCGTCTGCAAAACAATATTTAGATCTAAATGCGATGTGTACATACATCAGAATCTGTATGCTATGCTACCTCTGATCTGGATCCAAACTGTTTGCAAATAACAGTCAAGAGGCCACCAGCAGGATAAAGATAAATTGCAACTAACCCTTATCCTGCTGGTCGTGTCTTGACTGTTATTTGCAAACAGTTTTGGATCCAATCAGATGCTGCATAATGCCGCGTTTGATCTAGATCCAGGCTGTTAGATTTAAAATACATTTGTCTCCGAGACCTTTTGAATTAAAATCTGTACATATATTATTGCTGCATGATATGGGTTTAGCACCTACTGTGCTAACTGGCTTGCGGTAAAGGGGCAGTTATGAACCCCTATAATAGGTCTTTAAGCGTTGTTAAAATATGCCCTATCCATCTATGTAATTCAGCAGGGATCGGATAGCCTGAAAACGTTAATTGTAATATTCTAGCAATACATATTCTTTATGTACAGTGTCATATTGAGACAGAAAATGATTTTCAAACTATTTTATATGAAAAAATGCATTAAAAATTGTTTGTTTATTTGTTTCAGATATTACGTCTCTTTAACAGTTTTTCAGTCATATTGCGACGTCCAGCTAATTACTGGTGGAGGAAGACCCCAGATACCCTTTATACACATTTTCAGATACAAATCAGTAACTGGATAGAAGTAACTGGTACCAGAACACCAATTAGCCGCAAATGCTCCATGGTGTAGTCAAAGGTTACAAGTCCACTAAGAATTAGTGTCAAATATTTTGCCTCAAAATAAAGTAGCACTGTTTTCATGGGATTTTCATCATTTTGTTTTTATCATGTAGATATACATGGTTGTCAGAGAATAGATACAATGCATGTCTGTTATTCTAGAAAGGGTTTGTGAAGAACTTAGGGGGACCTAAGTGACATGTCCCTGTTTAGTCAATGCCTGTGTCAGAAGTGTCAAGTAACTGGAGTGCAAGATATTTTTCTTACATAACACATGACACCCCAGTGTTTGCATTTTTCAGTTATGCATGAACTTATCTTTGAGGACAATACAGACTGGTTCCTGTGTTGGGTATAAAAGTTGACATTTCTTTACCTTGTACTGTAGTTGATGCAGTTTATATGAATCATTCAATGATATAGGACAGCTTATTTGGTGGGGACCTATTCTCAAAAAAATGGACAATCAATGTCGCCAATATAAGTCAACTGATATTTCGCCAATTAAAAGCAATTAACGTCGTGTCATTGTTTTTCTCATTTTTTCATTATATTAGGATTATTTCATAAACATTTTTACGGTATAAAATGTTGTTCTGAATTGCTTTCCAGGCCTTTAAATCTGCAAGGGGTGGCGGAATTTGCATGTCGCCATGGACAGTTTTAGTTTTCCTTGTACCCATAATATAGTGTAGAATGTAATCATGCCAGATATAAACCCCTGCATTTATTCATTATTAACGGATGTTTTTCACGAAGACAAAACGGCGCTAAAGCAACCAAACATTAAAATACACTGACATGCTAATGCAATGTCGCCAAACCAGACCTAATCTACGAGGCTAAACTATAACGGTAAATAGAATATCACATACTGCACGATAATTCTGCAATGCCTTATTCATTCACCCTTTAATAATGCATATCATGTGTATGACAAAAGATTTTTACCAACTTTATCTATGGAAAAAAAATATCAGAGGCCAATGTCTAAATTACACTTCGGGAATTTAGCTTTCTAATCTACGAGTCATCACAAATAAGCATATTCGTTTCCCCATGAAACACTTTTTATGTTTGTTTTGCAAATTTTGTGTACTAAATAACCTAATGTTTATCAAAATTTAATGAAAAGTACTTTGAGAAAGCATATACAATTTTGCTGGCCAATCAAATACAGCGGAAAAGAAAAAATCCTAATCTACGAGGCCTAATTTACGAGACAAATATATTTCTGCAGTTGCCCCTTCCATCATTCCCGAGTGTCATGCCACTCAATTACGTCTAATTCAATACTTAAACCACAGTCACATGTAAATAATTCACGGAGGATGTAATTTTGCTACATAATTCGTCTACACAATTCCCTAAGAAGGCGGTGAGTTATTTGACATTTTGCAGAAATAGCTTACAGGATTGCCTCCTTGAATTTGTATACATATTATTTCATAATTATGATTTGAATACCGAATTATGGACGTTTGAATAACATAACTTTTCGCATTGTTTAAATATTCACTATGAAAGTTCGTAGCTTAGATTAAATTGTCCCGTAGATGAGGATGCCAATATCAAAGTATTTCTACACAATTTTTCAAACGTAAAGTAAGTTTAAATTATGCCAGTATCATACAAATCTATTTAGAAATAATAAATGGTTCAATAAAAACAAGATTGGCAATATATTAATGGCAATTATTTGTAGAATTTTTCAGATTTATTTCACTACTATATTTACTTTTATTTTTGTTAACTCATGAACATGCTTACTTGGTATTTCTTCTACAAAAAGAGAAAACGTTCACTTCATTGCATTTATTCCTATTGCCCGATCTACATACGAATATAGTCAAGTATGTCTCCTTTTAAATAGGCATTTACAAAGCCACACATACAGTCACCAAAGTGTCCCGTAAAATATAATCTCTTTTGTCCCGTAAATTATAGTAATAGTGTTATTCACATCAACATGTTTGAATCCCATTAAATGGCTGAATTGTTTTATTCGTCCATCCCTACTTTCGTCTGTCTGTCAGTATGTCTGTCTTTTCATATGTTGTGATAGTGTTTATCTGTCTCGAGGTGTTGTGTGACTCATTACTCAAACACTAATTGAAGCGGACTGTTGAAACGTGCATTATTTGAGCATGAGCACCTTCAGTTTCGGCCCAGGATTTAGCAAAACATTGGTAACAGTGTGATAATTTAGAGCAGCAATAATTTAAATAAGAAAGTACAGCCAACCTTTGATAAATGTATAGCTGTCATTGAAAATATATAACGATGTATCATCAATATGAAAGATATAGATTCAATGACAGCTGGGAGGATTATATATCTGTTTCAAATGACTCAAAATGAGAATTTATTCGCACTTTGAGCTGTTTGAAAAAGATAATATAGACTCGCCAATAAAGAGGTGAACAATTAAGTGTAGTTTTAGTTCTAATGGAAACTTTGAATTACGAGTATGTAGGAAATCGTGTTAATAGACTTATCAATGTTTGACTGTACTATAAAATATAACAAACTTAAGGCCATCAAAAGCAGATGAAATTGATTGAAAAAGAAAATGTAATGCACAAAACAGGCGTCCTGGTACCTACAGGAAAAGGGAGAAGAATGTTCACTGTCCCTGAAAAAGTTTTCAACTTCACGTCCTTTACCAATAGTCCTTAAACATAATTTTATAATTTACGGGACAATTCAATGACACACTTTTTACCAGCAAATGGTTGGTTCTGGGTTATGTGAACGCAAGTAGTAATCAGTTTAGTTATTTTTATTAGTAACTCTTGCAAACAATTAACAATTGATTGTTCGACTGAATCAAACTATTTTCATTACATACATTTGTCAGCGGTCAGTGCATAGTTCAGTCAAAAGGGATGTTTTAACGCAGACAGTAAAATTACAGAGTTGAACACGACATACAGAGTTGAATTTGAAATTTCCGGTCTACATGTATACTCCTGAATGCTCGTTTTGATGAATCCTGCTGTTTTTAAAGCAATGTATATCATATTATTTGTCAGTCTAATTTACAGGACACATTCCTATAACGTACGGGACTGTGACTTTCGAAAGAGAAATTTTACAAATTGTCTTAACGATTTTGTGTACCTATGTATGAATTTATATTACATCGGGCACGTTTCCTGACCCTCATTTTTTTTCACTTATTTTAACTGTGTAAAAGTTCAAATACAACATTCATGAAACTATATTTTTATGAAGTTGAGTGTGGTGTTCAACTCCTAATTTTCATACTTAATTTGTACAATTTGTTTATCCTGCATAGATCTACATATTTGTATGAGACTAACCAGACGATGCCGTGATCGTTATCAATGAGTTTCTTCTTTGTCACTGTAAATGGAGACAACTTCAACAGGGGAGCTAACTATGCACTACTATTTCAATTTTACTGTACTCAATATGGTACTGAGCATGTTAACTGGAGCTACACATAGATCTACATGTAATCTCATATCAATTAACTGAAGAGTAAACAACAGATCTATTGAGAAATAAGTAAAAAGACTATAATGATTGATGGATGGATGAGTTGGATTTTACGGCACTGCTACACAAAAAACTATTATTGACAGGTAGCCAGTACTTATAGATAATGGCTTTTAATAAGTCAGTGGTCATCGAGTATTTCAATACAGATGCATATAGATCTATCTAGAATGTGCGATTGACTAGAAACAGCATTTATCACGACAGAAATATATCTGAAATAACTAACAACGTTCAATAAAACGAAAAAAAAGAGAACAAATGAAATGCAATACCCAGTACACTATCATGCAATACCCAGTACACTAAAATCTTTGAGCAACCAATCCCCAGTACCCTAACAGTGACTAACCGACTATTCGTTTCAGGCCATATTTTGGGCAAACTTGAACCAATTTGACTGAAATTTTCAGTATACATAGTTGAATGATATTCAAAGCGATCGCTCAATTCAGAATTTTATATTTTTATTCCATCTTTCAGTAATTTAAAAAAATCTGGGAGATGGTTATGCATTCTTTCGCGAGCACGGCGTTCATTTTGTGATTTTCCCCAACGTTTGCATTGTTTGATTCCAAATCATGTATATAGCGTGTATAATATGAGTATGGTGAATCAAAAGCACCACCTATCAATTGCCGAAAAAGAACTAATTAAGAGAAAATACGCATTTACTTACCCTCGTTGTCATCCTGTTCTCTCCGTTGCGTCAAAATACAGCTCATTTATTAGCAATATCCGGGATACGTTTACCCCCAGTGGTTATGAACCAGTTAAATGACATCATTAAACTGGAAGAAAAACTGTCCACATTTTTTCAGCAGTTAAATTACATCATAAAATACTGGAAGAAAAACTGCAAAATAACTGGCCATTATTTTTAAGCAGTAAAATGACATCATTGAATACTGGAAGAAAAACTGCCAGTATTTTTTGCTGGGGTGGGGGCGGGGAACAAATAAATTTCCATCAAAAGTTTTTTAACATTTTATATACTGTAATGGAAAAACATAACATACGGCTAAATGAAAATTATTATTTATGCTGCAGTTTTCAAAAGGTTCACTCTTAATTTTTAAGAATAAGTTGATTGCACCATTACTGGGCATTTTACAGAACACTAACAGATGGCATACAGAGTAGATCCTGTTAAGACAGCTCCCTTACAAGCCCTCTAAACTTGATCTATACTATTTGTACAGAACACATGTACTCCTTTTCAACACAGATGTTTTACTAAAATAACTGTACAAAATACATGCTCTCTTGTAAGTTGTAATCTTGTTTTTAGCCATTTGAATAGATATTTACACCTAGCAAAATTACTTTAACAAATCAAAAGATCCAGAGTGCTGTCTTATCTTCTTGAAGAGTTGCTCCATCATGAAACTGTCCCCACAATCTTATGCAAGTCTATGGTCTTTTGAAAAGATGGTGACAAGTTTTTGCACCTTCATTTTTCTGTATGACAACTATCCTTTTTCTTCTCTTTGTGTGTCAGGCTTGTTGATCTGGACTATAGGCACAGCTGTATCCCCAGTCCTGCAATAACAAATGTTACCAATAACATAAACATTATCAAAATAATATTAAATCTAATTCATGTTTTGACTGACCTATTTACATACATGTCCAATTTATTGACAAAATTTCATAAATCTGGATATTTAACTTTTTACATCATACACTTCTATGGCTTTGCAAATGGAGTAGACCAAGATCAACCCTGTAAGAGATAACGAATCCCCATCTTCTCTATTTGCTTTTGGAATAATATATTTTCTGCCTAAGCCAGAATTTGTGTTCATAATTTTATGCCATAATGAAATATAATCTAGTAATAATGTGACGCAATTACTTCCATGAACATCCATGGTGTAAAGGGTTACATCTCAACAAATCTTATAGGTCTGTTCCCAACTAAAACAGGGAAGAATATTATTTTACTTGCTATACTTTCATTTTCATTGCAAACATGACTGCTGGAAAAAAGTAAACATATTCAATTTTCTTTTTTAATAAATCTGGTTATTGGTTGTATTTTCATGTCTCTCCCCATGAGATGCATGGGTACAGTGACTTTGGTGTTGCATGGTTGATCATTGTCACGTTAAACAGAAATAGAGAGTAGAGGGGTGAAGAGCTGGCTAGAATATTACCCCACCCACCCACTTACATGAAAATCGAAGATAAACAATATTGAATAATAAAAATCTAATTAGTCTTAATTTATTAGAATTGATAATTAACTCACCATGGCAATTATGGAATTTTAAAAGCCTAATTCAGCTGTGTTCTATCAACTGTCATGCTATGTAATCGACAACTCGACACATTTTTAAAACTAGAAATATTGACAGTTTGTAGCCACCATATTGGTTTCTTCCCAGTATTGCATCATGGGTAATTTACATAGTTGCCAAGACTCAACAAGTTGCCAAGACTCAACAACTGATCTTAGGCATTTACAATTGAGGCTATTTAGCATTTTATTTTACATTACCTTGCATCCGATCCTTTGGGCTGGAAAAACCAGCTAGGACAGTATCAAGTTGTTCTTCGCTGCATAGACATTCTATTCCAAGCGGGCTATTTAGCATGAAGGCATATGTAACGGTTCTGCCATGGAGTTGATAGAAAGTTTATAAGAAAATGCCAACTGTATACTGGTCATCAATACATTCACGTCAAACTGAAAATAAACATTAAAACAGCGTGAATATATATGTCTGATGTGGATCCTAGTCATTTCAATTATTAATTAACACAAATGCATACTGTGCATAATAATACAACGCAATGATACAATAACATTTCGTCCGAAACATGGATGTCCGAAACCATGCATTTGAACGGAGACCGATTTGAATTTGAAAATCGTCGCAAACAAACACAGTGTTTACAAACTGTAATCGTATAGAATATACCTGAAAATGACACGATTTTAATATTGCATAAAATATACACAAAGATTGAGCTATATTTACCTCTTTGGAGCCCTTTCGGCGATGCAAAACGAAATTATCCACTAACTTCTTCAACCGCCAGAATTTCAGCAGATTTCATACGTCTCTGGCCTAATTGTGCAAACCTCCCCCAACCCAATCAAATCGGAGAGTGTTTTTGTTTGTTTGTTTGTTTGTTTTTCTTTTGTTTTTCTTTTTTTTTTGTGGGGGGGGGGGGGGTTCACCAACTTTAAGTCTTTAACGTCGGTCGTTACTTTTGAGTCATTACAGATAGAGACTTGATTCTTGGCATGCATCAATATCTCATAAAGCAGCACAATTTGAGGGGTGACATGTCAAGGTCATCCTTAAGGGTCAAAGGTCAAATGTTTGTTTGTCAGCAACTTCAACCTTGGGCATAACTTTTGAATCAGTAGAAATAGAGACTTGATATTTGGCATTCATGTATATCTCTTGAAGCTGCACATTTTCAGAAGTGACATGTTAGGGACAAGGTCATCCTTCAAGGTCAAAGGCCAGATATATACATGTAGGTCAACTAACTTACTTTCGAACCAATAGAGATATATAGACTTTATATTTGGCATTTACATATGTATCTCATGAAGCCTAGCTCACAGTTTGAGTGGTGACATGACAATGTCAAGGCCATCCTCCAAGGTCAAAGTACAAATGTTTAGGTATTACATTTGCTATACTACTGTGGGGGCATATAGTGTATATATAGCATTTCACAAACACATCTTGTAACCTTAGATGGAGTTGTTTGTTATCTATATTTCATTGGTTAATAACATAAATTAATTGACCAACGCAATATCGGCGATGCTACATGGGGAAGGGGGTATATATACCGGACCAGTGGATGGAGATAATTGATCCCACGCTGAGCCAGAATGATCAGTTTCTGCACCTTTCCACATTCAAAGAGGCAACTTGGCGCCATGCCAGGCAACAGCTAGGGCGCTAGCAAATAAGGAACGGGTGATGCGCCAGCTATTTCTTACTAGCTGGATCACTGATCGTCAGCTTGATATGGAATCTACATTGTCATTATACTATTAGTAATGAAATATGCTAGCTCGAATTTGTTTTCCATTTCTATAGTAGATATAGGATCCTATACCTATAACTTTTAAAGGTTTGCAGTTTTTATCATGCAGTAAAATGAAAACTGCTATAAACTGGTTCTTCTGTTCAAATAAAAGCGACCAGAAAACTGCTCCAAGAAAAGTACTGCTATTTACTGCAAATTAAACCATTTTTTCAGGTAGCAGTTATGTTTTACTGTTAAAAACTGTCACAAATGAATGGAGCTATACATGCAGTTTTTAGCAGTTATTTGAAAACTGCAGTAAACTGCTCACCAACAACTGATGGCCATGATAAAATACTGCTAAAGAAGGCAGTATTTTAAAAAAACTGCTATTTCACTGCTAAAAAACTGCAGTTTTTAGCAGTTCTTTTTCCTAAGGGCTATCAATTCATTCCTGTTTGACAAATAAAAGGACCGCAATATGTAAGCAAAGGTCCAGATAACATTGGTGCATTGAAACAATTTCAGGAGTATCTCCTTTTTAACTCCATCAAAACCTATATTGTGACCACTCTTTGGAATCGTCTTAACCCTTTCCCTCATAGGCTATTTTAAGATCCAACCTCTTTGAATAAATCTACTGAAAAGAAGCATAAAATAGAGAAAAGGAAATATTTAGAAGTTGGTAGTTTTGAATCCATTGTGATAAATAGAGCATTTGCTCCGTCAAGGAGCAAATGCTCTATTTATCACAATGGTTTCAAAAAGTCACTTTTTCAGAGGCGTAGAATAGCGTATTTATGGAGTCAAGTCACAACATAAGACTTGATGGAGAAAATAATCACAGTTTTAGTATCTCAATATGGACATTTATCTGTAGCTCTGTACAGTATAAGTAATACTCTCCAGTTTATTTGATAGTGTGGCTTATGACCTATTTGCTAATAATTTAATAAAGCCACATTTTCCCAATATTGCCAGGCTTGTGTACACATTGTATAAGATAGGAGATGGGTTTCAAGATGGCTGCTAGGTTACAAGGTAACTTATAATTAATGACCTAGAGCAATAGATAAAGCTGCATAGTCAAATAATAAAGTCATCATTTCTCAACCAGACCCTTTGTTGTGACCTGTTTTTAGCTCGTCTGTTTCGAAGAAATCACAAGCTATTGTAGTAACTCCGACGTCGTCGTTGTCGTCGTCATTGTTGTCGTACGTAGTCTGAAATCTTAACATTGACCATAACTTCTTCAATTTTTCATTTACAACCTTCATTTTTGGTATGCATGTTCATCTTGGCAATGGCGACAGACGAGCGTTGGCACCTATTTGCGGTGTTCTTGTTTTAGAATCCTCTCATGGAGAAGTAAAACATTCTTGAAAATGTTTAAGCTTTTACTTCATGAATGAGCCTTTCTACGCCTTTGCAAACAGAGTAGACCCAGATCAGATGACTCCTATGGGAGCCATCTGATCTGGGTCTGCTCTGTTTGGTTATGAAATATAATACATATGATAATATTGTACAGTTTCTGCTATGGTCGAAACGTTCTATGTCCATGATTGTGCTAATTATAACAATTAACCCATTCCATCATAGGCTATTTGTAGATCCAACCTCTTTGAATAAACCTCTCGAAAATGAGCATTACAACAAGAGTAAAATATTTTTTTTTAGAATTTTGTAGTTTGAAACAATTGTGATAAATATTGGAGCAAATGCTTTATTTATCACAATAGTTTATACTGCTGGCTTATGCAGAGGCGTCAACATGCATAAATATTAGTTAATTGGTTAGTATAAATAATATTCATGATGTCATTATTTATTATATGTGAATATTCATGGAGTTAAAGGTTAAATTTACTCACCTTATGTACGCCTTATATTATACTATGATGACCTATGCTTGAAATCATTGAGATTTCAACTCTTTCAATGCACATTTTTGTGATCGATTTTTTTAAATCTGGGAATGTCAAAATTAAGTGTACTTAGGGGAATTTGTTGCATCAGTATACTGTCAGGGGTGTAGCTGGCAAGATGTGTTTATGCATGTGTGTAACAATCTGGAAGGTGAAAACATTATTGTGACCAAAATGGAACAAATATATAAGTCGGGAGACTTTAATAAATGTCATGTAAGCTTTAACCAATTGCCTGACATATTGATGCCTTTTGATGCCTCTGTAAAAGTCACCTTTTGAAACCATTTTGATAAAAAGAACATTTGCTCCTAATTATAGGAGCAAATGCTGTATTTATCACAATTTACTAAAATTTATTCTTAAATTTCAATTGCTGGAGAAGTATGCACTTTGACCCTAACTATAGCCATGATGTGTACAGTTGTACATTATATTTGGATTGCTCTTGATTGTCGTATATGACAAACAGTGCAAATCCAGATGAGAGCTAGGACTTCTTCAAGTGCCCTCTATTCTTGGTCTAAACTATTTAGCTAAACATTCTCATTGGAATCGCTAAGCAGACTGCATTTTTGGCCATACTGCATCAGGTTATCCAGTTTACTTGTGGACAGTGCAGAATCTTATCAGAGGACTCCTGTTGGTGTCATGTAACCCAGATCTACTCTGTTTGCCATTCAAGTTGTTTGCATTCAAAGGTTGTATTGAAATACTGCATGTGACAGGTCGTTGTTGTTATTTTTTCATGTGGGGGCTTGGTAAGATAGGAATTTCATTGTTCTATTTGCCCTTTCAAATATGGCTGTGGAAAATCAATATAACCCTTGACTTTATAAATACACTTTTCTACACATTTGCAAGCAGAGTTGACCTGTAGACGCTATCTGATCAGGGTCTGCTCTGTTTGCCTATGGTATTTTGTAGATCTGCATGATTCTTTAGTTTCTGCCATGGCCAAAACTTTTCTGTGTTCATGTACACCTATATTAACAATAAATCTAATTAATATTCATGATGGCCTGCTTGATACAGAACCATGTTGTATAAATTTGCAATTAATTCCTGAAGGAGCTGTCTGATCAGGGTCTGCTCCTTCCACCTATGGACATAAATATATAGTTTCTGTGCCCTGATATGCCAATTTACAGACAATGCAGCTAGGCTACTTGCTATATTCATTGATGTCATTGTTTCTTACATGAATAGTGTCCTTTGCAAACAGTGCTATACCAGACTGAGGATGCCTCCTATAGAAGCCGCTTGATCAGGTTCTGCCCTGTTTTCGTATGATATAATATAGATATCATTGCACAGTTTTTGCCATGGCCAAAATTTCTTGAGTCCATACGCTATAATTAATCATAATATTAATAATGTCATTATTTCTTACATAAATGATCATGGAGTAAATTTAAGTGTTAATTTAAAACATAAATCATTTGCTGGTAATTAACCCATTCCCTCATATTGGTGACTTTTGACGACTCTTTTGACTTTGTGAAACGTTGTGTGAAAAACAGAGCATTCAAAGAGGTAGCCTATGAGGTAATGGATTAAAGATACACCTAATCCTACCTATAATTCTAATGAGTTTCAATAAGATATGGTTTGGCTGAGAAATAAGAGATTTCATAAGTACTCCCCTTTAATAAGTACACTTTAATAAGTATACCCCTTTAATAAGAGATTTCATAAGTACACCCCTTTACCCCATGAATATTCATCTCAGAAATAATGATATCATGAATACTACCGGTACTTACGTACTGTAGATGCATTCTTCAAATGACATAATTATGAACACAGAAAGTTTGTTTCATGGTGGAATCTGTAGAATCTTATCTATATTGTTGTAGCCGGGCAGAGATAGTGGTGAAATAAGTTGATCAATAGGCTTTACTGTGTAGCCGGGTAGAGATAGTGGTGAAATAAGTTGATCAATAGGCTTTACTGTGTGGCTTGGTAGAGATAGTGGTGAAATAAGTTGATCAATAGGCTTTACTGTGTGGCTGGGTAGAGATAGTGGTGAAATAAGTTGATCAATAGGCTTTACTGTGAGTGTGTAGCTGGGTAGAGATAGTGGTGAAATAAGTTGATCAATAGGCTTTACTGTGTAGCTGGGTAGAGATAGTGGTGAAATAAGTTGATCAATAGGCTTTACTGTGTAGCCAGGTAGAGATAGTGGTGAAATAAGTTGATAGGCTTTACTGTGTAGCCGGGTAGAGATAGTGGTGAAATAAGTTGATAGGCTTTACTGTGTAGCCGGGTAGAGATAGTGGTGAAATAAGTTGATCAATAGGCTTTACTGTGTAGCCGGGTAGAGATGGTGGTGAAATAAGTTGATAGGCTTTACTGCGTAGCCGAGTAGAGATGGTGGTGAAATAAGTTGATAGGCTTTACTGTGTAGCCGGGTAGAGATGGTGGTGAAATAAGTTGATAGGCTTTACTGTGTAGCCGGGTAGAGATGGTGGTGAAATAAGTTGATAGGCTTTACTGTGTAGCCGAGTAGAGATGGTGGTGAAATAAGTTGATAGACTTTACTGTGTAGCCGGGTAGAGATAGTGGTGAAATAAGTTGATCAATAGGCTTTACTGTGTAGCCGGGTAGAGACAGTGGTGAAATAAGTTGATCAGTAGGCTTTACTGTGTGGCTGGGTAGAGACAGTGGTGAAATAAGTTGATCAATAGGCTTCACTGTGTGGCTGGGTAGAGATAGTGGTGAAATAAGTTGATCAATAGGCTTTACTGTGTGGCTTGGTAGAGATAGTGGTGAAATAAGTTGATCAATAGGCTTTACTGTGGTAGCTCAGTCCGTAGAGTGTTGGCATGGTAAGCCAGAGGCCCTGGTTTCGAGTCCCAGTCGAGTCACAACTTTTTCACCATGTTACATTGTGTCATCAGCAAACAGCTGACCCTGATCAGACGGCTGGCTCCTATGGTTTGCAGAGGCATAAAAAGGAGTAAAGGGTTAACCCTTTCCCTGTTCTGTGTTTTCAACAGTTTTAATGTCTACTGAATATTCTTGGACAAAATAGCATTGATGAAATATGGCTGGCGGACTATTGTAGCCATTTTAGAAAGAAATGGAATCATTTCAAATTCCATTTGCAAACAAAACAGACCCAAATCAGACGGCTCCTATAGGAGCCGTCTGACCTGGGTTTGCTCTGCTTGCAAAATGGGTGAAAACGTGTTATATGAGGGAAAGGGTTAATAAATCATGATAGTTGAATTACATGATAGTTGTCTACAGCCTTGAGTTAGAATTACATAGAGTGTTATGTATGAGTGTAGGGATATGGATAGATTAACCCTTTCCCTCATAGGCTATTTTTAGATCCAACCTCTTTGAATAAATCTACCCAAAAGGAGCATTAATTTAACTAGAGAAAAGGAAAATTTTTAGAATTTTGTAATTTGAAACCATTGTGATAAAAAGAGCATTTGCTCCTTAGGAGCAAAAGCTCTATTTATCACAATGGTTTCAAAAACTGACTTTTACAGAGGCAAAGAAAGGGGTGTTTATGGAGGAAAAGGTTAATGGATCAGTACGCATCTTGTTTGAATTACGTAGGGTGTTAAGAGTTAAGAGTTTATTTATATGGGTGTAGGGATATGGAGAGATTAACAAGGTAAGGAGAGATGTTTGGTATGTGTCTGATATCAAGGGTCAATATTGACAAGATAGTTCGGCAAAATATTAGGCCTTTACTATCGATAAGTGTAAATTTGTTATTTTACCGTTTGCAAACAATGGCGATCCAGATTATAATTGGTTATAACCAACCCATGGTGACCAAATAACATGGGCATCTCTTATACTGAGTGGACACTGATCATTATATATTGATGGTTCATTTTACAATTTACATGTACTCCATAAATATGCCATTCTGTGCCTTTGCAGACAGAGTAGACCAAGATATGGCGGCTCCTGTAGGAGTCATCTGATAAGGATCTATTCTGTTTGCTTATAAACGCTATAATCTAGATATGATTCTACAGTTTCTGCCATGGCCAAAAAAACAAACTCTTCTGCCCATGTATTTTTATAACAATAAATCTAATTAATATTCATGATGTCATTGTTTATTACATAAATATTCATGAAGGAAAGAGTTAAAGGCTCTATAATTGCATGCCATGCTTGCAGCTGACCTGTGATTACTTTTGAAAACTAACTGTTTGGATTGAGATTATGTGAGTAAACATACTCCATGAATATTCATGTTAGGAAATAATACCATCATGAATATTTATTAGATGTTTTATATACAGGCAGAAACTGTAGGTTCATATCTTTATTATTCCATGAGCAAACAGAGCAGACCCTGATCCTGTAGGAGTCGTCTGATCTGGGTCTACTCTGTTTGCAGAGACATAGATAGTTATATTTATGGAGTAACGGTTTAATCCTGTAAGTTTAGATCTTTCAAATTATACTTACTATACCGGTTATTTCATCAGAATCTAAACTGTTTAACCTTTTCATGAAACAGTCCTTTGCAAACAAACTTTGAGAACTGAAGGAGAATCTTTTTGCAGGTGACAGTTATACTTAACTCTCTCGTTGCTCGCCAAGTAAATTTTCGTCTGCAACAATTATCGTCTGATTCAATTCTTTAGATAACATTTCTCTAATTTCCTTGCCAAAATACATTCAAGGCATCAAACAGTTTGGATCCTGATGAGACGCCGCATTATGCAGCGTCTCATCTGGATCCAAACTGTTTGCATAGGTAAACACGGTTTAGTCCCTTAACGTGCAAAGGGTTAAGTGTACTGAATCTTAATTGACATGATGTTGACACTGTTAGATATTACATGTAGTTAATAGTTAGAGATGTTAGTGCATGGAAGATTTTTTGTTCATACAGGAATGTTATTATTTGTTTAACCCATTCCTTCATAGGCTATTTTTAGATCCATCCTCTTTGAATACATCTCCATAAAAGGAGCATTAACTAGAGAAAAGAAAAATTTTAAAATTTTGTAGTTCTGAAACCATTGTGATAAATAGAGCATTTGCTCCTATGGAGCAAATGATCTACATGTATTTATCACAATGATTTCAAAAAGTGACTTTTTCAGAGGCGTAGAAAGGCATATTTATGGAGGAAAGGGTTAAAGGGGTGTATTTAACCATTTACTGCATAAATATGCCTTTTTACATCCCTTTGCAAACAGAGTAGACCGAAATCAGATGGCTCCTGCAGGAGTCATATGATCAGGGTCTGCTTTTTTTCCTTATGATGTAATATAGATATGATTCTACAGTAGTTGTTGTGGTAATAACTCCCATTGTCCATGAATTGTGCAATTATAACAGTTAATCTAACTAACCCATTACTCCATAAATACAAAATTTTACCTTTATATTCTTTTGAAAACACAGTAGACCCACATCAGGTAGCAGTCCTAATGGAGCTGTCTGACCAGGGTCATCTCTGTGTACCTATGATAGCATATAGGTATTTACTATTTAGCAGACAGTAGGCCCAGATCAGGTAGCACCTAATGGAGCTGTCTGATCAGGGTCATCTCTGTGTACCTATGATACTATATTGTTATGATCAGGCTAGATGTTGTGCGATTTTCGACCGGTTGAAAATGGTGTTACTGTAACTTGTCATGCGATCAAGCGTCTGATTGATCCCGACATCTTACAGTGTAAAATGACCAATTTTATACTTATTTAAAGAATGTCAGTATTACTTACAGATAGTTATCAATAGAACATAATATTTACGTTCCATTAATACCAAGTTTACGTACCATATTCCGTTGTGAAAGGTTTAATCTTATATGGCGCGTCTATCATTGCAACCGATTTCCCACGATTCTCATGCGGTTGTTGTGATGACGTCACCGAAATACTAGTATAAAAGGCGGACCTCGACGTTGCGGCCGTTAGAACGGAAAACGAATTTGAAATGATCACTTCTTGAAATTGATACAAAATAGAAATGAATAATCCGAGAGAGGTGAGAAATGATTATGAAATGTTATATTAGTTCTCAAATCTGGTAAACTAATAGATTAATGCATTATATTTGAGACTTGAGTTTAAACAGCTTGTAGATTATATGTATGAATTTATTTGATATTATGAAACTGGTATAACAATAAAAATAAACTGGCCACTGAATCTGTTGTGTCTTAGAGCCCACAGTTTTATGTTGACCCTTCAACTGGGTTGCAACATTTGGTGTCAGAAGTGGGATGATTTTAAGATAAATAGATTCAGTGAAGAAATGATTCTGAGGCTAATTTTGAAATGAAAGAGTAATTTTATTACTCATACTTGAATTAGCTCAGATTGGATACTGACCAGTTTAGAGTTGTTATCAGACAGGAGTTGATGAAATAGTTTTATTAAAATATTATTGAATAAGGAAAAAGAAATGAAAATATAAACAGCAATTTATTATTTAAAGTGTACAAAGTAATAGCAAATCTTCTTTCTTGTCTGTATTGTTGCCAGATTTGGGAGATTCTTTCTCTGAAAATATACAGTTTGTTTATGATTATTGCATGCATTGTTATATTCATGTTTTGCATAGTTTTATAAGCTTTATAAAGTAGTTAAAGTAAAGTAAAGCAATTTATAAGAATTCAATAAATATGGATATCCAAAGAAATGAAAATGAAATGTGTAATGCTGAATCTAACTCAGATTCACAAAATGATACTGTTTCAAGAGTTCTGAGTCTTGAAAATTTTCTTAGTAGTCAAATGTCACACATTATTAAAGAAATAAGTACTCTTGGAGATTCTATAAAAAAAGTTGACCAACAGCTGAATGTAAAATTAAACTCTGTAGAAAATGATGTTCTATCAGTGCAAGCTCATATTTCACAAATAGAGAATCCTGACCATGAAATTCAATTCAGAAATGCTTTACAAACTCAAGCTGCAGGACAAACATGTTCTAGCAATACAAATCAAAACGTGACTGTAGACCTAGATGAAAATGGTGGAAATCTTAGACAGTTTAATAACAGAAATGATTCTTGTTCTCATGTTATCCGATCTAGTAATAATTTGAAAATGAAACCCCAAACATACAATGGCGAGGAAGATTTGCAAGATTTTCTTACGCAGTATGAGATCACAGCAGAAATAAATAGGTGGACTTATGAAGAAAAGTCATTGTATTTAGCTAGTTCTCTAACTAGTAATGCACGGTCAATTCTTACAGAAATGAATGGTAAAGAAAGGAGAGATTATTTGTCCTTAGTTGAAAAACTGAAGGCTAGATATGGTTGTGAAAACAAAGCAGAAGTGTTTCGCACACAACTTAAATCCAGAATAAGAAGTAAAGGGGAAAGCATTCCAGAATTAGCTCAATCTATTAGGAAAGTAACAAGACAAGCTTATCCAACGGCTAGTTCAGACGTAATTGAGGCATTGGCTCTTGATAGCTTTATTGATGCACTAAATGATTCTGATATTAGGTTGAGACTTAGAGAAATTGCACCTAAAAGTATATCTGAGGCTGAGCAAATAGCTGTTCGAATGGAAGCTCACAGAATAGCAGACAAACAGCGTGTTAAATTGATAGGAAATGTACAAGAAAGCAACATGTCTCAAATAAATAGTGCCAAGTCTGAACCTGAAACACAGCAAATGAAACCATACAAGCATGATACACATTACAATTCCAGTCAAAATCATCATTATTCACAGAATAGAAATGGGTACAGAAATGAAACAAACTATAATCCATATAACAGAAGGTACAATTACAGAAATCAGAATGAACAAAGCAGATTTTCACAGCAAAATACACAATCAAATTACAACACACGTCAAAATGATCAGAATCTGAGACCTTGGGCAAGTAGACAAAATCAGTTTCCTAGACAAAATGTAATGCAAAATAATCAGCAGCAGGGAAACGAGAGATGGTCAAGCTGTCGGGATCACAGCTTGACAAATGTCAGAGGTCCCAAATTGCATTAAATAACCTAGGCTTAGATCATGGTTATTTTGTAGCTACCAACATACTAGGAAATGATATTACAATGTTAGTAGATAGTGGAGCTAATGTGAGTATTCTTAGTAAAGAAACTATTGAAAAATTGCCATATGCTTTAAAACCTACAATTTATCCTGTTAAAACCTCACTTATATCTGTAACAGGAGAATCAGCTCCATTCTTGGGGAAAACTGAAGTTGAAATATGCATAGGAAGACACAAATTACAGCATCAATTTCTAATAGCAGATATCAAACAGGGTGGAATTTTAGGAATAGATTTTTTGGTATCTAACAAATGTGACCTAATGTTTAGCAAAGGTTATCTGGAATTGAATGGTGAGAAAATACCTTGTTTTATGCATAGTGATAGTCAATCTACAACCTGTTGTAGAATAGCTGTCTCAGAAACTGCTATTATTCCACCAGACACTGAAATGATTGTTCCAGGAAAACCTTTGGACAGTATTAATAAAGACTGCCTGGCCATTATTGAGTCAAATACTAAATTTTCAGAAAAGACAGGATTAATGATAGCAAAGTCATTAGTAGATCCTAGAAATGGTGTATTTCCAATTAGAATTGCAAATTTTTCCTCTGAACCATGTACTATTTATAAAGACACTGTAGCAGCAGTTTTAGACAAATGCACTGTAGGAAATAGCTCTGGCACAGAAAAACAGACAAAATCACACAATTTACCAGAACATTTACAAGATATGTATAAAAAATCTTCTATACACTTAGACAATGATCAGAAGGAAAAGTTGAAACAATTGCTGATAAATTATCAGGATGTTTTTTCAAAACATGATAGAGATATTGGTCACACAGATCTAGTTAAACATTACATCGATACTGGGGATAGTAAACCTATAAAAACATATCCTTATAGGGTGCCACTTGCTAAACGAAAAGTTGCTGAGGCAGAAATACAGAAAATGGCCGAAGATGGCATAATAGAACCAGCATGTTCTCCATGGCTTTCTCCTATATTAATGGTTACAAAACCAGATGGGTCAATTCGTTTTTGTTGTGATTTTAGAAAGTTAAATAATGTCACAGTGAAAGAGTATCAACCCATTCCTAGAATAGAAGATAATTTAGATGCTTTATCTGGGTCAAAATGGTTTAGTGTGTGTGACTTAAAATCAGGGTTTTGGCAGTGTGAAATTGAGAAAGAAAGTAGACCAAAGACTGCGTTTAGTTTACAAGGGGGTCAACAATGGCAATTTCGAAAATTAGCTTTTGGTTTATCAAACAGTCCTTCAGTTTTCACACGACTAGTCCAGATGGTATTTAAAGGTTTAATTTGGAACACCTTAGTACTATACATAGATGACATCATTCTCTTTGCTAAAACTTTTGACCAAGCACTACAAAATATTGAGGAAGCTCTCATTAGACTAAGGAAGGCTAACTTAAAGCTTCATCCTAAGAAATGCAAATTCTTTCAGAAAGAGGTAACATTTCTGGGTCACAGAGTTAATGAAAATGGAACTACTACATGTTCTGAAAAGGTTAAGTCAGTAACAGATTGGCCAACTCCTAGAAATGCAAAAGAAGTTAAAAGCTTCTTAGGTCTTGTTTCATTTTATAGAAAGTTTATTTACCAATTTTCAACAATTGCCAAACCACTCCATACATTGTCTGAGAAAGGTAAACAGTTTGCATTGACTTCTGAATGTGACCAGGCATTTAAGAAACTGAAAGAAGCTCTAGTTAGTCATCCAATTTTGGCATATCCAACAGAAAATGATTCATTTATTCTAGATTGCGATGCTTCAAATGTAGGAGCTGGTGCAGTATTGTCTCAAATACAAAATGGACAAGAAAAAGTTATATGTTACTATTCAAAATGTTTTTCAAGATCAGAACGTGGATACTGTGTGACAAGAAAAGAGCTTTTGTCTGTAGTGTTAGCAGTCAAACAATTTCATCATTATCTTTATGGAAGAAAGTTTACAATACGTACCGATCATGCAAGTTTGAAATGGTTAACAAACTTTAAAAACTTAGAAGGTCAGTTATGTCGTTGGGTTAACATCTTAGAAAACTATGACTATGAAATTGTGCATCGTCCTGGCAGAGTGCATTCAAATGCAGATGCTCTCAGCAGAAGACCTTGCTATGATGAAAATTGTGCATTTTGTGACAGGACTGAGATCAGATATGAAACAAAACCAACAGTTAATGTAACCAGAATGAAAGAAAGATTACAGAACCATACACAGAATATAGCTTCTATTTCCAATATAACCACAAAACTTCAAAATGACACACAAACAAAACAGAATGAACAAAGAAGAACAGAAATATTTTGTTTAATGCTATTAGCTATGCTAGGTTTTACTCTCACACAAATACCAGTAGTTATTCTAGCTGCATGTATAATTACACTGACTATTACCTTAGTGAGCATTTTGTCAGGCATGTGTGACAAATCAAAATTAGATATGCATTGTCTTAACAATAGTTGTCACAGAGAGACATCAATAGATTATGATGTCTGGACAAAGAGTGTTAATACACAATCTGAAAGTTTAAAATGTTCAGAAGAGACAGGAAAGGACAGAATCAAACCTGAACCGATTACAGTTTTTTCACAGTGCACATCTTTAAAAGACACTATACCTAATGAGGTTAGATCTAAAGTATCTGACAAGGTAAATGCTTCAAAGGAAAAGATAGAATGTGAATGTATAAAAACAGTAGACCAGAATGATAGTTCAAGGGTAGAAATGTCAAAGCAGAGTAAACCAGCTGATTATTTTAACGAGGTTAGAAGTGTAACTTCTAGCAAAAATAAGTCACATGATGCATGTTTACCTGGACCCTCTAATCAGGATAGTAAAGAATGCTTACCAGGCACTTCTTATCAAGACAGTAGTACAATTGAACATGAAAATCAAGGTGCTATAACCTTAGACAATAAGGAAGAAATTGACCTTGAGAATTTGAATCTAGATTATGTGGCAGAAATGCAAAGAGATGATTCTGTACTAAGCATTGTATTAAAATGGTTTGAGAGAAATGAAAAACCAGACTGGAATTTTGTTTCAATGCATGATAAAGAAGTTAAATATTACTGGTATAGATGGCAGTCACTAATAGTCAGAGAGGGTATCTTGTACAGAAAATGGGAAAGTAGTGTAAATAATGAAACAGAATATCTTATAGTTTTACCAAAATGCTTGGTAAAGTTTGCTTTGAGACAGTCCCATAATGCATTGACTAGTGGTCATTTTGGCGTTAAAAAGACCTTACAGAAAGTAAAAAAAAGTTTCTTTTGGTATCAAGTGAAACAAGACGTAGAGAAATGGTGTAAGAATTGCACAGTTTGCGCATCTAGAAAAATGCCACCGAAGAAGTTTAAGGCTCCAATGAAAGAGTATAATTCTGGGGTAATATGGGAAAGAATTGGGATAGATTTTGTAGGTCCATTTGGGAAAACAGCACAAGGAAATGTTTATTTGATGGTAGTATCAGATTATTTTACGAAATGGACAGAGGCAATTCCTTTGTCAAATATAGAATCCAAAACAGTAGCAAAAGCATTGATAGAACATGTATTTCAGAGATTTGGCTTGCCGCATATAATACACACTGATCAAGGTCCTCAATTTGAATCAAAGTTATTTCAAGAACTTTGTCAGTTATTTGACATTGTAAAAACTAGAAATACACCTTTTAGACCACAAGGTGGAGGTTACATTGAACGGACAAATAGAACCATCATAAATATGCTTACATCTTTTGTATTTTGATTGGGACCATTATGTACCTTTTTGCATGATGGCTTACAGATCTTCTATACATCAGGCCACTGGAACCACTCCTGCAAACATGATGTTTGGATCAGAGATCAGGTTACCACTTGACTTGCTCTTTGGAAATCCTGAAAGAGAAAGTCCTACAAAGACACAAAAATATGGCATAGATTATGTACAAAATGTAGAAGAAAAGTTGTGTAAAATACATGACTTTGCTAGAAAAAGATTGAAACTGTCCAGTAATGTAATGAAAAAGAATTATGATGTTAATATGAACATTAAAAGTTACAATGCAGGAGATCTTGTTTGGTATTATAACCCTCAGAGACAAATAGGACGAAGTAGTAAACTTATGAGACCATGGAAAGGCCCTTATAAAGTAATTAAAGTTGTCAGTGACATACTTTACAAAATTCAGAGAGGCAATAGAGAGAAACCTCGTGTGGTTCATCATGATAAGTTAAAGCCCTATCAAACAAGTTAAAGTACATTTATAATGATCAATTATCAGCTGTTGGCGAAATGAATAAAATAATCAAATAAATAAATTGTTAATTGCCTAAAATATGTATGTACAGTATGTATGCATAAAATGAAATTTATGCATTGATGTAGATAAAAAAAACAAAAACAACTTGAAATGAATCTATAGACATAATGAAATGCTGTATCTAGAAGTATTATAACAAAGAAGTTTAAGGTTGTTTATGGTTGTTTTTCAGAAACGCTTCACCTGTAGTATATGTGGAGACATTCATTTCCCTACAAGGATAAAATGCAAGAACCACCTCATAGAACAACATTCACAAGTCTCTTATAAATGCAAGAACTGTTCCAAAGTATTTTTAAGAAATAAACCTGCTCCATTTTGCCATAGGTCTAGAGATGATTATATAAGATTTCATACCGCAAGCGGTGCTAGAGGAAAAGAAGCTGAAAAGATACTCAATCAATTCATAGAAAAAGTTGACTCATTAATCATTGATAATTTTCAACAAAACCAGTATTATAACCCAACCCAAAGAGTACATACCAGACCTAAACCAGTTTACAGTGGCAAAAGAGGGAGGTCTGTACACCGCAGTTCACCAGCAAACAAAAAGTCAAGAACAATTTCATCATCATCATCAAGAAGTGCTTCCACTAGTTCTTCTTCAGGTTCATCTTCATCATCATCTTCTGAGTCTGACTGGGAAGAGAACATAAATATAGAAATGGAAACAACAGAAATTGCTAATACGAAAAATAATAGACAAATAAGTGAAATAGAAAGAAATGATGAAAGACAAATAGGTAGTGAAGAAGAAGAGGAAATAATAAACGGGAGGAAAAAGAAAAGAAAGAGAAGGAAGAGGAAAGAAGAAGAAATGAGAAGAAAGAGATAGAGGAAAGAGAGAGGAAAGAGATTGAAGAAGAAAGAAGGAGAAATGAGAAGAAAGAGATAGAGGAAAGAGAAAGGAAAGAGATTGAAGAAGAAAGAAGGCGAAATGAGAAGAAAGAGATAGAGGAAAGAGAAAAGGAAGAGAAAGAAGAGGAAAGAAGAAGAAATGAGAAGAAAGAGATGGAGGAAAGAGAAAAGAAAGAGAAGGAAGAGGAAAGAAGAAGAAATGAGAAGAAAGAGATAGAGGAAAGAGAAAAGAAGGAGAAAGAAGAAGAGGAAAGAAGGAGAAATGAGAAGAAAGAGATAGAGGAAAGAAGAAGAAAAGTGGAGAGACTTAGAAAAGATGAAGGGAATAAGAAAGAAAATGAGGAAAGAAAAGGAATATATGAAGTGGAGATGAGAGATGAAAGAGTTAGAAATGAGGAGGAGAGTACAAGACAAATAAAACTTAGAAATGAAATAGAAATGAAGGAAACAGAAGAAGAAAGAGAGGAAGAAGAGGAGGGAGAAGAGTTTACATTACCAGGAAACAGTAGAGAAGAGGCGGCAAGAGAAAGGAAAGCACTTAAGCAGAGGATAGATGAGAGAGAGAAGTTAAAGAAACAAGAACTAGAGTTATCAAAGGAAGTGAACAAATTAGAAGAAAAATTACAAATAATCAGTGACATAAACAAATCTAGAATGAAGTTAATTGTCAGTGAAAAAGAATTTTACACTTCTAGAGTAGTGCTTTGTAGTGGTGGGGGGATATTAAAACATATACTCAGCAAGAGTTCAAGTAATGAGTTATTTTTAGACCGGGACAGCTCAGTTTATAAATATGTTCTCAATTTCTTACGCTGTGAAGTCAATTCATCACGGTATTCTCAAAGTCTTTTGCCAAATAACACGACAGAGTTGAGAATGCTCATGATGGAGGCGTCATTTCTGGAAATTAAAAAACTGTTCGCCATCTGTAAAGAAAAAAGAGACAAAATTCTTGACTGGGGTATTAAAGATAATTAGTCATGTAAACTTGTACCTGTAGATTTTCAAAACAGAATTAGAATAAATATCCTTTTCTGATTATATTGACATATTGTGATTCAGTCATCTGAATATTACAAATCTGTTTATATGACCAGATACATACATGAATGTAAATAGTTTATTAATACAAACTTTACACATTTTCAAGGAAAATGATTGTTATTGCCTTGATTTTTATGTGAAATAGATGTAAATATGTTTTCAAGTAAAGACACTTATTGGAATTTGCTTGAATATGTTTAAGTAAAGACACTTATTGGAATTCGCTTGAGTATGTTAATACATAGTTTCTTTCTCGATTGTGATATTTCATTACAATTGAAAAAAAAAATATATATATTTTGAATGTATAACATAATCTGGTTCATAATAGAAAGCAGATATATTAACTGTATAAAAATCTTGTTGTATGAATTTTTAGATTCATAGTTAAGCTATGAATTTGTAGATTCATAGTTAAGATAGATTGTTAATGATACAATCATTGACATTGAAGTCATAGCATTATTTCATTTAAATTTTCAATTAACTAAACATATGTATATTAACATGATAAATGATATAGTAAATATGTTCGTTGGGTGAAGTTACGATTAGTGATGTTTCATAAAAATAATTTGCCAGTTTATCAGTCATGTTAAATTACGTACCGTTCGAAAACACACACACATCTAGCCACCGCACATATTTGTTGTTGTTTTTTTAATGAGTACTTTCTGTCAGTCCTTAATTGGGGCCCAATTCCTGAAGGGAGAGGGTTATGTTATGATCAGGCTAGATGTTGTGCGATTTTCGACCGGTTGAAAATGGTGTTACTGTAACTTGTCATGCGATCAAGCGTCTGATTGATCCCGACATCTTACAGTGTAAAATGACCAATTTTATACTTATTTAAAGAATGTCAGTATTACTTACAGATAGTTATCAATAGAACATAATATTTACGTTCCATTAATACCAAGTTTACGTACCATATTCCGTTGTGAAAGGTTTAATCTTATATGGCGCGTCTATCATTGCAACCGATTTCCCACGATTCTCATGCGGTTGTTGTGATGACGTCACCGAAATACTAGTATAAAAGGCGGACCTCGACGTTGCGGCCGTTAGAACGGAAAACGAATTTGAAATGATCACTTCTTGAAATTGATACAAAATAGAAATGAATAATCCGAGAGAGGTGAGAAATGATTATGAAATGTTATATTAGTTCTCAAATCTGGTAAACTAATAGATTAATGCATTATATTTGAGACTTGAGTTTAAACAGCTTGTAGATTATATGTATGAATTTATTTGATATTATGAAACTGGTATAACAATAAAAATAAACTGGCCACTGAATCTGTTGTGTCTTAGAGTCCACAGTTTTATGTTGACCCTTCAACTGGGTTGCAACAATATAGTTATTGAACAGACAGTAGGCCCAGATCAGGTAGCAGTCCTAATGGAGCTGTCTGACCAGGGTCATCTCTGTGTACCTATGATTTCATATAGGTATTTAGCAGACAGTAGGCTCAGATCAGGTAGCAGTCCTAATGGAGCTGTCTGACCAGGGTCATCTCTGTGTACCTATGATTTCATATAGGTATTTAGCAGACAGTATGCCCAGATCAGGTAGCAGTCCTAATGGAGCTGTCTGACCAGGGTCATCTCTGTGTACCTATGATAGCATATAGGTATTTAGCAGACAGTAGGCCCAGATCAGACCGCTCCTGTAGGAGCTAGCCATCTGTTCAGGGTCTGCTCTGTTTGCTTATGATATAATATAGATATTATTCTACAGTTTCTGCCATAGGGTTAAAGTGTTCACTAATGCACTGGATGGAAAATTATGGATAATAATACTTTTCACCATGAATATGCATTTAACCCATGCCCTCATATTGACGCCTTTTGACGCCTCTGCAAAAGTCACCTGTTGAAACCATAATATGATAAATACATGTAGATCATTTTCTACCTTAAGAGCAAATGCTTTGAATACATCTCCATAAAAGGAGCATTAACTAGAGAAAAGAAAATTTTTAAAATTTTGTAGTTCTGAAACCATTGTGATAAATAGAGCATTTGCTCCTATGGAGCAAATGATCTACATGTATTTATCACAATGATTTCAAAAAGTGACTTTTTCAGAGGCGTAGAAAGGCATATTTATGGAGGAAAGGGTTAAAGGGGTGTATTTAACCATTTACTGCATAAATATGCCTTTTTACATCCCTTTGCAAACAGAGTAGACCGAAATCAGATGGCTCCTGCAGGAGTAATATGATCAGGGTCTGCTTTTTTTCCTTATGATGTAATATAGATATGATTCTACAGTAGTTGTTGTGGTAATAACTCCCATTGTCCATGAATTGTGCAATTATAACAGTTAATCTAACTAACCCATTACTCCATAAATACAAAATTTTACCTTTATATTCTTTTGAAAACACAGTAGACCCACATCAGGTAGCAGTCCTAATGGAGCTGTCTGACCAGGGTCATCTCTGAGTACCTATGATACCATATAGGTATTTAGCAGACAGTAGACCCACATCAGGTAGCAGTCCTAATGGAGCTGTCTGACCAGGGTCATCTCTGTGTACCTATGATAGCATATAGGTATTTACTATTTAGCAGACAGTAGGCCCAGATCAGGTAGCACCTAATGGAGCTGTCTGATCAGGGTCATCTCTGTGTACCTATGATACTATATAGTTATTGAACAGACAGTAGGCCCAGATCAGGTAGCAGTCCTAATGGAGCTGTCTGACCAGGGTCATCTCTGTGTACCTATGATTTCATATAGGTATTTAGCAGACAGTAGGCTCAGATCAGGTAGCAGTCCTAATGGAGCTGTCTGACCAGGGTCATCTCTGTGTACCTATGATTTCATATAGGTATTTAGCAGACAGTATGCCCAGATCAGGTAGCAGTCCTAATGGAGCTGTCTGACCAGGGTCATCTCTGTGTACCTATGATAGCATATAGGTATTTAGCAGACAGTAGGCCCAGATCAGACCGCTCCTGTAGGAGCTAGCCATCTGTTCAGGGTCTGCTCTGTTTGCTTATGATATAATATAGATATTATTCTACAGTTTCTGCCATAGGGTTAAAGTGTTCACTAATGCACTGGATGGAAAATTATGGATAATAATACTTTTCACCATGAATATGCATTTAACCCATGCCCTCATATTGACGCCTTTTGACGCCTCTGCAAAAGTCACCTGTTGAAACCATAATATGATAAATACATGTAGATCATTTTCTACCTTAAGAGCAAATGCTCTATTAATATCACAATGGTTCCAATTTACAAATTCTAAAAGTTTCCTTTTCTCTAGTTCCTGCTCCTTTTCGGTAGATTTATTCAAAGAGGTTGGATCTAAAAATAGCTTATGAGGTAATGGGTTAAGAAAGTATTACTGCATGAATATTCATGCATAGATTTTCATTAAAATAATTACACATTCTATGCATAGATACGGTTTTTACCCCTTTACTCCCTGAGTATTTATGTAACATCATGAATATTAATTCTAGACTAATCATTATAATGAAACATGGATTGATTGGCAAATATGGCAGAAACTGTTGATACCATATCCTATATTTATCATAAGCAAACAGAGTAGATCCAGATCAGACAGCCAGCTTTGTTTGCTTGTGATATAATATAGATAGATCTGATTCTACAGTTTCTGCAATGGCCAAACATTCCTGTGTCCATGTGCTATAATAACAAATCAATCTAATTAATATTCATGACATCATTATTTCTAACATGAATATTCATCGAGGAAAGGGTTAAATGAAAAATTAGCTAATGAATATTCATAAAGTTATTTCTCACAAGAATAGTCACATACTCCTTTATTTTCAAACAAACTTATCTTCAAAGTAACTTAGCATCTAATCAGGGTTCATGCTTATAAAACTTTTAGTTGAGTCTGAGTTCGATCTCAAGTTTTTATTAGTCAGATTTGAGCCAAAATTGGCCAATCAAAAGCTTGAGAACTCAAATCTGACCAATCAAAGCTTTTGAACCAGGATCCAAGCTGTTTGACACTTGATCCATATAGTTTATCAAAAGCTTGAACATTGAACTGTCCCATATCCAAATTTGAGCAGACATTATTTTTTCACATTGGAGTAAGGTGGTTATAATATTTTAATATGGATTCAAATTCTTCTGTATCATGGTTTACTCCCTTCTCAAGGATGCCATCATCCCGGAAGGTAGCCACTAAACAAATAAGTATCGGGTCTGCCTAATCTTTAGCACGCTTTGGCCATATTGATGATAACCCTCTCCCGACACTGAGGTCTAGATTAAATACGTAAATTAAAACAATTTCAAGGATAGTTCCTCCACCAAGCCCTATGCTGTGACCACTTGTTAGAATCGTCTCGAAAACACAATCCTAAAAAGTGGTCATGACGTAGGTAGGGTCTGGTGGCGACACAAATGTTAGTGAAAGTTTGAGTATGCAACAGTTTGAATTTAGGTGAAATGTCGCATTAGTATCCTAATTAGTGGTTTATGAATATTTATTAGGTGGTTTTTTTTTTAATATTAATTTTTTATAATGGCATAATTATGAAACATGGACATTTGTGCAGATTCAAATTGATATAATTTCATAAGCTAACAGATCTAGAGCAGATCCTGATAAGACAGCTGCTAAGAGAATAGCTAACAGATCTAGAGCAGTTCCTGATAAGACAGCTGCTAATAGAGTAGTTAACAGAGCAGATCCTGATAAGACAGCTGTTAAGAGAGTAGCTAACAGAGCAGATCCTGATAAGACAGCTGCTAGTAGAGTAGCTAACAGAGCAGATCCTGATAAGACAGCTACTAAGAGAGTAGTCTGATCTGGATCTACTCTGTTTGTAAAGGTGACATAAGGATCCTCTGTTATTGGTTATGTATTAACCCTATCTTCCATAAATACGCCTTTACAAACGTAGGAACTGTCTGATCAAGATCTCCTCTGTTTGTTTATCAGGAATCCATGGAGATCTATTTCTATACAATTTGGGCCTGAGTCAACATAATCTGTTTTCATATGCCATTATAAAAAATAATTAATATTCATGAATATTCATGGAGTAAAGGGTTTAAATGTTGACCTATATAAACAAGATAATCTGTCTGCATGCACAACGAATTTGCGTGTCTCAAATATAAACGGTATACTATTTAATATAGCCCTTTGAGTACGATAAGCCAATATACGAGACTTCTGCAAACCGTGTAGACCCAGATCAAAGGACTCCCTTAAAAGGGAGCCCTTTGACCAGGGTCTGCAGTTTGTCATTTTAATTCATTTTCTATAATTATAAATTCTGTTTAATTAATATTCAGAAAGGGAGGAGCCAGTTTTAAATTATTCAGCAGATAAAGGGTTAAAGGGTGTGTGTGTATATGTATATGCATATCTGTGCTATCATTAAGTGGCCATAAAACGTCAGATATATCGTAAAATATCAGGTATAGTTCAAACAAATTTTGACAATTCAGTCGCCACTTATCACCTGCCACGCTCTACAAATTGTAAACGAGACTTAATCCTTTCCCTCATACAAACACCTTTTCACGCATTTGCAAACAGAGTAGACCCAGGTCAGACAGCTCATATAAGAGATGTTTGATCAAAGTCTGATCAGTGTTTGCTTTAGAGATGATGGAGATTCTACAGGGGGTTTTTTTCAACGCAAAAATTCCCTTGAAAAGTTTATATTATAAAGATTGAGTTACTAAATATTCATGTTGTCATTTATGATTTCTTATATGAATACTGAACAAGGAAATTTAAGGGTATAAGTCTCCTCTAGGAGCCGTCTGATCAGGGTCTACTCTGTTTGCTAACAGAATTTCAAAGATCTGTTTCTGTACTTTCTAAAAATGGCTGCAATGCTCCAACCATTTTGATTAAATCTACCAAAAAGGACATTTTCTAGAGAAAAGGAAATTTTCAGAATTGTATAGTTTTGAAAACATTGTGATAAATAGAGCATTTCCCTGTTCTTACCCAAACACTAAATATGACGCTGAAAACGTAACTTACCGAACCGACTCGCACGAACGCTAGAATAACTATGAGAACATGTGTTTCTAACTTCCGGTTATTTCCGTATGTGACGTATAGGGTATCAGGGTTCTGGCGAGGATTGAAAATATTTGAGACATGTGTCCCATTGAAAGTTAAAAAGTAGGGACATTTTCAAAATCTGTGAGACACTGATAAGTGTGAAAATATTTTTTCAACCATTATTCATTATGAAAATGCTATGTTTATGAATATGTGGATCTATGACTGATTTCCTTAATATGTACATTTTTTCTCTGATCATATTTACAATTTGATTTGATCTTAATCTGATCTGATTACTTCGGACTATTCTGATAAGAACTGACATTTTTGAGACATTTGTCCCAATGACTGTGAGTAAAAAAAATGGGGACATTTCTCATTTTGATGGGGAAAATGTCCCAATTTCTCGTCCTCGCAAGAACCCTGGGTATATTTGATTCCTCTTTTAATAAGTGATCGCACGGAACATGTTCAGAATAACATGCTTTTGTATACATGTGAAGCCAAAGGCTTTATGGGAAATAATGCTCTATTTATCACAGTGGTTTCACAAAGTGACTTCTACAGAGTTGTCAAAAGTCATCAATATGAGGGAATGGGTTAATTATGTGCCTCACAGTCTCCAACTCTGATATTTAACCCATTCCCACATTGGCCACATATGCTATTTTTTTTAGATCCAACCTCTTTGATTAAATCTACCAAAAAGGAGCATTTTCTAGCGAAAAGGAAATTTTCAGAATTGTGTAGTTTTGAAACCTTTGTGGAACTATTGTGATAAATTATGAAACCATTGTGATAAATTAGAGCATTTGCTCCATAAGAGCAAATTCTTTATTTCTAGTATTTATCACAATGGTTTCACAAGGTTACTTGTACAGAGGTGTCAAATTGCACCAACATGCCGGACTGGGTTAAGCCAAATTTATATATTGTATCCGGTTTAGAGGGGTTTTACTGTACTATTGCTCTGATATACATATACAGTAAAACCTCTCTATAATGACCACTAAATTACATAAGTATTTTGTGTTAAAGGCAGGTGTCTGCTTAAAGCAAGGTGAAAGTAAAACAGAATGCTCCTATATGTGCAGATTCAAATTGATATAATTTCATAAGCTAACAGAGCAGATCCTGATAAGACAGCTACAAAGAGTAGTCTCATCTGGATCTACTTATCCTATAGAAGTGTTCTGTGAATATGAATATTTAGTAGGTATTTGACTTGGAATAAATATAGAACAGGGAATAGGTTAAGCAGATGACAAGTTTACATAGGACAAATACTTACCAGGTGAAGAGATAAAAAGATAGGTCAGAATGGAAACCTAAGCTGAGGACAACCTTGTAACATGATATTGCTTACTCTATTGGCAGTATACACTTTTTGTCGTCTGCTTCGTACTTCATAACCCTTTATCTGCTTAGTATTCATGTAAGAAAAAAATATGAATATTTATTAGCTGAATTTTAATACTGTTAACCCATTCCTCCATAGACTATTTTTAGACCAAACCTCTTAACCCTTCGCTTGCTGAATTTTAAAATACATTTCTCCTTCTTTACTCATGCCCTTTTGTATAATTACATATATCTCCACTGTGTATAAGTATTTCGCTGTGCAATCACTGCTGTGAAGTGCATTGGTTGCACAATCAACTTGTAAATAGTGCAGACCCTAATGAGACAGCTCCTGCAGGAGCTGTCTGATCAGGGTCTGCACTATTTACAGGTAGGTACAGGTAGGTATATTGACGTGAATAGCAAGCGAAGGGTTAAAAGTCTTTGAATGAATCTACTCAAAAGGAGCATTTTCAACTTGAGAAAAGGAACTTTTTTTAATTTTGTAGTTTGAAACCATTGTGAGAAATAGAGCATTAAAAATTTTGCTCCAAACTCTGTTTGCAGATGTGTGGAAAAGTTTTTATATATTTTTTAGAATTTTGTAATTTGAAACCATTGTGATAAATAGAGCATTTGTAGAATGAAGTACAAATACTGTTTATTATTAAAGCACCAGATAAAGGTGCATATATACTCAAATACCAAAAACGTCATTTTTCCACCTAACCCTTTGTTGTGACCACTCTAATTTAACGCTTTCCTCCATAAATACGCCTTTCTACGCCTCTGTCAAATAAGTCATCAATTGAAATCATTGTGATATAGGAGCAAATGCTCTATTTATCACAATGGTTTCAAATTACAAAATTCTAAAAAAGTCCTTTTCTATAAGTTAGATAGGTAGATTTATTCAAAGAGGCTGGATCTAAAAATAGCCTATGAGGGAATCAGTGAAAATCAACTTGAAGAGATGATTGTAAAGAGTGGTCACACATAGGGTTTGGTATAGAAATAAAGAAGATTTTCATGAAAATGCTTTAATTTATGTATCTTATCAAGACCACTGTATTTTGATTACTGTTCCTTCATTTCAGATGGCGTTTAAAATTAGGTCATCAAAGTTTCGCCACATCTATGGAGAGGCTTACCGCAAGGAACGTTGCTATGAAAACGTCCGAATAACCAGGAATGCACATGACAGTAACTTTTGTGCGGTAAATCCAAAATTCATCGCCGTGGTAACTGAATCAGCAGGTGGTGGGGCATTTGTGGTACTTCCTCTGTCACGGGTAAGTTTTTTTCTTAACCCTTTACTCTGTAAATACCTGGCCTTTCTAAACCTTTATAAACAGAGTAGACCCAGATCAGATGGCGCTCGTAGGAGCTGTCTGATCAGGATGTGCTGTGTTTGTTTATGAAATGATATACAGTGTTGGTATTTAGGACAGGTGGCTGCTTAAAGCAAGGTGGAAGTAAAACAGAACGCTCCTATGGGAGCGTTCTGTTTTACTTTCAACTTGCTTTAAGCAGCCGCCTACCTTTAACACAAAATATTTAATTTAGTGGCCGTTATAGAGAGGGTTTACTGTTGATATGATTCTACCGTTTCTGCCATAGCAAAAAATTCCTATGGTCATGAGCAATTATAGAGAGTAGTTTAATTAATATTCATGATGTCATTATTTCTTACATGAATATTCATGTCCCAGTAAAAGGTCAAATCAGTCTTTAATTGGCCCTTTACCTCATTAATATTCTTGTAACAAATAATTGTATCGTGAGAAATAATTGAGAGAATTTTTACGATAGACAAACAGAATTTACGGCATAACAGAAACTGTAGAAACAGATTTACATTATTTCATAAGCAAACAGAGCAGACCCAGATCAGACGGCCCCTAGCCTGATCTGGGTCTACTCTGTTTGCAAAGGCATAGAAAGGCATATTTATGGAGTAAAGGGTTAATAAGCTAAATATTTATAATGACATATGAACAAGATAAGTTAAGGTCCTGGCAAAAACTGCTGAATCAGATCTATATTATACCATAAGCATGCAGACAGGCAATTCCTTAATTAAGGGACTGTACTTATGGTGTAAAGTGTTACAGAATAAACATTGAGATTCTACTTGGATTAAGATTACATAGATTATAATTGCAAGCTTTCCTTGAAACCCCGCTAAATCAGAATTCGAGTAGAGAAAAATTGAGATACTTGTAGGCAGGTGGCTGCTTATTGCAGGGTGAAAGTCATGCAGAAAGCATTCTGCATTAATCTGCTACCTGTTTCTACGACCAATATTTAATGTCCGGTTTAGAGGGGTTTTACTGTATTATATGCTACCGTCTTGGGTATTCCTAATTACCACATCAGACACCAAGTTCCCACACTCTCTGCCATTTCGTAAAGCTAAATAGTTCAATTTGGCACCATTTGGATATCTTATGTCAAAGGGAGCTTTCTGTTTGGATTAAGCCACCACCTGTATACAATATGCAAGAAGCTCCTTATAAAGAAATGTAGCATTTATTTAGAGATAATATGGTGTATCTGAATAAAGGTGTAGGCTAAAACACTGACCTGACACACTGAAAAAAGGTGTAGGCTAAAACACTGACCTGACACACCGAAAATAGGTGTAAGCTAAAACACTGACCTGACAGACTGAAAAAAAGGTGTAAGCTAAAGCACTGACCTGTTACAGTTTTTAAGCACATAATCCTTAACATTATAATTATACAATGATTTAGAAATAACTACTGGCTTGTCTTGGTCTGCTCTGTTGACAAAGATGAAATGATGTTTGAAACAGGTGTGTTTACAAAGGTGTGAAAAAGTGTTTACAAAGGTGTGAAAGGGTTTAATATTATCTGATTAACATTTATGATGTCATTATTTCTTACATGAACAAAGCAACAGAGACCCTTTCCTTCATAGGCTATTTTTAGATCCAACCTCTTTGAATAAATCTACCAAAAAGGAACTTTAGAATTTTGTAAATTTGAAACCATTGTGATAAATAGAGCATTTACTCCTTTGATTCAAATGCTGTATTTATCACAATGGTTTCAAGTCAAGAAGTGACTAGTACAGAGGAGAGACGATTGGAGAGACGATTCAAAAGAATGGGCACAACAATGAACATAGGATTTTGAGAGAGAGAGAAAAAAGGTGTTGTTCTTAAATATGTTTTAATGTACACATCTTATCCGGATCTCTGCACGCATATGTACGAGGTTAAAAGGTGATATGTTTTGTTTTCAGACTGGACGTGTGGATATTAATGCATCTAAAGTGTGCGGACATGCAGGAAGTGTACAGGATATCAAGTGGAACCCATTTAAAGATGAAATAATAGCCTCGGGAGCTGACGATAACACGGTAAGATGATTGGTTGGTTGTTTAGCCCTTAACTCCATGAATATTCATGAAAGAAATAATGAGTTCATAAATATTAATTATCCCCATGTAACAAAGTGGCTATAGTTTCTGACCTGTCCATCTATCAGGCCCTCTGTTTGTTTGTTAGTCCATCCATGTATCACGGAGAGCAACTTTTTTCTCTGAATATGTGACAGTGTGGGATATGTGACCTTGCTCACTAAAGTTTTTTATTAATGTTTATAATGGCACATGGAGACATGTATTTTTAGCCATGGTGTGGATTGAGATGAATACTGTAACAGTCTACTCCTGTTTACTCCAACTCGGATAACTCAGAATGTTCAAAACTCCAATTTATTTTCTGGTCCGACGAGATTCTACTAAACAATAAATTGTTTATGTAAGTCGAAGTATCTGTTGACCGGGCGCGAAGACAAAAGTTAACTTTCACACCTTCCAATCAACTTGAGAACTAGGCTGTCACCTCGATGCTCGAAATATATCAGATCTTTGCAAACTGTCAAAACAACGCCGTTAACCACCATTGTCATAAATAGCCAAACTTATAATTAAACGAAATTACATATGACGGCTTGCATAAAACACAAGCAGATTACTGGCAAGTTCGAGCATCGGCTTAAATTGTGACTACTGTTCGAACTGTCTCCGGTTAGAGGAAATGGTGTCAGTTTAGTGTCCATGGTCAGACCAACAATTGTAGTATGGTCGGACTAAAGAGGAACTAAACCAAACTTCAACCAGTTTGCATTCGAACATCCACTGTAGTGACCATTGGTTGATAGTCAAACTCGCTCTATGCTTTGCCATGAGTTAATCAATAGCGTGCATAGTGTGTATAGAATGCACGTTCGGTAAGACATTATCATTCAAGCTTTTACTTTTATATGTTCTTAGTGCATTCATTACATTAAGTTGATTTATGAAATGAAATGTTGTTCCATATCCTTGTAATATTTATTTATTCAATACCAGTGATTCAGTATACCTGTATCATATGCTCACAGTGCATGTACACAATGTATGTAAGTGACTTTGGATACCTTCAATTCTCGTTAACTCCAATTAATTTTGATGGTCCCTTGAAATCGGAGATTAAAAGAGCAGACAGTATTCTCATAAGCAAACACAGCAGACCCTGACCAGACAGCTCCTCTAGGAGCTGTCTGATCTGGGTGTACTCTATTTGCAATGCTTGAAAACACGTTTATATGAGGGAAAGGGTCAAGGAACAATTAACAGTGAATTATATATGAATCACTTGTATAGATTAGCTGTAATTGTATAATTACATGAACACAGTATCATTAACCCAAGACAGAAAGTGTTGACTCATATCTATTTTGTATCATAAGCAAAAAGAGCAGACCCAGCTCCTATCGGAGCCATTTGATCTGGGTCTACTCTGTTTGCAAAGCGGTAGAAAAGCATAATTTTGCAGCAAAGGGTTAGTGTTAACCTATTACCTCATAGGCTATTTTCAGATCTAACCACTTCGAAAAAATCTACCAAAAAGGAGCATTAAATAGTGAAAAGGAAAATTTTAGAATTTTGTAATTTGAAACCATTGTGATAAATAGAGCATTTGCTCATCACAATGATTTCAACAGGTGACTTTTGTAGAGGCATCAAAAGGCATATATATGAGGGAATGGGTTAACGCTTTACTCCAGGAATATTTATGTCAGAAATTACATATGAATTTTAAACCTTTACCCCATTAATATTCATGTACGGAATAATGACATCATGAATATTAATTATACCCCCACAACGAAGTTTGGGGGGGGGGGGGGTATACTGGAATCAGGTTGTCCATCTATCTGTCTGTCCGTCCATCCGTCCGTCTGGACACAATTTTGTCCGGCCTTCTTGTTCTACAGTTTTGCTTCAATTTTGTTGAAACTTCATGTATAGCCATATGACCATATAAACCTGTGCACCGCATATTTCCATTATGATCGGACCATTACTTCAGGAGTTATCTCCCCCTTTTAGTCCCCTACCAATGTTTTTTGGTTTTCTGGACTTTTAATGGAAGTGACTGGAGATATCAACTCTATATTTAGTACAAAGCTAAATCTAGATAAGTTACAGCTTATGTTCCAATATCAGTCCAGTTGAATGATTTTTTCCAGAGTTATTGCCCTTGAAATTCATTTTTTTTCTTCAAATTTTGAATTTTCCAGACTTTTTTGGAAGTGGTTGGAGATTTAACTTTATTTTTGGCATAAAGCTAAATCTAGATGATTTACAGCTTAATTCCCAATCTCAGTCTGGTTAAATAATTTTTGCCAGAGTTATGGCCCTTGAACTTAATTTTTTTATCAAATTTTCAATTTTCCGGTTTTTCTTTGGAAGTGCTTGGAGATATTAACTTTATATGTGACATAAATCTAAATCTAGATGAGTTGCAGCTTAAGTTTGAATATTGGTCTGGTTTAATAATTTTTGCCAGAGTTATGGTCCTTGAACTTAAGGTTTTTCTGAAAAGGTACCTATTTGTTAAGAACATTGGAGATGACACTTCACAAAAATAAACAAAGGTACAAAAATGAGTCATGCAGGAAACACCACATACAGAACAGTCGCCCGAACAGCAACACAAGGAAACAGCAAATGTACATAACTATAAAAACAACAAGATACGCACAAAGACAAAACAAACATGCACTAGGGGGAAGATGGAAGTACCGCCTTGGAATGGTCAGTGACAAAAGTCACTGGGGGGTTAAATAGGTTTATGGGCGCCCAACCTCACACTTATTCCATCCCCACCCTAAAAGACAAACAGTGTAAATAAACATGTCCCCTCTCCGACTAATCTACAACAACCGCGACGGCAAATACAGTGGTAAAGTGCATGTATAACGAAAACATTTAAGTGAACAAACTGTATCCACCTATCGCTAGTGTACTCAATGATTGAGCTGCAAACAGAGTAACTGTAGAAAAGTAATAAAGGGTACGACAAAAACGAAATAGTACAGATATCCGACGTTCTCCTTCCATTTCTGGATTTAAGAGGTCGCCTTCATAGAGTACTAGACATTTCTTGTCGGCGTTCATGCAAAGAGGCCAGCGTGATTGCCAACTGTAAAAGGGTTCACAACCAAACATGCAGTATGTTATAGTAATACAGGATCATATCCCTTTTTATACGCCCGAAGGGTCGTATTATGTTATGGTCTCCATCGTCTGGCCGTCTGGCTGGGTGTCCGTCTGTCTGTCTGTCCGTCCGTCCGTCCGTTAGCAAATTCGTGTCCTGGCTATAACTTACTCATTTTTTCTCCGATTTTCAAAATTCTTTCACACAAATGTTCAGTATCACTTGAAGGTGTGTCGCGTACAAAACCCAATTGTGAACTTTCAAGGTCAAGGTCACAAATAGGGCGTTAGCAATTTTCGTGTCCTTCCTAAAACTTACTCATCTTTTCACCAATTTTCAAAATTCTTTCACACGTATGTTCAGTATCACTTGAAGGTGTGTCGCGTACAAAACCCAATGGTGAACTTTCAAGGTCAAGGTCACAAATAGGGCGTTAGCAATTCTGTCCGTCCGTCCGTTAGCAAATTCGTGTCCTGGCTATAACTTACTCATTTTTTCTCCGATTTTCAAAATTCTTTCACACAAATGTTCAGTATCACTTGAAGGTGTGTCGCGTACAAAACCCAATTGTGAACTTTCAAGGTCAAGGTCACAAATAGGGCGTTAGCAATTTTCGTGTCCTTGCTAAAACTTACTCATCTTTTCACCAATTTTCAAAATTCTTTCACACGTATGTTCAGTATCACTTGAAGGTGTGTCGCGTACAAAACCCAATGGTGAACTTTCAAGGTCAAGGTCACAAATAGGGCGTTAGCAATTCTGTCCGTCCGTCCGTTAGCAAATTCGTGTCCTGGCTATAACTTACTCATTTTTTCTCCGATTTTCAAAATTCTTTCACACAAATGTTCAGTATCACTTGAAGGTGTGTCGCGTACAAAACCCAATTGTGAACTTTCAAGGTCAAGGTCACAAATAGGGCGTTAGCAATTTTCGTGTCCTTGGTAAAACTTACTCATCTTTTCACCAATTTTCAAAATTCTTTCACACATATGTTCAGTATCACTTGAAGGTGTGTCGCGTACAAAACCCAATGGTGAACTTTCAAGGTTAAGGTCACAAATAGGGCGTTAGCAATTCTGTCCGTCCTTTAGCAAATTCGTGTCCTGGCTATAACTTACTCATTTTTTCTCCGATTTTCAAAATTCTTTCACACATATGTTCAGTATCACTTGAAGGTGTGTCGCGTACAAAACCCAATTGTGAACTTTCAAGGTCAAGGTCACAAATAGGGCTTCAGTATCACTTGAAGGTGTGTTGCATACAAAACCCAATTGTGAACTTTCAAGGTCAAGGTCACAAATAGAGCGTTAGCAAATTTTGTGTCCTGGCTGTAGCTAACTAGACCTACATCATTACCTTTAAGGTCAGTCATATTTGAAGGTGAAAGGTTAAACGCACTTATGTCACGTTCGGTTTAAACTTTCTCGACTTTTTTTCCAAAGTTCAAAAAAGTCTGAAAGTCTGAAAAAGATTGCTATGTACACTGTTCTTACCATGCTCATATCTTGGATATTTATTCACTTATTTCAAACTTGTTCATTCTGGAGTTATTGCCCTTTGATAGTTTCGGGTAGCAATTTCTTGTGCAACTAACTCCTCCTTATTTTTCAACATAATTTCTTCAAACTTTCAGGAATGATAGATACTGATGTGTAGTTGTGCATATCAGTGAGATAACTCTCATATCATTTTTAATCCTGGAGTTATTGCCCTTTGATAGTTTCGGGTAATTACTCTCCTTGCTATTGCCTTAGCCCTAATAGACCTCATATGCGCAACTTCTGAAGGTTCACACATTGTGTAAATAGAACAGCCTTCGGGCGTATATTGCCCCGTCTCGCGGTGCTCTTGTTAAAGAATGTTTTAACATATTTGATGAACAAAGTGAGAAAATGGGTATGTCCAATAATTTTACGAAGTTTGTAAATCACATCACCATAAAAATCAGGATGTGAAATACCGTGTCGCAGAAGCGCCTTGAGATTACATTGGTACTTGCCAATAAGCGAAAGATTTCGATAGTAAAATTTAGAGAAAGTTTTTCTTAGTTTATGGTATCTATATCCTTGCTTAAGCAGTTTCTCAGTTAAAATGAGATTTCGACTGTTAAAATCGTCAATAGATGAACAAGCTCTAGCAAAACGAATAAGTTGAGATATATAAACCCCGTAAGATGGAGCCCGGGGAACATCCCCGTCAAGATGAGGAAAATTAACAATATTAAAATCAAAATCATCTCTTTTGTCACATATATTAGAAGAAATCATTCCATTATCAATTTTAAGGTCTAGATCAAGAAACGCTGCACAATTGTCGGACGGGTTAGCTTTATTCAATTTGAGTTCTTTAGGATAAATTGTAGGAATCAGAGCATCAAAGAAAGGGTTATCAAAACTAACAAATATCATCCAAATATCGACAAGTTTCATTGAAGGCTTTTATAACATCTTCTTGTGATTGAGGATTCAAACGCAACATGAAATCTCTCTCATAGCAGTACAAAAACAAATCTGCGACAAGTGGAGCACAATTCGTACCCATAGGAATACCAATTACCTGACGGTATATAGCATTCCCATAACGTACAAATATGTTATCCAAAAGAAAGGTTAGTGATTCGCAAACGTCTGAGCAAGTCCAATTGGTGTAATATTTCATTTGCTTATCAGTAAAGAAAGCTTTTTCAGCATTACATGCCAAGAATGATGTTTTTTCTCGGGCAAATACTTTCTGGATAAAGTTAGTAAGCTTATCCTTAATTAAAATATGAGGAAGAGTTGTGTACAGAGTAGAAAAATCGTACATGCTTACAGTGGATGCAAGATACCTTTTGTTCTTAAGTTTGTTTAAGACTTCTGAAGAGTTCTTAATAGACCAGAAGAGATTTATTCCAGAATTTTCATAAGTCTTATCACAGTAGAATTTTACATGTTCCTTTACGATGAGCGATACAGGGCCATCATGGCCCTCTTGTTTCTTTACTTAGGAATTTTAGAGACACTGTAGAGTCTATCTTCTTCATAGGCAAGAACATTCAAGGGCGGGATCGAAGACAACCGTTTCTGAAATGCCTCCTTTGAATTAAAATGCAACATATTCACCATGATAATCTCATTTTTTTCAAACCCCTCCCGCACCACCCCTTATGTAGGCTCTGGTCAATAACATCTGATCATGGTATATGAAATAGTATAGTTTGCAGAAGGGGAGGGGTAGGGGGAGCTGGATGCTGAGTTGAAAGGCTCTTTGATTGTACAGTGCTGTGATGGTTACTTTACCAATTCAGCACCCAGTGGTCTAAGAGTGAGGTAAACTGAAACCTATCATATGATATAAGGAATACCTTTGTGTTTAGAAGTTCTTACTTTATTGTTTGAATTCCTACTTTTTTCCTACTTTTCTCCTACTTTTTTATGGTTTGAGCTCCTACTTTTCTCCTACTTTTTTGTGACATGCCACTCACTATGAGGCCTGTACATGGCAAAATGTAACCAAACTCTACATAAATTGTGTTTGTACTCAAAATTGTTAAAATAATCTGGATCCATGTAGAACTCTAATCTACATGGCAACATAAAATATTTAACACGTTTTTCTTTGCTCCATGAATATATATTTATTTAAGAAATATAGTGACATCATGAAAATGTATTAACTTTGTAGAATACAGAGTCAGATCTATTGTAGTTTCACAAACAAACACAGCAGATCCTGATCAGATGGCTCCTTTCAACTTTGGGTCTACTCTGTTTGCAAAGGCATAGAAAGGCGTACTTATTGAGTAAAGGGTTACCATCTTGAATGATATTTCGTAGAAATAGTCCTCTACCAAAATTTTTAAAGCTGCATGTATCTTCATATCTCAAACAAGAGGGCCATTGGCCCTATATCGCTCACCTGAGTTACAGTAATACATGTATATTGACATGTTAATTTTTCAGTGGACAACATTTCTAGCAGATGAAATAAGCTTAGTGCACTGCTTTCACCCTTTCACTGCTGAATAAACTTGAACTGAATTCAGAACTAATACCAAGTGACTGGTTGACCAAGATCTAAACTGTTTACAACTTGTGCCATTTTTGCCTTAGCTCAAAATGCCTAAAACTGGTCTTTGAGAAATTCAAATGACTTCAATAAAGCTATGCAATTATACCTTGACCCAGGTATATAGGCAAATAGAGTGCTAGGCAGTACATAATGCCAGTTTTTGTGTGAAATGACCAATAAGAATATCTTTAAAAATTGTTTAACCCTTTCCCTCATATAAAGCTGTTTTTATGCATTAGCAAACAGAGTAGACTCAGATCAGACGACTCCTACGGAAGCTGTCTGATCTGGGTCTTCTGTTTCTTTTGACACAATATAGATCGGATTCTACAGTTTTGGTCAAAGCAAAAACTTCTCTTCAGAGAAATAATGAGTTTTACACATTAAAAATAAGAGTAGACTAGATCAGACGGCTGCTATAGAAGCTGTCTGATCAGGGTCTGCTCTTTTTACATTTGACAAGATATAGATTTGATTTTACAGTTTTTTTCAAAGCTAAAACTTCTATTTATGGCAATAACAATTTTTTAAGCATTAGCAAACAAGAGTAGTCCCAGATCAATTTTTGTCAAAGCAAACAGGTTAAGGGTTAATAGGTGTTTAGAAATAACTCTAGCTCTAGGTGTGAATATCTGATGATAATTCAATTAAACGGGTCATTAGTATTTTTAACAATTGAAATTGAGAAGAGTTACGTCTACTGTTATAATTAAGTTATATTTACTCAGTTATTTCATTAATATCATACAAGATTCAGACATTTTAGGACTTTTTAATGTGTTGTCATCAAATTTTATAAAAAAAAGTTATATTTAAGATGCTTTTTGGGGCAGCAGACTTAATCCACAGTAGTAAGTTTAACACCTATCATTGTTAAGGGGGGGGGGGATTATCATGTTTTCTTAAGAATTACCATGACTTATATCAGTTGGGCCATTGCATAATCATGTTTTCACAGTTTTCTTAAACATTACCATGACTTACATCAGTTGGGTTTGGACCCAGATCAAAAGTCTAAATGGTGATCATTTTCCTTGATTGGCTGAATTGTTACTTTCCTATATCTCTCACATCTAATTTGAGAGACATTGGAAGACACCATGTAACATCACTCACACTACACACTGGGGTTAATGGGTCAAAATGCCTTTAATGTTTCGTCTGCAACAAAAAAGTTATTGTCATCTGCTTCAATTCTTAAAATAAACTTACTTTCATTTTTTTGCAAAAATATGGTTAAGATGACAAACAATTTGGATCCTGATGAGACGCCGCAGTATGCGGCCTCTCATCTGGATCCAAACTGTTTTCATAGGTAATCACAGTTTCACCACTAGCATGCAAAGAGTTAAGAGTCATGCATTGACCTGGAGAGATTTTACTGCCCAGCAGCTGTAACCTTTGACCTACTGCTGTTGTTTATTTAACCCTTAATTTCTCTCATATAAACTTGTTTTCATGCATCTGCAAACTAAATAGACCCAGATAAGGTGGCTCCTATAGGATCAAGGTCTGTTATTTGCTAATGGAATTTGATAGATGTTTCTATGCCTTCTAAAACAGCTACACTGATTCACCTTCAACATTTTATTATAAATAGTTATAAATAGATTGATACTAGCACTCCAATGCAGTTATCTCCCTTTGTCCCTTATGGCTATGCTGATGGGACAAGGGAAATAACTGTGAGGAAATTACCTTTTAAGTGTTACAGATTCTGATGTTAAGTAGCATAAACCCCCAGGGTGAGACCATTTATGGCCCAGGGGTCATTATTTGAACACACCTGGTAGTGGTATATTAGGTGATGCTTCATACCAAATATCTTAGCTCTAGATTATGTGGTTTCAGACAAAAAGATTTTTAAAGGTTTCCCTATATAAGTCTATGTAAAAACTACAAGCCCCAGGGCAGGGCCATTTTTGGCCCGGGGGTCATCATTTTAACAAACTTGGTAAAGGACCATTAGATGATGCTATATACCAAATATCAAAGCTCTAGAAATTGTGGTTTCAGAGAAGAAGATTTTTAAAGATTTAAAAAAAAAACCTGTAAAAGTAGTGGGGCGGGGCCATTTTTTGCCCCAGGGTCATGATTTTAACAAAACTGATAGAGGACATCCTAAGGTACATTTCTGTGACATTTGGTTGAAATCCTTCTAGTGGTTTAGGAGAAGAAGTCATTTGAAAAAGAAGTGAACGGACAGACGGACGGACACACTAACAAATGGGTAGTTGTGTGACTTTTTCCTTTGATCTTTTCTTGTGGGACTAGTCCCACAAGTAAAACTATTTTTGGCTCTAACTTTGGAATAAAATGATCTGGAAGGTAACCCTAACCCTATGTCCCACAACTGGCCAGGTTAATGTCACAAGAAATGGCCAGGTTAATGTCACAAGAGATGGCCAGGTTAATGATTTTACTTGTGCGACTAGTTAGAAAAAGTCACACAACTACCCTTTGGTGAGTGCGGACAGACGGACAGATGGACAGACGGACGACGGACGACAGGCGGTCACAATAGCTCACCTTGAGCCTTTGGCTCAGGTGAGCTAAAACCATGCCTGTCAGGGGCAGGGCTATATTTTCTTATGAATATATAAGATTATAACTATATATACAGAAAACCTTTAAAATTCTTCCTCTCCAGAGACAACAGTTGGATTTGATTGGCATTTGGTAGGAATAGTGGGCCGGCTTGCAAGGAATATGTATACTCCTTTCCATTCAGCACTGATTATGTTACAGTTAAGGATATGTCAGGTAGAACTACATGTTAACACTACTCTGAACTCAGTATGCCTTTGCAAACAGAGTATACTACAATTTCTGCCATGGCCAAAAACTCTTAAGTTTATAATACATTACATGTAGTTGTACCGTTATAAGAATTCAGCTAATTAATGTTCATACAGTGCTAAATATTTCCTGCATTAATTTTCATGAGGTAAAAGATTAAAATAACAAACCTTTTGCCAGTAAACATTCAACAGCTGCATAAATATCCATCCTGATGTGTGATGTCACATTGAGTATACCAGCATTTACATGTATAATGTGGCTATTTAGTAGGATAGGGCATGATTGTATGTTTCAAATACTAAAGGTTTGGAGAATCAGATTTCATGTTGTTTATTTTTTGTAAATTTTAAACACAAATTTACAACTATGCAATCTATGTATATTTAAAACTAACAAGTTAATCAAGAAGCATAGAGTATGTACTTCAACAATAAATCTAAATTTGGCTGTTCTGATATAGTCAAACATTTTAGGGGAGTTGGATGCGGTAGGGAATCTATCAGACATGACATGCTCCTAGATACCTGTCTAAAAACCTCACATCTCTTTAAACATACTGAAAATACGATGTAGGTATGAATATCAGGTCTAAGTTAGCTTCTGCTCCAAATTGCCATTTTCCATAAATGCAATCAGTGTAGTTTAATGGAAGAACACCTTCTTGGGTTAGCCATAGAGGGAAGTCTAGGTTCAAATCCTAGCACTGTCTACTGGAAAGGCTTTTTGGAGTATGTTATTCGCTATATAGACAACTTTTAACCCTTTCCCTGTTCTGTGTTTATTCCAAATTTGAATACCTACTGAATATTCATGGACAAAATAGATTAATGAAATATGGAAGATGGAATATTATAGCCATTTAAAAACTACAGAAACAGATCTATCAAATTCCATTAGCAAACAGAGCCTATAGGAGCCTTCTGATCAGCCATCATCAGGGTCTACTATGTTTGCAGTTACATAAATGTCGTTTGTACATGTATTAGTGAAAGGGTTAACCCTTTCACTCGTACAAACATATTTTCACGCATTTGCAAACAGAGTAGACCCAGATCAGAGGAGCCATCTGATCAGGGTCTGCTCTGTTTGCTAATGCAATTTGATAGACATGTGTCTTTAGTTTCTAAAATAGCTACAATGCTCCACCTTCCATATTTCATTGTAACTATTTTGCCCATGAATAATCAGTAAGTACTGAAATTTGAAAATAAACATAGAACACGGAAAGGGTTAAAAAGAAAAAATAATGTCCCATTTTTTATGATACATGTACAGTACAATGTCCACTTGTTATGTACATTGCTTCCGGTTTAAACCCCCAGTGGTGTTTTTGCTGCTGACCGTGCCAAGGCGGTACTCTCTTTGTCACCCTTCCTTTTGTTTGCCTTGCGTCTTTGTGCTTGTGGTTTGTTCATGTTGTGGAACGTTTGTCCCTGTTTCTTGTGTGTCTTTTGGTGTTTTCTGTGTTCATTTCGTGTGTGCGTGTGCGTTTGGGTGTGTGGTTGTGTGTGTGTGTGTGTGTCATGCTGTCTATCGGTGTTTTGGTGGTGGTTGCGTCTTGCATGTGGCTTTGCCTGCTTGACTTTACTACTTTTCCATTCAGCAGGGTGACAGGGCTTATTTTTTGCATGGCATCTTATATTTGGTCACATTTCTGCTGGCAGGTGACACATGTTCCTTTGAACACTTTTGTTCTAATTCCTGTCATATTTCTCACTTTCTTGTCCATGTGTATCTTAAGATAGATATAATATAATTTAAACTGGATCTTAATTCATTGATGGGATAGCTAATTGAGTTTATTCTGTATGCATTATCAACATTTCATTATCAACCAATAACAACTCATCTTATCATTTCAAAATTGCACACATAAACATATGAGTTTTTATTACTGATTGTTAATTTACTTTTACAGTGATTGACCTGATTTTTGCCTAGCCTGATGGGTGTCAGCTCAACAGTTGCCAAAGTGGCAGTTGTGTAAGCACATACATATGTCAGTCTGTTTGTCCATTTGATTTTGTCACAGCCAAGCCATTATTTTGCATCAACAGATCTCCATATAACTTGGCCCATACCATGAGTAGACAGTGTACCAGGTACAAGGGCCTTAACTCTCACATCACAGATTTTGAAATTTATCCTTGATTTAATTTTCTTCATTCACTGGGTCAAACAAAATTTAATTTTATAAATGGCTTAGTCACTAGTAGACAGTGTACCATGTATAAGAACTATTACTCAAGGTTCACTCCACAAGAGGCTGGGTAGATTTTACTTTAATTGCTGTAGTGAAAATTTAATAAACAAATAAATACTTTCTCTGACATCACTGATCAGATTTAAAACACAATGGCAGGAATGTTCCTTAGGTGACCATTTACAAAGTTGTAACCCATAAAATACAAGAGCACTACTTGGTGGTTCCAATGTTAAAGTTTTCGAACAGTGGCAACGGAAATGCAGATGGTGGAGTTACTACATAGCTCTTTTTTTCTTTAAAAAGCAGACAAGCTAAAAATGGCCACCATAGATTGGGCTAAATCCCTTCTATGGCTAAAGGGAGCATTCACCATTGAACAGATTTTTATGTACCAGTATTTTTGTAAGAATAATCGGTGAACATTTGCCAAGTATTCATTTTGTTTCCTTAAAATAAAAAAATTTGGGGCATATGACTAAGCGTCACATTTTTTTTATAGGTCAATGTGACCTTGACCTTGGTCTCCATTTAAGTGACCTTGACCTTGGTCTTCATTTACAAAATAAACTTGTGCAGAGCAAACCTCATACACCGAATCAGCTAGGATCACAGATATGGCATGTGAGTTCATCTTAGGATGGTAGAGTGTCGCATACTAGTTTTAGGTCAATGTGACCTTGACCTTGACCTCATTTACAAACAAGCCTGCCCGGAGCATATCTCCTACACTACTTCAGCTAGGATCACCAAACATGGTGTGTGAGTACATCTTGGGATGGCTGGGTGCCACATACTATTCATAGGTCAATGTGACCTTGACCTTGGGCTTTATTTACAAAAAAGCTTGTCCACAGCATATCCCTACACCAAATCAGCTCGGATCATCACTAAATATGGTGTGGGAGTTCATTTCCGGATGGAGGAATGTCGCATACTTTTTGTAGGTCATGTGGCCATGACCTTGGCATTTGACCTCAAATACAAAAAAATTTGTCTTTTGTGATAGCTTGAGTTCAAATTCTGCTCATACTATGCAATCTTTTCTTTCATTTTTGAGTGCATATGCAGGCCTGCTTACAAATCACATTCCATTGCTAGTGCTTTGCTTTGGGGGCATTTGTCACCTACTGCGACACTTTTCTTGTTTGGCTATATTTTGACAATAAATTGATATAAATGTCAAATGTAAAATGTCAATGGTCGATTCCCGGTAGAGGCAGTGCCTTATTTCATATTACGCTTAGACCACATTTAATGATACAGCTATCAAACACAAGATTTAAAGCAAAAAATCATGAACTTATGCAGGATGAGTATAAAATGTTCAGGACGAGTAGATTTTGAAAACCACTCATCCAGCAGGATGAGTGACTGTCAAAAAATATGTCGATCCCTGATTCTAAAAATATAAGCTACTAACTAGATAATCTGCAGTTTCCATAAAAAGTCTTATTTCAATATTATTTGTGAAAAACATGTAATTTTTAGCTCATCTGAGCACAAAGTGCTCAGTGAGCTATTGTGATCATGATATGTCCGGCGTTGATGTGCATCGTGTGTCAACATTTTGCTTGTGAACACACCAGAGGGTACAGTTGTGGTCCAATCTTCACCAAACTTAGCCAGAATGATAGGCATGACAAAGTATAGGTCAAGTTGAAATATTGGTCAGTTGTAGTCAAAAATAGGTCACTAGGTCAAATTTCAGAAAAGGCTTGTACATACACTTGAGGCCACAGCATAGGTCCAATCTTCACCAAACTTGGTCAGAATTTGAACCAAATATCTAGGTTAACTTTGTCAGTTTGAATGGAGATAATGTTTGTTCAAATATTATGTCACTAAGTAAACTCTAAGTGAGCGATTCATGGCCATCTTGACCCTCTCGTTAATTAAAATTTTTGTTTGTACTTTGTTGCAGACATTGTATTTCAAGATGAGCAGCAGCAGATCCATAGCACGGATGACGGCGTACTAAACGAACCTGTGCGGGAGGTGACTGCAATGGATTTTGTCTCGCCAGATGTTATAAATGAGACCTTACACGAAACATTCTTTGGAGAGACTGGTCATTGATCGAGTCATTGGCCTACAATATTGAGCACTGCTAACATATGGCGCAATCATGCAGCCGCAGTACCAGCGAGTGATCCAGTTTAACCCCTGGGTGGAGAGGATGTGCGGGTTCAAATCCCGGTCCCGGGTCATGCATAAGCAAATAAAGTGTACTCTTGTCAGACAGCTCCTACAGGATGTACTTTATTGCAAAAGACGACTCGAGGCGTCACCAAGGCTGAATTGGTTTAGTTCCAAATGTTTGTCGGTTTTACCATAAAGTATTGATGCACTGTAGAAGTTAAAAACATTCCTAGTGTTCACCATCTGAAACACCCAATATTTGATTTCAAAAGGTTAAGTACACTGTAAGCATTGTATATCTTAGTCTAACATAGAGCATTTGGTTTAAAATTTATTAAGCTACATAGTGTGGATCTGATTCAGTCGACAAATCATTGACGCAGCTGCAGTGTTCTTGTGAGGATTGGAAATGTTCGAGACATTTGTCCCTTTGGCAATTAAAATAGAGGGACATTTACCATTTTCCAGGGACATCAAATAGCGGATAAGTTCCCTATAATTTTTATATGGGACAAATGTCCCACCTCAGCAATTATTTCAGGGACATTTGCTATTTTGAGGTGAGAATGTCCCCAAAATATCGCCTTCGCTAGAACACTGCAGCTGTATTTGTTGATCTTCATTGTGTGCACTTACATGTTTGAAAATAGCATTTATCCTAAAACTGAACTAACATAATATTGGCAATGTTATGCTCTTTTACTAGTCATTATTATTGATTTCTTAGTTAACCCTTTCTCCCATAGAAACGCTTTTCAATTTATACAGTCATGAATATGTATTATAAATATTTTCTATATTCTAGTGGATGGTAGCTTAAAGCAGGCTGAAAGTTATGCAGAATGCGCCCAAAGGCAATTTCTGCTTTTACTTTCAACCTGCTTTAAGTGTTCACCTGCCTTCAAAACTAGAAACAGCATATGGGGTAATGGGTTAATGTTAAGACAATTATAGTTCACACAATTGTATGATTATGGTAGACATAGTTACATGAAATTTATTCAATTTGAAGTTTAAAATGCATCTGCTTGCATTACATGTAACTCAAGTCACAACTTGGATGCATTTAATGTTTAAACATTTTGATCTCTATTAACCCTTTCGTTCTCAGGACTATTTTGGAAATTTGCATATTATTATTTATTAAAGGGAACTGATGTATGTAATCACTAATACTGGGTTTGTTATTTTTCTAAGAACCATAAAACTATATACCATTGGAAAGGGTATGATTTTCTCTTTTGTATTGGCATATGCAAATTACAAAAAATCTGCATATAATTAATATTCATAATATGCAAATGAGCTCCAGCGACCGAAAAAATGACATTTTGTTGTTTTTCAAACAGATTTTTATTTGCAAATTTTAGTCTAAATAAGCTTTACTTTATTGTTTAGTTATATTTTATGACAAATATCAAAGTTTGGGAGGCTTTGTTTTGAAAATGAAAACGGTTATACAAATCCTAATGGAACTGTTTGTTCGTGGTTGTCACCAAGGACGGGGTTGTTTACATCTGTCCAGTGATCTTAATCGCCCCATAGATAGTCTGGATTTCGGGTCTGAAGGGGTTATGCATTTGCTGGGTTCTGGATCTGATTCGATCATTTCTGCCGAGTAATCGTCTTCTACGGCGATCTCTCACTTTTCTACTACAGCCAAGACCACGCCCACTCGCAACCCCTACCCCTGAGGTAGAAGAGAGGGGTTTGAATATACAGTGTCATCTGTTTCAGAGTTGTTCGAATCACTAAAGAACGGTTCTGAAACAGACCCCTCTTCTAATTAGTCACCTTTTACGCCGAAAAAACAGTATAATCGCTATCAGGACCATTGGGCATTGATAAAATGATTCGCCGAGATTCCTCAGTAGAAAATCACACCCTTTGAGTCATTATTCGCCTTCAAAAAAACCTCAAAAAGTCGATTATTTTGTTTCGTTTTTGATACGTTTGTTTACACAGACATTCACTTCCGCTTACACGGTGTCGTAGTACCAATTTGCTCGTTAAAAGTGTCCGCTATGGTAACAAACTCCCCACAGTGATCTATGTGCGGTAACTGCATTGGAGGTTGCTATGGTAATAGACCCAACGAACATATAAAAGCGTGCTTGAGAACGAAAGGGTCAAAACAATTTTGGCGACTCTGCAGGGGCTGTAACCAGGCACTTTTATTTGTAATATACACCTGCTTGTTGTACCCCAAGAGATATATTGTTCTCAACCCGACCGACATTATGTTGTTACAAAACATGGAACCAATACAGATGTTGGCCAATCATTGTTCAGATCGTAGAATTTGCACCAAAATTGTTGACGTCTACGTCATTATGACAGCGCTTTCAACGTCCCGCTCATTTTAGATCTCTAATGCCTTAGAGAAAAACACTTACTAATTGGAAAACTCGCCTTTTATCGGGAAATAGTGTAAATAAAATCCAACATTTGTGGCCAATGAATATTGAAAATAAGACCGCCTTTTCTAAAACTACAAAATTTGGCAAATCTTCGTTTTGTACAATTTTAGAAAACTTTGGTCTTCATTTTCAATTTTATTTAGGGCTATTCCAGGAAAATCTCCCTGGTGGGATTGCAAAAGAAATTTTAATTCTGTTGGTGGGGGTATTTCAACATCAGGTATTAAATTGATGGGGTGGTTTGTCAAGTTAAACGCTTCATGTAAACCGTTTTCTTCGACAATAATGAAAATGAACGGAAAACCTCTTTCTGACACGAACTCCGGCGAAAATTCCGTTCTGTGAATATTATGGACGCATGCAATTTATCAACCTCCAACGCAGTTATCTCCCCTAATAGCTACGTCAAAAAGGCGATATATAGTTTTGACGAAAGACGTTTCGTCAAAAAGGATATATTACCTGATATATATGAATAGTATTTCAATAAATCTGTTAAATATATATGTTATTTTGGTGAATTAAGAAACCAGAAAAATTTACTGATCCCCAGATTATATAGGGCTATAAGTAATTCTCGAACAACAAACAGATTTTTGCGTATCCGGAACTATCGAGTTTGGAAATGATAGGGCAGCACTTAAAATTTGTAATAAAATTATACAAATTATGAAGATGAATCTTGATACCGATTTGTTGATTAAAATGTTTAAAAGTTTTATCAAGTAAGATATGTAAAGCAAAAAACAAATATTAATTACTCTATAAGTGTGCAAAAATTACACGTAATTGCCTTTTCACACCTACAACCAACCAATTAGCGACACGGGTTCGGCGGCACAAACTTTTATCAACACTTTATTGTGTAATTAACGTTAATCCCCCCCCCCTTCCTAATCAATCAGCACCGCTAGTGAAACTGGTGCGTGATCACTTTAATGTGCCCTTTTCGGATTATGCAGAAAACTGACAAATGCCATCTTCTGTATGTATAATCACACTTCAAAAATGTATTAGCCTTCAGTTTCCTATGTAATTGTCCACGGCAAAATTCGTCAAAAATGTCATTATGAAATAGCACCGAATGTCAAAGAGTTTATGCAGATCTTATCTGGATCCAAACTATTTGCAACAATAATAACGCCTTCAAATGGCTAACCTTCTGTTTGCTAATTCAGTGTCGCCGTCTTCAATATTTCTCTGAGTTAATTATCGTGGATGTGACATTAAATAGCCTCCAAGTATCATCTGGATCTAAACTATTTGAAACAGTAATCACGAATTCGCCCGTGCATAAAGTATACGGTATATTCTGAAAGGAGGTGATCAAACGAGAGCATAAATTGCAACACAAAAAGAGAAAAATGCAGACTCGGTTTTATTGAGTCTGTTCATGAACAGTAATTGAAAGTGCAACACTGCTCACGCCCCCTAGCACCGGCTTAAGCGGTATTCAATTTTCAGAACAAGAAGTACTGAAATTCATGATCTCGAAGGACCAGAAGGTATAACAACACTGAGAATGAAGTATGTCGCATTCTTCACTATTTCTGAGTTAATCAAAGACCTATGATAATATCATAGGTCTTTGAGTTAATTAATCACCACAAAGCATACATACAGTTCTGATCCAGATCGCATCTAGATCCAAACTAAGGTTAATAGATCTAATCATATAGGTCATTTCGTCAAACTGCCAGTTCGTCAAAAAGGGGGTATATAAATCAATTCGCTATATAATCCTTTTTGACGAAACGACAACCCCTTTTGTACTGTATAACCTTTTTGACGAACTGGCAGTTTGACGAAACGACCGTCACCCTATTTGATCACACATCCGTAATGAGCGGCTGATTGATTCAGACTAGACCATGAAAAAGTACTAAGACACCGGTAATCTCAACCAATCACTGCTCTTATTTCTCGATGTAAAAGCCCGGATGAACAAAACAAAATAAATAAACCGAAAATAGACCTAAATAACAACCAAAAGACATGGACAGGATTGTTTTAATAAAACACAGAGTCCTAGCAGTAGCACAGGTACATGTTGTGAATCTGATCTGAGGTCGGCGAAGAGAAAGCTACTTGCAACAACATAACCACGGAAGCATGCATGATGTCAACAGGACAAAACAAAAGACTGTCAGACTATTAATGCACAAATGTGGCAATACACTGGGCTGTCATTTTTGGTTTTCAAGGCGGCTTGACAAAAAGTAATTGCATAAATGAAAACATATATTTATTTGTTTTGGGAGGGGGGATTTTAATTCTCTAGGTGGAGTATAATTATGATTTTTTATTCTCTTGGTGGTGGGGTAAAATAATTAAAATTCTATTGGTAGCACCCCTTATTCAGACCTTCGTTCCTAACCCCAATGGAGATTTTCCTGGAGTAACCCTTACAACTTATTTTAGATCCTCTTTCAATCTTTTTGTCCTATTGAGATTTATTTTGGTGCCTAGGTCATATTAATCCATAGCAACTTTCTCCATAAAATGAATATGTTGCAAGAATTATAATTTTTTGTTACTTTAAATGTTTAGTTGTGATGGTGAAACTGTAAATATGTTTTGTTGTATTCTATATATATATTATCATCTGTATGTGACACATGTAAGACAGTGCAACTATGCACTGCTTTATATCATAATGGATTACGCGATGTCGCACAGAGGACCTAGGCAAAATAGAGATCAAATATTGTTACCACTATTGAGACCACTATTTTGATCCAATCTTCATCAAATTTGCTTAGAATGTTTGTTTTGATAAAATTAAGGACCTGGTGTGCTTTAATGTGTTTATTTGTTGGGTGCCCCCCACTAGTTGTTTACATTCAAATTATATATTACATAGTTACAAGATTCTTTTTCTATTTGTTATTTGAAGCTTGAAATGGACTGGAATTTACTTGCAAAAGTTTTCAATTCATGTGTTGGTGTTCATACAAGTATGGTTGATCAACTTCATAAGTTGGATGTGTATCCTCCCATGACGGCCAACTAAAATGCACCACACAAGACACCTTCTTACATTTTTGCAGCCCACAAGTCGCAATCCCCACCAAATACCCCCTCATTCGTCCGTCCGTCCGTCCGACTGTCACGCTTCGTGTCATGGCCATATCTACAAAGTTATTCCAAATTCATTATAACTTCACATATTGAAGACGCATGATGAGTGCTAGTGTCATGCTCAAGGGCCATAACTCTAGCCTCAATATTTTTGGAGTTATTCCCCTTTTACATATTTTTGTCCGGACAATAACTCTTTATCTACTGGTTCAATTGATTTAAAACTTCTCATATGTAACAAGCATGATGAGGTGTAGTGTCATGCACAAGGGCAATAACTCTAGCATCAATAGTTTTGGAGTTACTACCCTTTTTCATATTTTCTTGTCGGGACAATAACTTTTTATTTACCGATTCAATGTATGAAAGTAGGTACTAATATCATTCAGGTGGTCATGTATATACCATGGTCAACCACACCATGGGTGGGTGAAGTGGGGAGAGTGGAGGTTTTTTCAGTCCGGTGGGGGACTCATATCTTGCATAGCAATACAACATGCCCTTGTTTAAATTGCTTTTATCCATTGGCTCCATAGATACGCATTGTCATGTGAAAACATAGTAGGTCCTGAATACTGAGAATAGGCATCTTCTAAAGGAGCAACAACATGCTCAGTTTGCTTATGAAGTAATATAGTTTACGTAACTTCATACATGACTATTCATGAGTTAAAGGGTTTGTGACGTAGTCCTGGCTTTAATTTGTTACAGGATTTTGAATGACAAGCATCAGAGGCTCTTAATTACAAGCAGGTTATAACTGTACACAACTGCTTTGATTAATATATGTTTGAATGTTACTTTCTGTTTAACCCTAAGCCTGCTATGGGCGGCTGGGTGAATATATTTGCAAACCGAATTGATTCAGATGAGACGCCGAATAATTCGGCGGACAACTCGGCCGAGTAACTCGGCGTCTCATCAGGATCCAAACTGTTTGACGCCCAAATTGCATTTTGGTAGACACATTGACTAGGCCTACAGCTTGAAATTTGAAAGTGTAATAGGCGAGAAACTTTGCAAAGATAATAAGCTCAGCAGGCTAAAGGTTAATAGTCTACTGTTTCCCTGCTTGTCCAGACTGTCATGAATTTCAAGTTAGCGTAGATATGTTGCCCATGTATACATATATAATATAATCTCATTTGTCATGAACTTTGGTTGATATATTTTAAATATCAAATTCTGTTTAGTAAATCTACCGAAGATAATTGCAGATATAACGGGTGCCGGTTAGCTCAGACGGTTAGAGCGCCGTGCTAATAACGCGAATATCGTGGGTTCGATCTCCCGCGCTGACCAAAATTATTTTTGTTGTGATGTTTTAATTGATATAGTCCGACAGGGAATTCCTGACAGTTACGTCATAATGTGTTTACTTGAATATTCATATGAGATATTATTTCTTAAAAGAGAAGACTGTTACTATTTGATTATGATGACATCCTTGTGGAGTCCGTAGCCGAGTGGATGAAGGCGCTCTCCTCCGAATCAAAATGTACCTGGTTCGAAACCCACATAAGTCATCTTTGTTGTCTTTTTTTCCCTCAACAACACATATGTCAAAAACAGAAAAGAAAGACCAAGCAGGATTTAACAAGAACAGGAAAAAAGATATAACGTCAATAGATCATATAGAAAAAATATACTGACAAAAGTATTTAAACAAAACAACAAATAAATACAAGTATAAACGCCGATGAGTTTTGAACTCGGGTAGCGCGCATGAAAAGCCGCATACGCATCCTTTAGACCACGGTTTCGGATATCCCATAGCATAATGTTTGTCTCATTTATTAATTATCCCATTCAAATCATATATTGAGGAAACCCTGTCTATTTTTAGTTTTGTTATTGTTTTGACGTAACTGCCAGACCTAGTTTGTTTATATATATAAGATATGATATTGAGGTATTTGGCTAATGTAGAACACTCTTGTGATACAGGGTATACTATTATGTATGTTAAACTGGAACTGTATAATTATACTAGCGTGACTGCCATGTGTATGTTACGATGTTATGATGATAAGCTTGTATGCTTAAGTCAAAATAAAACATCTGTTCTGTTCTGTTATGATAAGATAATGTGTTATTACTGAGACGTGTACAATGTACATATATACCCATGACAGTATTTGATTGTTTGTTTGGTTCGGCATGTTTTTTCAACTCCAAGATTGTACATGTTACATGATGTGGCTGGTTGGAATTTCATGCATCTTCATGTTGCTGTTGAGTTGATTTTGTTTTGCTCATACCGCCGACAAACGGGATGGGTAGAAAGCAATTTATCACAAATAACAATAGCGGCTAAATACTTAACCTGTACGATGCAGTTAAACACCATTTGTAAAAATCTGCCCAATAAATCTTTAACAGCCTTTGATATTCCCACCATAGATTTGGATTGAGCCGATTCGCTCCAGCCAGCTCCATTGCTTTTGTAATATAGTAGCATGACTAGGGTTTCTGTGCAAACAATAAAGTTAGTGATAGAGAGGTCATATTGTTGCATCTTGCAGTTTCAAACCAACCCTAATACAGTGAACCTCTCAACACAGGCGTCTAGAAATATGTTTAACCGTTTCAAACCTGAAACACCAGAGTGAAATAATCCGTTAGAGTTTTAGCTAGAGACCTCTCAGTTTAGCAACAGACCTCTCAGTTTAGCTACATACCTCTCAGTTTAGCTACAGACCTCTCAATACACTCAGTATGAAATGTTAAACCTTGCTAGAAGAGTTAAAACAATCAGGAGTCTTCTGATCTGGGTCTACACTGTTTGCGAATGACAGTACATGCGTGTCCTGGCTTAAAAGATGTTTACTTGTTGGGAGTTTAATTAAACAATTGGTAGCTTAATGCAGGGTAAAACGTAAGCAGAAAAAAAAACACGGGAGCTTTCCTCATTACTTTCTTCCTGCAGTAATACTTTATTCCATAGATTGGCTTTACTAGGCCTTTGCAACCAGGGTAGACCCAGATCAGGTGACTCCTGTATGAGACGTCTTATAAGGGTCTGCTCTGTTTAATAATCAAATAATATATTTATGACTCTACATAGCACTTCCATGTCCAAACCGGCATGTGTAGTCTGCTTGTTTGTGATGCAACATGATAAATGATACAAAAAGGTGTCCTAGCCAGTGTGGGGATCGAACACACGACATTCGCATTATTAGCACGACGCTCTAACCTACTGAGCTAAGCGGCATATGATATAAATTCATTTATCAATATCGTAGCTGTTTTTTCAAATTAGCTTTTCATCTCACTGTGTAATTCATCTATGATATAGACGATAACTTTATGTCTCATCAAAGTAGTTTTTGATATTTTTGACTGCCTAATTCAACAATTTGTATGAGTAAACCACGAGCAGTTAGCCATAAAAATCAGCGCAGTCCACTTTCTTAGGGAATCAGCATTCTGTCAACATAAAAACTGCATGAGAAAATCGTGATTGACTGTCGCATGTAAATTAAATATCTTATAATTAGATTGACGGCAGCATTGCCGACACCCCTAAATCGTGGAACGTATCAAAATGTTAAGACATTACCCAGGTCCATTCAATGATTTCCCCCCCCCCCATTGTTCTCAATAGGCGTGAAAGTAACAGTAAAAGCATGATACAAGTGTGCAAAATATGGCAAGCCGTCTCATTCTGTCTAGAGAGGCCCTGACATAATAAAAAATAAAAACATATACTGCATTAGTGACAATCTAATCATTTCCAAATCATTAAATGTAAGAGACGGGCCTCACATGGAACGCTCCAGTGGTTCTTGACAGGCAGACTGCTATAGCTGTTACCATGTGCCGCATGCTTTTTCACAGGTTAGCTGTAAAGACCCAAGCCGGCCAAGGGAATGTCTTTAAGTACATTCAAGGCTCACTACTCGTTGTTTACCAATATCATAGACATAGACATAGACATAGACATAGTTTATTCGTAACTTATACATATAGTACCTCGTTACATATTCCATCATTTATGCATCATATTCAACAGGTCTAATCAAATCACGTGACATTCAAACAATTATATAGTAACATACCAAATCATATCGATATATTTGCCTAACCCATGCCTAACCCATTCACCCTTTGTGACGTATATATGCGTCATCAATAATTCTGTACTGTGAAGAATGCCCGTCTTATGCAATCTGTGTAGACCCTGATCGGAATACTCCTTACAGATGTACCCTAATCAGGATCTTCACTTTCGATATTTTGAAATACACTGTCAAAATCAACCATTGCTATTAAACAACGGACTAGACTTGATTAGAAACAGGAACCATCCATTTCAGTTTCAGGGTGAATGAGTTAACCATTTTATCGAAAATACGAACTTTCCTCGAATGAAATATGAGAGAAAGTATGAGGAATATGAACACTATATATAAAAGTGATCAAAGCTCTGTACTTAATAATATAGCCTGTAAGTGATAGAATTTATATGTATGACTGTGGACTTTTAAGAACAATATATCTTATACTGCCAATAAGATATCATTGCGCTTAGAATTCGCAAAACTTATAAATCTACATAAGTTAATAAGCGTTGGCTTATTATCAGTGGTTAGTAATTCAATAATTTGTGCATGCTTGGTCTTAGTCTATAATAGGTTTTTATATACTTAGCTCTTAACTCTTTAAATGCTTTACATATAATTATGAAATGATACTCGTCTTCAATGTCATGTACATTACACAACTGACATATTCTCTGATTTCGTTCTAATCTATCTCTACCATATCTTCCAGACTGTATACGCAAGTTATGAGAAGATATGCGGATTCTCGTTAGGCACTGTCTCAAACGTTTAGAGACAATTCTATTAAGATAATTTTCATAACCAAAAGTCGGTTTAATATGAGCATAAAGTGTATTGAGAACATTATTCGATTCTACATCAGAATACCATTTTTGGTAAAAGTTATCAATTACACGTTGTTTAAACAACAAAATAAAAGATTTAACATGTACATTCACAGGTTGTATCCAGATATCTGAAAAACCAAATTCATGAAGCAGTGCCTTAACTCGCTTTACCCAATTATCTTTTCCTTTTAGGCATTGTTCATAAGCATGACGATATACATTTTTCAGAATAATATTTTCTGTATGCAATAATTTAAACCAGTATTTCAGTATTTGAACGTATCTATTTATATACAGCGGGTAGCGTCCTAACTCCCCATAGATTGCGTCGTTACACGAATTTTGTCTAACGCCTAATATCATCTTGCAGAATTTCAAATGTACTCTCTCTAGGTCTTTAGACTTAGAAAAACCCCATACTGGACAGGCGTAGTTAATAGTTGACCCAACAAATGCATCAAATAGTTGCATAGATATCAAATTTATTAACATTTCTGTATAACATATTCATAGCTTTAAGAGCTTTCCCGATCAGATATTGGTTGTTTAAGGCAAAAGATCCTGTATAATTAAAAACTACCCCTAAATAGTTAAAATCATCTACAACTTCAATAATTTCATTGTTGTAATACCAACGTTCATTTGGTTTTACCTTTCCCCTTTGCCTAAATACGACAACTTTTGTCTTTGAAATGTTTACCTCAAGACCCCATACATTGCAATATTCTTTCAACGTGTTTAACCTGTTCTGCAAATCTTGTTGTGAAGAACCAATTATTACCATATCGTCAGCAAACAAAAGAACAATTATACATAACTCAAAGAGGCTGTAACCACAATCAGAACCATCTTGCATATATAATTCAAGATCTTCTAAAAAAAGAGCAAACATTGCCGGTGAATTATTTTGGCCCTGTCTTAAACCAACCGAAATATTGAAGAAATCTGAAAACGAATTGTTGTGTTTAACACATGATTTAACAACAGCATACATTGCTTTAAACATTAACAAAATTTTACCATCTAACCCCATCTTGAAGAGTTTGAACCATAGTGCATTCCTGTAAACAGAGTCAAATGCTTTTTTAAAATCCACAAATGCACAAGGTAACCGTAAGTGTTTACTTATAACATCTTGTATTATAGTATGCAAAACAAATATAGCGTCCACTGTACTGCTTCCTTTCCGGAACCCGAATTGTGAATCAGACAAAAAGTTGTTTTCTTCAAACCACTTTTCGACTCTATTCGTTAACACACTTATAAATACTTTCCCGAAGTTACTCAGCAGCGTTATGCCGCGGTAATTACCAGGATCATCAGAATCACCCTTTTTGTATAGAGGTATAATAAACCCTTTAGACCACGATTCTGGAAAGTAACCAACATCAAATATTCTATTAAAAATATCGGTCAAATGACCTGTAAGTATATCTAATGATTCTACGAAATATTCATTAATCAAATTGTCAGACGGTGAAGACGCTTTATTAGCTTTTAACCCCTTAATTGCCTTCTCAACTTCAGTTTGGGTGATTGGAGTATTTAACTCAGCAAACGTAGGGTCATTTATGTTAAAATCATTATTTTCGTTGAAGGTTTCTACATCCTCAATAACTGTGGTTCTGATATCTTCAAAAAGTTCTGCAAAATGATTTTTAAAGTCATTTATATCGATATTCGGAGTCAAATGTTTGTTTTTCCTTTTAAAGTATTTCCAAAACTCTTTGGGTCTACAATTTTTCATATCCTGTAGCTCAGCAGACTGTTTGAATTTATAAGCACGCTTTTTCTTACGAATTAGTGTCTTATACGCCTTCTTATAATTACAAAGAGCATGCCTACTCTCGTGCGTTTTTGAGCGATTATACTCATATAAGGCATTTTTGTACTCATGCTTAGCCTTCGCACATTCACAATCAAACCACTTATCTTCAAAATGACTTCTATTTTTTCTAGGATTAAAAGAACTTTTAAACAATGGATCTGCAACACTGCAAATCGTATCGGTAAATCGTTGCACCATAGTATTAATACTGTTAGTATCATTCGATACCGTATCGAAGATAATACTGTTGAACTCGGGTAATTTACCCAGTATACCACGTCTAAATACCCCTCTGTGATCACTATTCCATTTAATGGATACAAACGGCTTCTCTTCGTCATTATTACATGAATTCAATACAGTATTACCTCTTATACTAAACTGGAGTGGTGCATGGTCGCTATACATATTGAAGTCCTGAACACAAAAATCAATAATCATGTGAAAATCACTCTCCCGTGCTAACAAATAGTCGATTGTACTACTCGACTGATGACAATAGTGTGTACATCTACCTGTCCCAAAATCAGACCCCAGCCGACCGTTAACTATTCTCAGCGACATTGCTTTACATAATTCAAGTAATCGGTTTCCCCGTGCATTGCAAATACTGTCTAATGAGGCCCTAGCGAGGGGCTGATCTGGGCTGTATTCTTGAAAATCTATATTTCTAACAGTCTGATCGCAAACAACATAATCGGGTCTGGATCCTGTGCAATCACCCGTTATTAAAACACTACCAAGCTGTTCGTAGTAATAAATATCTTGTATCAGTACATCGAACAAATCAGAATCAATAATTCTTGCGGCTGGGGACTCATCAGACCATAAATATAAACCACACAAATACACATCATCTCCAAAATTGAAAAAACTCTTATGAAGTTTTAACCAAAGAATTGTATCAAAGTGATTTCTGACAATAGAAACGCCTGACTTAATACTGTTATTAACATATACAGTAATACCGCCACTGTTTCGTTTTGCCTTTTTATGCTTAAACTTTCTAAAATAATTATAGCATGTAAAACCATTTAGATCGATATCTGAGTGTTCATCTGTCCAAGATTCTGTTAAAATAATGATATCGTTATCAGAAAGTAACTGCACAAATTCACTGTCCCTTAACTTGTTCCCGGTAAGTCCATTACAGTTCCAGATCAGTACTTGTGGCCCATTCTCCAGTAACCCCTAGTCAACTTTAACAGCCTGGCCGTCAACATACAGAGTGTCATATGAAATCCAAGCATTTTTGTTCTCACTTTTAGCTTGTTTTAGTAATGGCACTAGTTTACGCCTCTTTTCCGCAACATCTTGTGGAAATTGCTCGTGGACGAAAAAGTCTGTCCCCTTAAGCTCGAAACTTTTACGCCTTGCCAATTCTCTGTCTTTGAATAAATTGAATTTACACACAATTTTTCTTGGCCCTCTACGGCGTAACTCGTTTGATGTGCGTCGAATCCTGTGTGCACGTTCTATTCTCATCGCATCAACCTGCTCCTGTGCAAACTTCAACTTCTCAACCATAAAACTTCTCACTATCTTTTCCGTATCGGCTGGCTTCTCATCTTGCTCCTCTTCAATGTTACAAAACACAAGGTTATTCCGCATTGATTGACTTTGTAGATAAGATATAGAGTCTCTGAGTTTGCTATTCTCAGTCTCGATTTGCTGCAGTTTACTTTGTTGTTGACTTTCTGCAAGTTCAATATTATCAATGCGATCCTCAAGTACAATAATTTTCTCGTTCATGGATTTGCTGATTGTATCAACTTGTAGAAACACTTTATTCAAATCTTTCTCAAAACTATCGACTTTGGCTTCTACTTTATTAAGTGTCAAAAGCTGCTGTTCAACATTTCCTAACCGTTTATCAAGTTTCTGCAGAAAGCACATAATGTCAGCATTTGTAGGTGACGTTGATTCACTAGATGTTATATTGGATGCCATGGTGTCACTTTTACTATAATTCACAACAACATCGGACTTACTTTTAGATTTCACAGATTCCTGTTGCCTCTCACCCAATCCGCGGTCAGCTTCAGATATAAGGTCCAACTCCCTTTTCTGTACACTGCTCTCCACAAACACCACAGAATCATCAAACAATATTGAATTAGTTTTACTCAAAATATCACTAACATTGATGTTATTGTCACTTGTGTCTTTATCATTCTGTGCACTTTTTACTTCTTTGTTTACATCGCGGCCAACCCTCGGCGAACCTCCACCCACTCTGAAAACCTTACTACAGTTTGCCTCGTCACCACTGCTGCTCGTTTTCTTCCTTTTACTAACTTCTTTCCTATTCTTTCGCGTCATCACATCACGGTATTGACTCACAATATCACTTAAACACAAAATAGTCCAAAACGATAAACTAGTCACTATTTTACTATAGTTTTCAATCAAAATTCAACGAGAAGAAATTAAGCGCGTCCATTCAAAATCACGTGACCTAGACCTCCTATCTACCAAGCTTATAGCACCAAATGTTAAAAACAATCATGACAAAACATTTGACCAGTGTAGGGGTCGAACCCACAACATTCGCGTTATTAGCACGACGCTCTGACCGACTTAGCTAACCGGTCATGTTTCTGACATTGTAATTAGTGACATTGTTTATGGTGTTGTCCTTTTTTATCTGGTTTCTTTTAACACTTAACTCCGTGAATTTTCATGTAAAATATTAACATCGTTAATATTATTAAGAGTAATTGTCATATAGCAAATAGCCACAAGGAAGTTTGGTCCTTCCAGAACTGTAGAAACATGTATGTTATAGCATTAGCAAATCCTGACGGAGCCGTCAAATCTTGATATACTCTGTTTGCAAAAGCATACCATGGCGTAGATATATAGGGTAAATGGTTAACCTTTTACACACAGCGGATGACCTTTACCTTTGCGAAATGCTAGTGTCTTGAAAATACGCCGAATACCCCAATGTTCAACTAGGATCCAAACACTTGGTTAATAACTACCACATCAGTGTTCAACTAGGATCCAAACACTTGGTACTACCAAATCAATGTTCAAATTCGATAAAAACACTTGGTAAATAACTACCAGATCAATTTTCAACTATGATCTAAACACTTGGTAAATAACTACTAAATCAATGTTCAACTAGGATCTAAACACTTGGTAAGTAAATATCAGATCAATGTTCAATTAGGATCCAAACTCATGGTAAATAACTACCATGTCAATGTTCAACTAGGATCCAAACACTTGGTAAATAACTATCAGATCAATGTTCAGCTAGGACCCAAACACTTGGTAAACAACTACCAGATCACGCTTAACACTGTCAGGATGAAGTAATGATCCAAACAATTGGTAAATAACTACCAGATCAATGTTCAACTAGGATCCACACACTTGGTAAATAATTACCAGATCGCGCCTAGCACTGTCAGGATGAAGTAATGAGATAAACATTGAGTACGACAAGGATGAAGTAATGGGATAAACTCGTAGCAATGTCAGGATAAAGTAATGAGATAAACGCTTGGCACTGTAAGGATGAAGTAATGAAATAAACACTTAGCACGACAATGGTGAAGTAATAGGATATAAGCTGAGCACGACAATTGTGAAGTTATAGGATTTATATCCTTTTTTCATATATATCTGCAATGTATTCTCCAGCGTGCACATGTTTCACTGATCTAAACCTTAAACGAAACGAAAGACAGTTTAGACCAACACAATGTAGCCATGACTAGTAGAACCGGTCTGAAGCGTTCATTCAATCATAGAACATAGGAGTTTTAAAATCAGGTGGTTGCTTAATGAAAAACATAAGAAAAGCCAAACGTTTATATAGCAGGCTTTTGCATTACTTTTAGTCTGTAAAGAGCTACCACCTGCCTTACATAACCATACTTTGAAATCTCGTATAGTCTCCTCCAGCTTTTACAATTGTCATTTCCTGTAGTTTCTAGTTAAATCTGAAACCCTATGTGAAACTTAGTGACTCATTTGGATCTAGACTATTTACCAGGCAATCATGAATATACCCGCATGCCAATCAGTCAATCAGATTTCTAAAATTGGCGTTCAAATTAAAGGCTATGCCGGTCTTTAAGAAAAGTTGCAACTTATGCAGGGCGAAGTCATACAGTTCCAAGAGAAGCTTTCTGTAGGATTTTCATCATGCATTTAGAAGTACAAAAACGAGTCATGCAGGAAACACACATACAGAACAAACAGCCGTCCGAACAGCAAGACAAGGAAACAGCAAATGTACATAACTATAAAACCTTCAAGAGACGCACAAAGACAAAACAAACATACAATATGGGGTAAGATAGACGTACCGCCTTGGAACGGTCAGCGACAAAAGTCACTGGTGGGAGGTTAAACCGGTTTTGGGGCGCCGAACCTCACACTTATTCCATCCCCACCCTAAAAGACAAACAGTGTAAATAAACGTATCCTCTCTCCGACTATTCTACAACAACCGCGATGGTAAATGCAGTGGTAAGGTGCATATATAGCGAAAACATTTAAGTGAACAAACTGTGTCCACCTATCGCTTGTGTACTCAATGATTGAGTTGCAAACAGAGTAACTGTAGAAACGTAATAAAGGGTACGACAAAAACGAAATAGTACAGATATCCAACATTCTCCTTCCGTTTCTGGATTTAAGAGGTCGCCTTCATAGAGTACTAAACCTTTCTTGTCGGCGTACATGCAAAGAGGCCAGCGTGATTGCCAACTGTAAAAGGATTGACAACCAAACATGCAGTATGTTGTAGTACTATAGGATCATATCCCTGTTTAATGATTTTTTAACATATTTGATGAATAAATTGAGAATGGTACGTCCAATAATTTTTACGAAGTTTGTAAATCGCATCACCATAAAATTCAGGATGTGAAATACCGTGTCACAGAAGCGCCTTTAGATAACATTGATACTTGCCAATAAGTGAGAGATTTCGATAGTAAAATTTAGAGAGGTTTTCTTGATTTATGGTATCTACATCCTTGCTTAAGCAGCTTATCGGTTAAAATGAGATTTCGACTGTTAAAATCGTCAATAGATGAACAGGCTCTAGCAAAACGAATAAGTTGACATATATAAACCCCGTAAGATGGGGGCACGGGGAACATCTCCGTCAAGATGAGGGACATTTACAACATTAAAATCAAAATCATCTCTTTTGTCATATATTTTAGAAGAAATCATTCCATTATTAATTTGAAGGTATATATCAAGAAACGCTGCATAATTGTCGGACGGGTTAGCTTTATTCAATTTGAGTTCTTTAGGATAAATTGTAGGAATCAGAGCATCAAAGAAAGGGTTATCTAAGTTAAAAACATCATCCAAATATCGAGAAGTTTCAATGAAGGCTTTTATAACATCTTCTTGTGATTGTGGATTCACCCGCCTGAAAGCATCTCAGTTCTCCTAAGTTATTATTAAGACATTATCGTCTACTTCGAATTTCAAAGTGGAGTTTTCGCCAATGCCTGAACAGATATATAAATTCAGGTTTCAAAAGGGTTTGGGTCCTGATAAGGTGCCGATTGACTCGTGGCTCATTCATTATCCATCTATTCAGTCAAGTTGTATACCCCCTAGTTTTATTGCGATTTATATATCGTATAGTGTTTTAATAACTTTCCCTGATAAACATTTATGCACGAAATATTTCATCGCTTCATGGATATTTATCATCTCAATATTTTAATAAGTGACATAACCGAAAGAAAATTGTTTACATAGACAAAAACTGTAGCATCAGATCTATATTATATTATATGCAAACAGAACAGACTTTGATCAGACAAAGCACTTTCGAGATTGAAATTCATCTTGCCAAATAGAACCATATCGGCTTAATAATACCGTTTATGACAGGTGTCTCCCAGCCGCACCTCCTCTGCACCCAAGGGTTAAATGGGAACCAGTGAGGGTCACCAACAGGTCCTTCGAGCATAATTCTACATGACGTCGTGGTGTTTCTATAGAATTCCGGTCCCTCCCGCTTTTCAGTGGTTCCCACCCGCACCTCCTCTGCACACAGGGGTTAAATGGGTACCTGTGAGGGTCACTAGCAGGTCCTTCGAGCATAATTCTATATGACGTCGTGGTGTTTCTATAGAATCCCGGTCCCTCCCGCTTTTCAGTGTCTCCCAGCCGCACCTCCTCTGCACCCAGGGGTTAAATGGGAACCTGTGAGGGTCACTAGCAGGTCCTATGAGCACAATTCTACATGACGTCGTGGTGTCCCGGTCCCTTTTCAGTGTCTCCCAGCCGCACCTTCTCTGCACCCAGGGGTTAAATGGGAACCTGTGAGGGTCACTAGCAGGTCCTTCGAGCATAATTCTACATGACGCCGTGGCGTTTCTATAGACGTTACAATTTATATCAAACGTCTGTAATATTGAGAAATAGGATCGATGGCTATAGTTTATTAACTATAATACAAGGGAGGTTATGGGAATATATTTATTTTCAAATGATCAGATAAAAAAGCGGATGACGCTCTATCTTGTCATGTACATTTTAACCAATTCTCTCATATTGACTCCTTTTTAATACCTTTTGAAGCCTCTGTACATGTAATAATATGAGGGAATGGGTTAAATATCATGTTGAAATGCAATTAGCTTTAGTGTGTACTTGGTTTCATAGACGCCAATAGCTATTCTCTACTTTAGAAGTAAACCAAGACTAAGCGAGTAAATCTTTAATATGTTGAGCAAAACATCAACTACATTTAAATAAGTCTTAAGCGACCATGAAAAGGTTTTATTTCTGAGACTTAAAGGTAGTATAAAGCGACCACAGAAATATTTTAATTCTTGAGGCTTAAAGGTAGTATAAAGCGACCACAGAAATATTTCAATTCTTGAGACTTAAAGGTAGTATAAAGCGACCACAGAAATATTTTAATTCTTGAGACTTAAAGGTAGTATAAAGCGACCACAGAAATATTTTAATTATGAGACTTAAAGGTCGTATAAAGCGACCACAGAAATATTTCAATTCTTGAGACTTAAAGGTAGTATAAAGCGACCACAGAAATATTTTAATTCTTGAGACTTAAAGGTAGTATAAAGCGACCACAGAAATATTTCAATTCTTGAGACTTAAAGGTAGTATAAAGCGACCACAGAAATATTTTAATTCTTGAGACTTAAAGGTAGTATAAAGCGACCACAGAAATATTTTAATTCTTGAGACTTAAAGGTAGTATAAAGCGACCACAGAAATATTTTAATTCTTGAGACTTAAAGGTAGTATAAAGCGACCACAGAAATATTTTAATTCTTGAGACTTAAAGGTAGTATAAAGCGACCACAGAAATATTTTAATTCTTGAGACTTGAGGGTAGTTGGTAGCTTAATGCAGAACGAGTTATGGAGAAAGTTCTCGTTTAGACTGTGTTATTTCCGTTATGGAGAAAGTTCTCGTTTAGACTGTGTTATTTCCGTTATGGAGAAAGTTCTCGTTTAGACTGTTATTTCCGTTATGGAGAAAGTTCTCGTTTAGACTGTGTTATTTCCGTTATGGAGAAAGTTCTCGTTTAGACTGTGTTATTTCCGTTATGGAGAAAGTTCTCGTTTAGACTGTGTTATTTCCGTTATGGAGAAAGTTCTCGTTTCTGTGTTATTTCCGTTATGGAGAAAGTTCTCGTTTAGACTGTGTTATTTCCGTTATGGAGAAAGTTCTCGTTTAGACTGTGTTATTTCCGTTATGGAGAAAGTTCTCGTTTAGACTGTGTTATTTCCGTTATGGAGAAAGTTCTCGTTTAGACTGTGTTATTTCCGTTATGGAGAAAGTTCTCGTTTAGACTGTGTTATTTCCGTTATGGAGAAAGTTCTCGTTTAGACTGTGTTATTTCCGTTATGGAGAAAGTTCTCGTTTAGACTGTGTTATTTCCGTTATGGAGAAAGTTCTCGTTTAGACTGTGTTATTTCCGTTATGGAGAAAGTTCTCGTTTCTGTGTTATTTCCGTTATGGAGAAAGTTCTCGTTTAGACTGTGTTATTTCCGTTATGGAGAAAGTTCTCGTTTAGACTGTGTTATTTCCGTTATGGAGAAAGTTCTCGTTTAGACTGTGTTATTTCCGTTATGGAGAAAGTTCTCGTTTAGACTGTGTTATTTCCGTTATGGAGAAAGTTCTCGTTTAGACTGTGTTATTTCCGTTATGGAGAAAGTTCTCGTTTCTGTGTTATTTCCGTTATGGAGAAAGTTCTCGTTTCTGTGTTATTTCCGTTATGGAGAAAGTTCTCGTTTCTGTGTTATTTCTGCCATGCAGCCAACATCCATTTTCCCTCATATAAACGTCTTTTAACACCTTTGCCAATGGAGTAGACCCAGATCAGACGGCTCCTGTCTCTGTTTGATCATGCAATTATAATAGATCTGACTTCAGTTTCTACTTATATTATATATGTCTGTGCCCACCAGAGTTACCTTCAAACAGTTTAAGGAAAATAAAATTAACCATTTACTCCATACGTATGCCTTTCTATACATTTGCTAATAGAGTAGACTCGTATCAGAGACCTCTCATCGGAGACGAACGCCTTTCTGTGCAGTTTTACAAACAGAGTAGTCCCAGATCAGATGGCGCTATAAAAAACGACCATACGGGTTCCATACGGGTTCCTGCAAACTGCCGCTTTGGCATGGTAGACCCCGCGGGGGTCAACATAGTGCACCTGGAATACACCAGAATGCCAACATAGTGCACTGAGGTGCACATTGGGGGTGCACAGAAGGTGTCCCGGTGCTCACAGGGTGCACACGTGGGACACCACGGGTTCCATACAGGTTCCTGCAAACTGCCGCTTTGGCATGGTAGACCCCGCGGGGGTCAACATAGTGCACCTATAATTTACCAGAATGCCAACATAGTGCACCGGGGTGCACATTGGGGGTGAACAGACTGTGTCCCGGTGCTCACAGGGTGCACACATGGGACACCCCGGGTTCCATACGGGTTCTATACGGGTTCCTTCAAACTGCCGCTTTAGTATGGTATACTCCGCGGGGGTCAACATAGTGCACCTGGAATGCACCAGAATGCAAACATAGTGCATCGGGTGCACATTGGGGGTGCACAGAAGCTGTCCCGGTGCTCACAGGGTGCACCCGTGGGACACCCCGGGTTCCATACGGGTTCTTGCAAACTGCCGCTTTGGCATGGTAGACCCCGCGGGGGTCAACATAGTGCACATGGAATGCGCCAGGATGCCAACATAGTCCACGGGGTGCACATTGGGGTGCACAGAAGGTGTCCCGGATCTCACTGGGTGCACCCGTGGGACACCCCGGGTTCCATACGGGTTCTTACAAACTGCCGCTTTGGCATGGTAGACCCCGCGGGGGTCAACATAGTGCATATGGAATGCGCCAGAATGCCAACATAGTCCACGGGGTGCACATTGGGGTGCACAGAAGGTGTCCCGGATCTCACTGGGTGCACCCGTGGGACACCCCGGGTTCCATACGGGTTCCTGCAAACTGCCGCTTTGGCATAGTAGACCCCGTGGGGGTCAACATAGTGCACCTGGAATACACCAGAATGCCAACATAGTGCACCGAGGTGCACATTGGGGGTGCACAGAAGGTGTCCCGGTGCTCACAGGGTGCACCCGTGGGTCACCCCGCGGTGGTCAACATAGTAGATATGATGCCATTATTTATTACACGAATATTCAACAGGGCAAGGGAAAAGTGTATGTCTGCTTTAAGAGATAACGTTGCTTACACCTTTATAGGGACACTTTAATATTACTACCTAGGTGAACATGTATGCCCAGATCAAAATCTGCCTGAATAATTGGTTTGATAAAGGTCTTCAATATTTACTAGTCTATTTGGTATAATTTATCAATTAACAATGGAGTGGAAAGTATATGTAGTAACGCTGTGCATACATCCAAATGGTAATAATACAATAGTACCCTATAAACCAAACAGATGACAGCTTAACCCATTCCCTCATATTGACGACTTTTGACGACTCTGTAAAAGTCACATTGTGAAACCATTGTGATAAATAGAGCATTTGCTCCTATAGGACAATGGTTTCAAATTGCAAAATTCTAAACACTTCCTTTTCTCTAGATGATGCTCCTTTTCGGTAGAATTATTCAAAGAGGTTGTATCTAAAACTAGCTTATGAGGTAATGGGTTAATGTCAGTTGAAAGTCCTTTAGGAATTTTCTGCACCACTTTAATGCTGCGATAAACATCCACCTGCCTAAAACCCCGTCTAAACCAGAACATCAAATTAGTATCGCTGCCCGCCTTTAAGACATGTGGCAGCTTAATGTATGGTGAAAGTGATGAAGAAAGATCTTAAAAGAGCGTTCTGCATGACTTTCACCCTGCTTTAAGCATCCACCTGCCTAAAAAGATATAAAATCTTAAACTTTTCGATTTAATGGGTGTTTACTGTACATGTAAACCGTTTGGAACTAGATACGACGCCGAGTATAACTCGATATCTCATCAGGATCCAATCTGGGTGGCATTCTTATTGTGTATTGGAAGCGGGATTTAATACGCCTTGTAATTTGAAATAGGTTGGGTTCACTAGACTGAGTTTAAAATTGGACTCAGTGTATTTCACGTGCTTCGCGTTAAGTTTATTGCAAGCAATGTAGACCATATCAGTGTTTACTTTGAATCTGTCTGCACATATTCACATTTATCTGACCATAACCTTCTAAAATACTAGAAACTGATATAGGAAAGTTGATCTTTGACCAGAGATAACATTCGGAGAGTTGCTCTATCACTGCCATGTTATGAAAGCAGGTACAAGTATAAACACATGACCAGTGTCTTAACCCTTCGCTTGCTGAATTTTAAAATACATTTCTTCTTCTTTACCCATGCCCTGCTATATAATTACATCTATCGTAACTGTGTACACGCATTTCGCGGTGCAATCACTGCTGTGGAGTGCACTGGTTGCACAATCAACTTGTAAATAGAGCAGACCCTGATGAGACAGCTCCTGCAGGAGCTGTCTCATCTGGGTCTTCACTATTTACAGGTAGGTATATTGACGCGAATAGCAAGCGAAGGGTTAAACCTATACTCTATAAATAAGCGTTTTGAAACAGAGTAGATCCCGATCAGACGACATATATAGGAACCGTCTGACCAGGGTATGCTCATTTTGCTTATGAAATTGTGATATGACTCGACAGTTTCTACCAATACCAAAATTATTGTGAACAAAATGTCCTTAAAATATAATCCAATTAGTATTCATGCTGTCATTATATTTCCCATGAATATTCATGGAGTAAAGGGCAAAACAGTTTGGATCCTGATGAGAGGTGAAGTTACTCACCAGGATGCAAAAGTGAGAAAATGAGAAAATGGGAGCGTCACACACATGACACGGCACCTTACACACAAACCAAGAAAGAGCACAGCACAGCAGACAATACAGATAGCAATGTAGACCCCTGTCAGTGATCATGTTGAAGCTGAAACATTCACATATAATTGGGGCTTACATTCAAATTCACCTATAGCTGATTCTAACCTCCAAATACAATTATGGAGACTTGAAACTAACAGAGTGGCATAGAGTCGTTCTTTGATCAACTATTATTTCCTAATAGTGGCATAGTCTTACGGAAAGTCGTTATTTGATCAGCTATTATTTCCTAATAGTGTCATAGTCTAACGGAAAGCCGTACTTTGATCAGAGAGAACATGTTCGAGTAGTGTCATAGAGTCTAACGGAAAGTCGTACTTTGATCAGAGAGAACATTTTCGAGTAGTGTCATAGAATCTAACGGAAAGTCGTTCTTTGATCAGAGAGAACATTTCTTAAAACAACTCTTTATAGTGCGCTGTCTCTTTATGAAAATGTGCGAAAACAAATACCAATGTGTAACCCTTTACTTCACAAATACGCCTTTGCAAACAGAGTAGACCCAGAACAGACAGCTCCTATAGGAGCTTTCTGATCAAGATCTGATGTGTATGTGTTTAAAATATGATATGGATATGGATATGATTTTAAAGCGTCTGCCACGGCTAAAAATCCACATGTCTATGTGCTATTATAACAAGTAATCTACTAAATCATTTACTCCATAAATACGCCTTTCTACGTCATTCCAAACAGGGAATACCAAGTTCAGACGGCTCCTGTAGGAGCCGACTGTTCAGAGTCTGTTGTTTGCTTATGGTATGATATAGATATGTTTATATGATTTCTGCCATTATCAAAACTTCCTGTGTCTATGGCTAGTATACCATATTACTTTAATTACTATTCATGACGTCATTATTTCTTACATTAATATTCATTGAGTAACGGGTTGAATTCAGGGTGAATGACACGCCGAAAGCTCCTGGAGGAATTTTCTGCATAACAATCAACCTGCATTAAGCTGCCACCTGTCTCTCGATGCCACCAGATTCACCCAAGGCGCCGGATGAATTAATATACAGTAAAAAATCCTTAAGCCAGAATTCTAGTAGAGAGGAATTTAGATACTCTAAGACAGGTGGCTGCTTAAGGGTGAAAGTCATGCACAAAGCTCATGGAGGAGCTTTTTGCATAAGTTTCACCCTGCCATATATCCCAAAGGCAGATATTTATACTTAATTTAACCGCGAGTCTAGTGGTTATCGATTGTGTTGATTAGCTTCCAGTTTCGCTACCTGTGCGCTAACTGAACACACCAGAGAGGTGACCAGTTACAGCGAAACTCGGGGACGATGCCATATTCTTATAATCGACTGCGTTTCTCTGGTTCTTTAAGATGCCCAGTGCAAAACATCGATACATCTGACCTCGGTTTTAAGTCTCACCTAAAAGACGATGACCTCGTCCGGAGGGGATCGAATTGATATAGAAATAAATTAATAAAAACCTCAGTTTAACGTTAATTCTGCATTAAGCAACCACTAGGGTTACACTTCTTACAAACGGTCGATGTATAGTGGGTTATTGTTAGCTGTTCCAGAATTACACTTCTTACCAATGGTCGATGTATAGTGGATTACTGTTGACTGTTCCGCAATTACACTTCTTACCAATGGTCAATGTATAGAGAGTTACTATTAACTGTTCCACAATTACAATTCTTACAAATGGTCGATGTATAGCGGGTTACTGTTAACCCTATCCCTGTTAAGTGTTTATCCCAAATTTCAATACCTTCTGAATAATCATGGACAACATGGTCATAATGAAATATGGACTGTGGAACATTGTAGCCATATTAGAAAGAAATGAAACAGATCAAATTCAGTGAGCAAACAGAGCAGGCCCCCGTTTCACGAACATTCTTAAGTAATTACTTAGCTAAGCCTGTTATTTAAAAGTTTCACAAGAACATAACTTTTCATAAAATAGTGTTTAATGTGCCACAAAGAGGTAAGAGGTTTGCTCCGTTATCATTTTAAGAACAAATATTGTACTTGCTACTAACTAAAGGTGATCTAAAGCAAAAACAATATTTAAGAATTTGTAACAGACTTAAGAATTTTATCAAATTCATTTTGGGTTTAACTAGCTGTTCCTTGCAAAAACCGGTATTTCTATTAAAATATATAACAGAATATCTCTAAGGTTGACCCTAATTCAATGCCTCTTACGGGAGCCGTCTGATCTTAGTCTACTCTGTTTGCAAACACGTTTATATGAAGGAAATTGTTAAAAGACGACATACATGCAGTTACTGTATTTTCAGCCATTAGCAATTAAAGGTACACATAAATTAGTTTTTATTTAGACACATATTACCCAAGGAGACCTCCATCACTGCAACCAAAGTCTTCTCTGTTGTCCCATAGAACAGTAACTTACATACAGTAGACTCTCTACAAAGCGATAACGTTATGAAAACGAGACGAGTGTATTTAACTCTTTCCTCTCATATAAACGCCTTGTCACGCACTTACTAACAGAGTAGACCCAGATCAGACGGCTCATATAGGCTTCTGGGTCTGTTTCGTTTGTTAATGGAAATTTATTGATCCTATAGGAGCTGTCTGATCAGGGTCTGCTTTGTTTGCTTATAATGATCATTTATAGATTGATTATGCAGATTTACTTCAATCAACAATACATTAAACATATCACATACTACATGTAGCTTACATACATAAGAACCTCTACAAAACAATAAAGTAATGAAAACGAGACAAGTGTAAATAATTCTACCTTTTTCACGCATTTGCAAACAAAGTAGACCCAGATTGGACGGCTCCTATATGTTACGGTAATTTATAGATCTGATTATGCAGTGTATTTAACTCGCCTATTCACGCATTTGCAAACATAATAGACCCAAATCAGACGGCTCCTAGCGTCTCATGTGGATCTAAGCTTGGGTAATGATGACTCCCGGGTTACCAATCGTCTCATATGGATCTAAGCTTGGGTATTCAAGAATACCGAGTTACCAATCGTCTCATGTGTATCTAAGCTTGGGTATTCAAGAATACCGAGTTACCAATCGTCTCATGTGGATCTAAGCTTGAGTATTCAAGAATACCGAGTTACCAATCGTCTCATGTGGATCTAAGCTTGAGTATTCAAGAATACCGAGTTACCAATCGTCTCATGTGGATCTAAGCTTGAGTATTCAAGAATACCGAGTTACCAATCGTCTCATGTGGATCTAAGCTTGAGTATTCAAGAATACCGAGTTACCAAGCGTCTCATGTGGATCTAAGCTTGAGTATTCAAGAATACCGAGTTACCAAGCGTCTCATGTGGATCTAAGCTTGAGTATTCAAGAATACCGAGTTACCAAGCGTCTCATGTGGATCTAAGCTTGGGTACTGATGAATACCGAGTTACCGTGTAACCCAGCGCCTCATCTGGAACTAAGCTTGAGTATTGACGAATGCCGAGTAGCCGAGTTAATCGGCGTCTCATCTGGATCTATACTGCTTTCAAGCATGAGTCACTGTTTGCAAAGGCATGAACAAGAGTAATTATTTTTACAGAATTTTTCACCTTCCAAAATGCAAGCTATAATCAATTTGTCTACTAAAATGCAATCTGGGTGGCAAACAGTTTGGATCCTGATGAGACGCCGAGTGATTCGGCGTCTCATCTGGATCCAAACTGTTTGCACAGGTATTTCAAGCCTTTGCAATCAGAGTTGACCAAGATCAGACGGTTCCTAGAGGAGTCGTCTGATCAGAATCCGCTCATTTTGTTTACAAAATTATTCAGATCTGATTCTACAGTTTTTGCCAAAACCAACGAAACTTCAGGTAATTAAAACCAACGAGGCTGTTAGTTTTACATAGGTATCCACGAATATATAGGCAACAACAAAACAGATTATTCTATCGATTCCAGTTATCTCGCTTGTCTTATTTGTTTTTTGTTTTTTCGAAACTATGTTTGTATGAAATATTTAGCTGCGCAGTGTTTTTAAACCGTTTATATGTATAATAGTTATGTAAGAAGTAAGGACGTCATGGATATAATTATACTAGTAGTCTACCAATACCAATAGTGGTATTGGTAGTAGTAATTTATTGTATAGCGTATATGAACACATCGTGTTTAAGTCATGGCAGAAACTGCAGAATCAAAGTTATATACAAATATGAATTCATAAGCAAACAGAGCAGACTCTGAAAAGACGGTTCTTATATAAATGGGATCCATCTGACAACGCTATATACAGATATAAATTCATAAGCAAACAGAGGAGACTCTGAAAAGACAGCTCTTGTATAAATGGGAGGCATCTGACAAAGCTATATACAAATACAAGCTCATAGGCAAAACGAGCAGACTCTGTAAAGACAGCTCTTATATAAATGGGAGGCATCTGACAAAGCTATATACAAATACAAGCTCATAGGCAAAACGAGCAGACTCTGAAAAGACAGCTCTTATATAAATGGGAGCCATCTGACAACGCTATGTACAGATATAAATTCATAAGCAAACAGAGCAGACTCTGAAAAGACAGCTCTTATATAAATGGGAGGCATCTGACATAAGTGTTCGTCGAATAGATAGGCATGAAAAATATTGATCATGTAAAGGGTTAACAAGCATTTATGATTACCCTGAGCATGTGGCATTTAACTACACATGTACTTATTTCATGAATATTCATGCAATAAATAATGTATGCATATGAATATCCATTACACCTTAAATAACGTATATAATGGCATAGGAACAAGCTGGTCATGTCAGCCACTATAAAATCCTATCTGTAATCCGTAATTACTTAGAACAGACTTTAGTCAGTCGACGGATCTTGGTCTACACGGCTTGCATAGGCGTTAACCATATCGCTCATATACGTCACAGATTACGCCACACCTTTAGGCATCTCGATAGATCTATACGTCTTTTCACGCCTCTGCAAATAGAGAAGATCCAGATTGTAGGAATGCTCTGTTACAACCCGTTTTGTAGTAACGTTGCAAATTGTAGTAATTACTACAAAACGGGTTACTACACTTTGCGTGAAACCCTCCTAACCCGTTTTGTAGTAACGTTGCAAATGGTAGTAATTACTACAAAGTGGGTTGGTATGCAAAGTTCAATATGTAGTAAACTCCTATTACACCGAGCATGGTTGTGTGACTGCAACCAAATTTGGGGTGGTCCTTCATATTGACAATATCCGAGTGCACAGTAAAAATCTTTTCCATACCTTGCCTACTTAAGGAAATAGAGTCAAAAACAGTTTACTACATTTCGTATGGGACCTTGCGACCCGTTTTGTAGTAACGTTGCAAATTGTAGTAATTTCTACAAAGTGGGTTACTGCAGTTTGTTTAAAAATTTGACAACTCATTTTGTAATAATTGTGCATAAATATGAAATAATATAATATAAAATGATTAAATATTATATAATATATAATATAATATATATATAATATATATGATATATAATTTTTAAAAAAATTTTTTTATCAATTTAAAACAATACCATGAAATAAAATGACTTTTTGGCATATGTTCATAATATATAATATTATATAATATAATATATATTATTTTACTACAGTTTGTGTTAAAACTTTACAACTCATTTTGTAGTAATATTGCATGTATATGAAATGATATCATATAAAATGATTAAATATTATATAATATTATATAATATATATATTTTTTAAATTTTCATAATTTTTCTTATAATCGATTGGAAACAATACCATGAAATAAAATGACTTTTTTGGCATATTTTATAATATATTATATTATCTAATATAATATATAAAATTTTGTATCATGTATAATAATACTAATAACATAAAACAAAATGTTATAAACAATAATTACATCGCTGAAAGTAGTAATTACTACAAAACGGGTTACTACACTTTGCGTGAAACCCTCCCAACCCGTTTTGTAGTAACGTTGCAAATTGTAGTAATTACTACAAAGTGGGTTGGTATGCAAAGTTCAATATGTAGTAAACTCCTATTACACCGAGCATGGTTGTGTGACTGCAACCAAATTTGGGGTGGTCCTTCATATTGACAATATCCGAGTGCACAGTAAAAATCTTTTCGATACCTTGCCTACTTAAGGAAATAGAGTCAAAAACAGTTTACTACATTTCGTATGGGACCTTGCGAGCCGTTTTGTAGTAACGTTGCAAATTGTAGTAATTTCTACAAAGTGGGTTACCGCAGTTTGTTTAAAAACTTGACAACTCGTTTTGTAGTAATTGTGCATAATATGAAATGATATAGTATAAAATGATTAAATATTATATAATATATAATATAATATATATAATATATAATTTTTAAAAAAAATTTCTTTTTATCAATTTAAAACAATACCATGAAATAAAATGACTTTTTGGCATATGTTCTTAATATATAATATTATATAACATATACTATTTTACTACAGTTTGTGTTAAAACTTCACAACTCCTTTTATAGCAATATTGCATGTATATGAATTGATATCATATAAAATGATTAAATATTATATAATATTATATAATATATATATTTTTTAATTTTTCATAATTTTTTTTATAATCGATAGGAAACAATAACAAGAAATAAAATGACTTTTTGGCATGTCTTTATAATATGTAATATTATATAATATAATATATATTATTTTGTATTATGTATAAGTATACTAATAACATATAACAAAATGTTATAAACAATAATCACATCGCTGAATGTAGTAATTACTACAAATGGGTTACTACACTTTGCGTGAAACCCTCCCAACCCGTTTTGTAGTAACGTTGCAAATTGTAGTAAGTACTACAAAGTGGATTGGTATGCAAAGTTCAATATGTAGTAAACTCCTATTACACCGAGCATGGCTGTGTGACAGCAACCAAATATGGGGTGGTCCTTCATATTGACAATATCCGAGTGCACAATAAAAATATTTTCGATACATTGCCTACTTAAGGAAATAGAGTCAAAAACAGTTTACTACATTTCGTATGGGACCTTGCGACCCGTTTTGTAGTAACGTTGCAAATTGTAGTAATTTCTACAAAGTGGGTTACTGCAGTTTGTTTAAAAACTTGATAACTCATTTTGTAGTAATTGCGCATAAATATGAAATGATATAGTATAAAAAGATTAAATATTATAGAATACATAATATAATATATAATTTTTAAAAAAAAATTTTTTAATCAATTTAAAACAATACCATGAAATAAAATGACTTTTTGGCATATGTTCATAATATATAATATTATATAATATAATATATACTATTTTACTACAGTTTGTGTTAAAACTTCACAACTCATTTTATAGTAATATTGCATGTTTATGAAATGATATCATATAAAATGATTAAATATTATATAATATTATATAATATATATATTTTTTAAATTTTCATAATTTTTCTTATAATCGATTGGAAACAATACCATGAAATAAAATGACTTTTTGGCATATTTTTATAATATATAATATTATATAATATAATATATAAAATTTTGTTTTATGTATAATAATACTAATAATATATAACAAAATGTTATAAACAATAATTACATCGCTGAAAGTAGTAATTACTACAAAACGGGTTACTACACTTTGCGTGAAACCCTCCCAACCCGTTTTGTAGTAACGTTGCAAATTGTAGTAATTACTACAAAGTGGGTTGGTATGCTAAGTTCTTTATGTAGTAAACTCCTATTACACCGAGCATGGTTGTGTGACTGCAACCAAATTTGGGGTGGTCCTTCATATTGACAATATCCGAGTTACCAGAAAAAATATTTCCGATACCTTGCCTACTTAATGTCAAAAACAGTTTACTACATTTCGTATGGGACATTGCGACCCGTTTTGTAGTAACGTTGCAAATTGTAGTAATTTCTACAAAGTGGGTTACTACAGTTTGTTTAAAAACTTGACAACTCATTTTGTAGTAATTTTGCATAAATATGAAATGATATAATATAAAATGATTAAATATTATAGAATATAATATATATAATTAAAAAAAAAATTAACCGCATAAAACAATACCATGAAATAAAATGACTTTCTGGCATATGTTCATAATATATAATATTATAAAATATCACTTTGTAGTAATTGTGCATAAATATGAAATGATATATTATAAAATAATTAAATATTATATAATATATAATATAATATTTGAAATGATTAAATATTATATAATATAATATATATAATATATAATTTTTAAAAAAAATAATTTTTAACTACATAAAACAATACCATGAAATAAAATGACTTTTTGGCATATGTTCATTATATATAATTTTATATAATATGATATATAACATTTTACTACAGTTTGTGTTAAGACTTCACAACTCACTTTGTAGTAAACTTGCATGTATATGAAATGATATCATTTAAAATGATAAAATATCACATAATATTATATAATATATATATTTTTTAAATTGTTATAAAAAATTTATAATCGATAGGAAACAATACCATGAAATAAAATGACTTCTTGGCATATTTTTTTATATTATATAATATAATATATAATAATAAGGGTAATCACACAAACTTAAAATGCAAGTAATGCCAAGCTCACTTGCATGAACGTGTGTAGCACTGTGTCCAATTATTATCCCTTATCGAAGGTCCTAATCGCCTTTTAAACCTTAACCCTTTCCAATTTTGTTTATATCTATAGCAATTCTAAATACCTAATAAATATTCATTGACCAAATAGTTATAATGAAATATGGACGGTGGAATATTGTAGCATTTTAGAAATTAATCTATAATTTTTCATTAACAAGCAGGAGCCATTTGATCTGGGTCTTATCTGTTTGCAAATACGTGAAAATGCGTTTATATGAAGGAATATTTTAAATAATCCATGAATATCCGTGTAAACAATGGCCATTTACAATGGCAACTGTACACTAGCTGGATGTTTTGGTATTGTATTGTAACTTCATAAGCAAACACAACAGGCCCAGATTTGAGACGGCTGCTACAGTATAGCCATATGTCATGGGTCTACTGTTCTCAAATTCGTATTTATGTAGTAACTAATCAAAAGCGACTGTTCAGAGTAGACCCAGATCCGGTGGTCCCTATAATACCTGTTTGATCCTCGGAGTCGTCTGATCAGGGTCCACACTTTTTTAGCTACTTGGACTATATAGCTTTGAATAGTTTTGTATTTGGCAAAATAATAACCCATATCAATTATAATTATTTCTTATAAAATAGCCATAATGTAAAAGACTAAAACATTGTATCTTTTGTCAAGTACTAAAAAAGTTAAAATAATTGCAAAAGGTTTGACAGGGCATTTCCACCAGATAAAAGACAATGAATATTCATGTAAGATATAGTGATTTTATGAATACTAATTATCTGTTGTTTTATTAAGACATGTGGACAAGATATCAACAGAATCCGATCTATATCATTTGATGCGCAAACAGCAGACCCCTATCTAATAGTTTCGTTTGGGTCTATCCTATTTGCAAAGGTATAGATGTGTGTCTATCTCCAGTAAAGAGTTATGCATGTAGTCGTAATTATCATTTCTTAAATATTCATTAACCCTTAACTCTATGAATATTCATGTAAGAAATAATTGCATTATGAAAAGTAATTAGAATTATTATTAAAATAGCATATGGTCACAGGAAGGTTTGGCCATGGCAGAAACTGGGTCTACTCTGTTTGCAAAGGCGTAGAACGATGTATTTATGGAGTAAAGGGATATTAAGCGGGTTATGCAGGTCCAGTCTGTGGTTTGGAAATATTAACAAATACTCTCCTGGGTCTTAGAAATTTTCAACAAAATCTAGGCCCATAACTCCATCAATGTTCATTGCGATTGGATGAAAACTCGTCAGATGCACAAGTGAACACCCTGAATAATATAATCACAAGGAGTCATGTTGTTTCTAGGATAAATGCTTTTAAAGTTTTCACAAACCAGCTTTAAATAACCTTGTAGGAGATATGGCCTAGACGCGAAGCGTGACAGACGGACCGACAGAATCGAGAAAAGCTATAGTACCCCAACTACTAAATGGTGGGGGACTAATAATGAAATCATGAATATTAGTTATATTAATGGTTGTAATAGCATATGGACACTAACGTTTTTGGTCATTGCAGAAACTGTAGAATCATTATCGATAATATAAATTCTGAAAGGGTGTGATCCCCGAGAGCAAAAATTGCAACACAAAAAGAGAAAATTGCAGACTCGGTTTTATTGAGTCTGTTCATGAACAGTAAATGAAAGTGCAACACTGCTCACGCCCCCTAGCACCGGCTTAAGCGGTATTCAATTTTCAGAACAAGAAGTACTGAAATTCATGATCTCGAAGGATCAGAAGGTATAACAACATTGAGAATGAAGTACGGGGTATATGTTATGAAGTATATCATAAACAGAGTAGACCCTGATCAGACGGCTTAAACGGGAGTCGCCTGATCTGGGTCTACTCTGTTTGCATAGGCATAGAAAGGCATATTCATAGAGTAAAGATTTAAAATGCTGCGTTATGGTCAATTCATAATGTAAACTACAAAATTCTAAACGCTTTCTTTTCTCTTTTATATGATCTTTTTTGGTATATTTATTCGAAGAGCTTGGGTCTTAAAAAGTCTACGGCAAAATGGGTTCATAGTAAAGAAATTATAGTCAAAGTTTTATAAGGACAAGGGGGTCATTTGCCCTATATCGCTCACCTGAATTACGACTTGAAGTGAAATTTACACACAGTTTGGATCAAGATCTGATACCAAATTAATGACTGGCTGACCAAGATCCAAGCTGCTTACAACTTGTGACAATTTTGTCTTAGGTCAAAATGCCTAAATCTGATCTTTTAGAAATTCAAGCAGAAGACAATTCTAAAGCAGACATCCTGGTAAGGTTTTGAAAGATCCCATGATTAACTGCGAGATTAGTTTTTATTGAAACGTGTGATAGAAAATTCCAACTAGTATTTGATTTTATTGTAATTATTTACTGCATTGTAATATATTATCTCCAGTCGGCACACATATATTTGATCGAAATTCAAAATGTCCATGTTTCATTTTACTACAGACAACACTCTTGATTTACAGTCAACTGCGGGTCATTTTCATGTCACTATGTGTTCCAACTACCTTTTGCACTCTTAGCAATTAACTGTTTCAATGCCTGTGAATTGCCGTTATATTTCCGTCTGCTTCAAGTTTAAGAAATAAATGGACGTTTGTTCAATGTCTTTGCAAAAAGATAAACAGTGTGTCAAACAGTTTGGATCCTGATGAGAGGCCGAGCTACACATCGTCTCATCTGGATCCAAAACTGTTTTGCATATGATATTACAGACCCGTTTATGGCTTTGAAGGGGTTAATGTCTGCAAATATTGTCGCCTGCTTCATTTTTTCCTTCCATATCTATTCAAAAATAAATGTCAGAGTGAAAAACAGTTTTGACCCTGATGAGTGCCAAGTTACTCGGCGTTTCATATGGATCCAGAATGTATGCAAAGCTTGTTATAAATGCTACGAACCAAAGCAAACGCAACTTGAACAAAACGCATACCTTTTTAGAGGGACAGTTCCTTTTATTATACTTAAACATGCCTTACCCGGCCATTTTACACATAATTTTACCCATAATGTCGGCGAATAATTTTTCTTCTATTGTAATTGATGTGTTCGGGATATTCAAATATGTATATGTGTTCAGCTGAACATATTTTAAATTAGGCTTTGTGCTTTATAATGCCCAAGCTGGTCTAAAACGGCCGGAAGTCAGTTTAAAATGATGATTTGTGTATGTACATGTATATATATACCTAACTATATTGATGCATGACACTTTAACAAAATATTCTGTCTGTATGTCATATAATTTATAGGAGACACACACACTAAACGGGACACCTAAAAAAGATAGACATTAAGAAAGAGAGGGAGATTGCGTGCCTGCGTGCGTGCGTGTGTGTGTGTGTGTGTGAGAGAGAGAGAGAGAGGGAGACAGAGAGAGAGAGAGACAGAGAGACAGACAGACAGACAGAGACAGACAGACAGACAGACAGAGACAGACAGAGATAGAGAGAGAGAGAGCCAGAGAAAGACAGAGAGAGAGATAGACAGACAGACAGACAGTGGCAGAAAGACAGAAAGACAGACAGAGACAGACAGACAGACATAAAGAGAGAACAAGAGGGAGATGATTGCCCTGATATCGCTCACCAGAGTGCCATTGACAGCAGACATTCTAACAGATAATTGCAAAAATCAGTGTTATAACCCTATCAGTGCTAAGCATGACTTGACTGAAATTAGCGCAGTTTGGATTCTGATCTGATACATTTGTAACTTCATAATTATGTGGTTTGTACAAGAGGGTTAATTGACTAGAGTATAGTGCAGGTGAACTTCAACTTGACCTCTCAAGATAACTAGCTGACTAGCTAGTGGTTCAAAGGGTAACCTTTATACTGTAGAAGTCTATTTTAAAATTTAACCCACATGGCAGGGCCAAATTTAACCTCAGAACATTGATATTAACACAATTCATAAAGGTATACTAAGTAAACCTATACGCCAAATATCTAAGCTCTGGAACATGCAGTTTTTGGCGAGAAGATTTTAAAAGTTTTCCCCTATGCCTAACTAATGAACCAAGCACTCTGTAACAGACAGCTGGTACAACAGTCTGCTTAAAAAACTAGCCACCCCTGGGGCGGGGCCAATTTTGACCCCAGGGGCATAATTTATATAACTTTTGTAGAGGACCATAACATGATGCTATATGCCAAATATTAAAGCTGAGAACCTTGTAGATTCAGAGGAGAATATTTTTAAAGTTTTCACTATATGTTTCTATTGAAAACTTGACAATCCTGGGGCGGGGCAAATTTTGACCCCAGGGGCATAATTTATATAACTTTTGTAGAGGACCTAAATATGATGCTATATGCCAAAGATGAAAGCTGAGAACCCTGTAGATTCAGAGGAGAAGATTTTTTTAAAGGTTCAAATTGTTGACGAACGACGCACGACGAACGTCATCGGACATCAGGCGATCACAATAGCTCACCCTAAGCACTTTATGCTCTGGTGAGTTAAAAACAGAGATAGTGAGGAAGAGAGCGAGACAGGTAGACAGAAACAGACAGACATGCAGAGAAAAAAGAGAAAATGAGCGGGAGAGAGAGAGGAAGACAGAGAGAGGAAGACAGACAAACAGGCAGTAGTCAGACAGAGAAAGCTAGAGAGAAAGAGAGACATGCAGACAGAGAGACAGACAGAGGCAAACAGAGAAAGAAGTGCAGACGATAAGACCATATCTGTCTCTAAATAAGACAATATACTCTTACTCGTCCGAAGGTGTAAAGATGAAAAGTCAATGACATTATGAAAGTAATTCAGATGGAAGAGGCTTGTTTTGGTCTTTTTTGGAAAAACTTTTTAAAACAAGAGGGTGATTGGCCCTATATCGCTCACTTGAGTTACAGTAATATATTTGTTTTAAGTGGACAACATTTCTAGCAGATCATAGAAACTTAGTGCATTGCTTTCTTCCTTTCACCGCTGAATCAACTTGAACTAAAATTGACACACAGTCTGGATTCAGATCTAATACCAAGTAACTGTCTGACCACGATCTAAACTGTTTACAAGTTAGGTCAAACTGCCTAAAACTGATCTTTTAGAAATTCAAATGACAACAAATCTGAAGCAGACGACATTACAGATCTCTTTGGAAGAGCTTGCTTAAAGGCATGTCTAAGCTCCTTATATAAGTGACCCCTATATACACAGTATCCACCTGTGTTGATTGATTTCCTTGAGTGCTCCTGCAGTGTCCAGTCAGGGTCAGTGACCATATGAGATAAAGTTATGCAATTATACCTTGATCCAGGTAGATAGGCAAATAAAATGCTAGGCAATATTTAATGCCAGTTTTTGTGTGAAATGACCAATTAAAATATCCGTAAAAATATTTTAACCCCTTCTCTCATATAAATCTGTTTTTACGCGAACAGAGTAGACCAAGATTAAACAGCTCCTATAGAAGCCGTTTGATCAGGGTCTGCTCTGTTACAGAAATAATGTGTTCTTACGGATTAAAAATAACCCCTTCTCTCATATAAACCTGTTTTTACACAAACAGAGTAGACCAAGATCAGACAGCTCCTATAGAAGCTGTCTGATCAAGGTCTGCTCTGTTTGCTTTTGACAAGATATAGATTTGATTTTACAGTTTTTATCAAAGCTTAAACTTCTCTTTATGGAAATGACGTGTTTTACGCATCAGCAAACAGAGTAGACCCAGATCAGTTTTTGTCAAAGCAAACGGGAAAGGGTTAATAGACGTTTAGAAATAATTCTAGCTCTAGGTGTGAATATTTTAAAATCATCCAATTAAACGAGTCAATAGTTTTTTTAACAATCTTAATTGAGAAGATTACTCATTTTTTGAGTAACATTAATTATTAATTTACAATAATTTTGTTTAAATTTAAAACATTATTTGTTTTCAAAATCAAATTAAAATAAATACAATTAATAGCAAGGAGAAAATCTTTATTAAACACCTAAATTTCAACTTAATACAATTGATAAAGACTATATTACATGACTCGCATAATATTTTTTTTTTTAAAAAAAATGATCCTAATGATACAGAATACTTTTTTTTTCAATCGCATAAATTAGCTGCAGAAACAAACATAACATTATGCAAAGACCTATGATAGCATCCAGTACAATTTGCAACGTTACTACAAAACGGGTCGCAAGGTCCCATACGAAATGTAGTAAACTGTTTTTGACTCTATTTCATTAAGTAGGCAAGGTATCGGAAAGATTTTTACTGTGCACTCGGATATTGTCAATATGAAGGACCACTCCAAATTTGGTTGCAGTCACACAACCATGCTCTGTGTAATAGGAGTTTACTACATATTGAATTTGGCATACCAACCCACTTTGTAGTAATAACTACAATTTGCAACGTTACTACAAAACGGGTTGGGAGGGTTTTACGCAAAGTGTAGTAACCCGTTTTGTAGTAATTACTACTTTCAGCGATGTAATTATTGTTTATAACATTTTGTTATATGTTATTAGTATTATTATATATAAAACAAAATATTATATATAATATTATATATTATAAGAATATGCCAAAAAGTCATTTTATTTCATGGTATTGTTTCCTATCGATTATAAAAAAAATATTTTTTTTAAAAATATATATACATGTATTATATAATATTATATAATATTGTTAAATATTAAATTATTTTATATGATATCATTTCATATACATGCAATATTACTACAAAATGAGTTGTGAAAGTTTAACACAAACTGTAGTAAAATACTATATATTATATTATATAATATTATATATTTTGAACATATGCCAAAAAGTCATTTTATTTCATGGTATTGATTTAAATTGATAAAAAAAATATTTTTAAAAATTATACATTATATATATTATATTATATATTATATAATATTTAATCATTTTATACTATATCATTTCATATTTATGCACAATTACTACAAAACGAGTTGTCAAGTTTTTAAACAAACTGTAGTAACCCACTTTGTAGTAATTACTACAATTTGCAACGTTACTACAAAACGGGTCGCAAGGTCCCATACGAAATGTAGTAAACTGTTTTTGACTCTATTTCATTAAGTAGGCAAGGTATCGAAAATATTTTTACTGTGCACTCGGATATTGTCAATATGAAGGACCACCATAAATTTGGTTGCAGTCACACAACCATGCTCGGTGTAATAGGAGTTTACTACATATTGAACTTTGCATACCAACCCACTTTGTAGTAATTACTACAATTTGCAACGTTACTACAAAACGGGTTGGGAGGGTTTTACGCAAAGTGTAGTAACCCGTTTTGTAGTAATTATAACAATTTGCAACGTTACTACAAAACGGGTTGTTACAATGCTCTGATGAGGTCTACTTTATTTGCTTCAGATATTATAATAGACATAACTCTATCAATAACAAATACTTATGAATGGCATATATATGTCATTATGACATATTAACTACATGTATTAAATATTCATGATGTCATAATGTCTTATTTTAATATTCAACAGGAAATAGGTTAAAAGTGTTTATATTAACACTCGCCTGCAGGATCTATCTGATCTATTTTCTATGAAATTACCACTGATTCTCTAGCTTTTGCATATGCCAAGTTTTCGCTAAGAAAAATATCTTAAAGAAACTGAGGTATTGGATGTCCCAGAAGTGATCAAATCATGAATAAGCATTTTATTGTTCAAATGTTTAGTTTCACCAAAAATGAGACCAATCAGATGTTTTAAAATGAATTCAAAACTATATGTAGAACCTGGGACTATGTCACCAGCAATAGGTAATGGTTTATTCGATCAGAGCTTACATAATGAGACTCAATATGTCATCGCTTATAAACATACTTGAAAGAGACATAAAAAGGTATTTGCAAACAGACTAAACCCAGACCGGAGCTGTCAACAACACGCCTTTGCAAACAGAGTAGACCCCGATCAGACGGCTCCTATATGATAACATGTATACTATTAACACATTACCAATGTCTTAAACCTATGTCTTAAACCTATGTCTTAAACATATGTACATAATGTCATCAAAAACATAATCCAATTAATATTCAAGATGTCATTATCTTGTCCATGACTATTCATGGAGTAAAATGGGACCAACACACATACATGACACAATACCTAAACACCGTCAAACAAGAAAGAGCACAGCACAGCAGACAATAGTTCTAGATAGCAGTGTAGACCCATATCAGTGATGACATTGAATCTGAAAAAATCACATATAACTGATCCGAACATTCAAATTAACCTATAGCTGGTCCTACACTTCAAGGACAGTTATGGAGACACGGAACTAACAGAGTGGCATGGAGTCTAACGGAAAGTCGTTATTTGATCAACGATCCAATCCTTACAGTGTCATAGTCTATCGGAAAATCGTAATTTGATCAGAGAGACCATTTCCTAATAGAATCATAGCGTCTAACGGAAAGTCGTACTTTGATCAGAGAGACCATTTCCTAATAGTAGTATGGCGTCTAATGGAAAGTCGTTCTTCAATCAGAGAGAACATTTCCGAAACCGCTCTTTATAGCGCGCTGCCACTTTATGAACACATAAAAACCTTATCTGTGTGTTAACCCTTTACTCCATAAATACGCCTTTGCAAACAGAGTAGACCCAGGTCAGACGGGTCCTATGGAAGCTTTCTGATCAGCATCTGATCTATGTGCTTATAGTATATTATGGGTATGATTCTATAGTTTCTGCTACGGCCGAAATTTTATTTGCCCATGTGCTATTATCACAAGTAATCTAAATCTTTACTCCATAAATACGCATTTCTACGCATTTGCAAACAGAGAAGACCAAGTTCAGACGGAGCCGATGGTCGTTTGCTTATGATATAGTATAGATATGTTTATATACTTTCTGACTTGGTCAAAAGTTCCCGTGTGTATCAATCTAATTAATATTCATTCCGTAATTATTTCTTATATGATTATTCATAAAGCAAAGGGTTGAAGAATTTTGGATCTGATGAGAGATCGAGATGTTCAGTGTCTCTTTCGGACGACATCTCAGACTGTCACCCTTGACGACGGAAGAATACACAGTAAAACCCCATCTAAACAGGAATTCCACTGTGGTGCAAGCTGTACGGCCGCAAATGTTTAGACTTTTCTAAGATGGCGGACAAAACGGAGGCTGAAAGGTAAGCATCACATTTTTACACTGTTTAAACTATGTAGATTTTTCTTTCAGTCATTTAATTGGTGCCATAACACAGAATTATAACGCCCGTCAACAGCGGCGTACCCGCTTATGGTTCATGCCTGTGTGTAAGGCTCAAAATCTTCGGTAAACTTTGCAGAAACTGAAAGTCAGAAATCGAATCGAGAAGGAGGTCATATTTTGCCTCATTGTAAGCTTACCAACTACGCTAAACATTTTCTAACACTGTGGATATATGCATCTGAGCCCGATATTAACGTTGAGTTACCTAGTTTGTGGCACAGATCTACATTTTGTCTTTTGGAGACGTTTGAAAATAATGTCGAGTGTACGGTTTAGTCATTAGAGGTAAAAGTGCACTGTACGGTTTAGACCCGATTTTTTTACGGTTTAGCCACGATTTTCTTTCGAAAAACTGTACGGTTTAGACACAAAACAAATGCTACCATTTGAATCTGCGCCGTAGGTCTAGATAGTATAATCCCAACTATTTATTATGGATCTTCCTTCATGCAATGCATGTTTGCGATTATGACAGCATATCACAAACAATTAGGATCGAGATCAGAAGCACAGTATATAATTGGTTTAAACGTGTTTTATTTTTAAATATTTGCATGAATACTGTAATGATAACACAAAGGAAAAGAAAAGGATGGAAACGAAAACAAGACTGCTTATTGTGTTTCTCCCCCATCACCGTAACAACTGCACTCGCTTTATGCAGAAATGACTGTCCGTTATTGTACTATATTAATTGTACTGAAAAATTAATTGAATTAATTAAGCAGGATATATCAGTTTATACAAACACTTTTTGAGAAAGATACTTCAGAATAAAAGAAAAAATAAATAAATAAATAAAAGAAACAAAAAAGGAAACGAAGGTTGACACATGTATGTAGAGAGGTCTAGGATTCTGACCAGTACAAGCACATTCGTAAAGAAGATGAGCGTTACCGAGTTTATTAGAATCGTTTAGAGGTTTGGATAAACCGATGTACAGCTTCGTCTATAATGATGTTTGTATTATAATCTAAAAGAGGATCACCAAACAGAAAGACAGACAGGGACGGAGTAGTGAATCTGGCAACATCATCAAAAAGTTGTTTTCCTTCGTTGGTTTCCTTCGTTGGTATATTTGCAACAGCTTAAGAAGAAGTGCGATGCGTTCTCAACGAGGCCACATATGTACACAAGGCAGTGTCAGATATGTTCTTTGAGAATATGTCATGGTTCAAGAAACTGCATTTTGTACGAAGCCTCTTGTGCAGGAACTGCTGTTTTCTGACACCGTAATAAAATGTTTGGGAGCAGATTGATATTCAAAGACGTTTTGAATGCGTTTAGAGTAGAAGATTGTTTTTCATTTTCGGGGAGGTTGTTTCATTCATGTATTGTTGCAGGGAGGATTAAAGATTTGCTATAATGGTTTGTGCGACAGGCTAGAGGTTGAATATCACCAGCGTTTCTTAATCTTAAATTGCATCGAGAAACACTTCCAGCCACTTCAGGTACCAGTTCTGTGAGATATTTTGGAGTTAAATGAAACACCATTTTATAAAAGAGAATACGTTTGTGTTTTACGTCTGGTTTCAAGGCGTTTCCATCCAACTTCATGCAATAATTTATCAACAGAAACCAATTTAGTTGTCCCAGTTACTATACGGGTAGCTTCATATTGATTTTTTTCAAAACTGTTAGATTCTGTGGCATTACAGTTATCAAATATAGTATCATCGTATTCTAAAATAGGTATCACGAAATATACGTAGATTGTTCCAAGGGAATATCTGTCCGAAGTGAATTTGAGTTTTCGCATGACATTTATTCTTGTCCATGCCTTAGTAGCGATATATTCGATATGACAGTGCCATGTTAGATCACGTGAGAGATGAACGCCAATGTGCTTGTGTGAATCTACTTCATGAATTTGATGGTCTTGCATATATACGGATGAGACATTTTCTCGAGATCATTAACGACTCAGTCTTCTTAGGATTGAATTCAACTAGCCATTTCTCTGCCTTTTTAATATATTATTATTGATATTTGTTGCCATATGTACGGGAGTAATACCTACACTAAACAAGCTAGTGTCGTAAGCAACAAACGAATGTTCCATCCAATGTCGCTAACAATATCATTTATAAAAACAAGAAATAACAATGGACCTAATATATATCCTTGTGAAACACAAGCTTCATAGTATTCCAGTCAGAGAGGTACCAGGTAAAATTACACGTTGCATTCTTTCAGTAAGATAACTGGAAAACCAGAATAGAATTATGGGTAGAACATGACCTGGATATATAGCCTACTGGTTATTAAACATTTAAGGACAATGTTTTACTTTAAAAATTGAAGTGAATTGATTTTTAAGTTTAACTAACATATTTTTGACATGTCGGCAATTCATTTAGCGAACATAATGGTTAATCTGTATCATCTGTCAGAAAAAAGAACCTACCCTCGGATTATGTTTTACAGGCATTTAGTTGAGTTGATGTAATTTAGCACTTGCTCGATATCTCGTCAGTTTCGCGATGACGGGCCGGTCTGGGCTGAGTCTGTATGGAATGTCTAAATGCCATTTCGTAGGGCATACATGCATTTTAAAGGTGACATAAAAATAAACGTGAAATAATTATATAACAGAAAAGGATAACAAGTTAATGAGAAAAAAAACATATATTTATTGGACCAAATAAATTGTCAAGTCTAAAATCTCCGTCAATATCTTGAATTTCAAGGGTTTGCATTTCACCATTTAGAATTATTTTGCTTGTTTATTTCCAAACGTCTGGTATTACATTAAAAGTTAATGTACGTTGCCCCGACTTTCCCCGATATATACGACTTATCTCTTTTCTTCTATTTTTCATTGGATTTCTTGGCTTGACATCTACACAGTGGCTGATGGTTTCCTTTGTCTCGCAATAGTAACAGGCAAATAATCTGAAAAGATATGTAAAGTAACAGTACAAAGTGCTTGACTTAATTTCAGACACTCTGTATTTGCATTAGGACTGAAACGGGTAAAACACTTTTACCCAAATACCCAATCAATTAAACTTAAAAAAATCAATTCACTTCAAAACGTTTGAAGTATAACATTGTCTTCAAATGTTAACCAGTATAGATCCAGATTATATGCTATGCTTCTGTTCTCGATCCTAATTGTTTGTAATATACTCTCAAAATCGCAAATAGGCATTGTGTGAAGGAATATCTACACTAATTAGTTGGGATTACACTGTCTACACCTACGACGCATATTCAAACGTTAGTATTTGTATGTGTCTAAACCGTAAAGTTTTTGTAGGAAAATCGTGGCTAAACCGTACAAAATAGATCGGGTCTAAACCGTACAGTGCACTATTACCACTACGTGCTAAACCGTACACTCGACATTTTTTTCAACCCTCTCAAAAAGACAAAATGTAGATTTGTGCTTCAAACTAATTAACTCAGCGTTAATATCGGACTCAAATGCATATACCCACAGTGTTAGAAAAGGCTTAGCGTTGTTGGTAAGCTTACATTGAGGCAAAATATGACCTCCTTCTCGATTCGATTTCTGATTTTCGGTTTCTGCATTGTTTACGGAAGATTTTGAGCCTTACACACAGAAATGAACCATTAGGGGGTAAACCGCTGTTGACGGGCGTTATAATTGTGTGTTATGACACCAACTAAAAGACGGAAAGAAAAAACTACATTGTTTAAAAAATGTAAAAATGTGATGCTTACCTTTCAGCCTCCTGTTCGTCCGCCATCTTGGAAAAGTCTAAACATTCGCGACCGTACAGCTTGCACCACAGTGAATTCTAGTAGAGAAGAAGCATGTGGCTGCTTAACCCTTTCGCTGCCAAACTCTGTCGTCTGCTAACTTTGTCGTCTGCTAACTTTGTCGTCTGCTAACTTTGTCGTCTGCTAACTTTGTCGTCTGCTACAAATTTTCATTCTTTTGATTTTCTTTATTTTTGCTTCAAAAACATAGCAACAATAACAAATAGTTTGGATCCTGATGAGCCGCCGAGTTACTCTGCGTCTCATCTGGATCCAAACTGTTTGCATAGGTAATCAAAGATCCGGCACTGGCAGCGAAAGGGTTAATACAGGGTGAAATCCATGCATAAATATCACCCTGCATTAAGCTGCCACCTGTCTCTAATACAGATATTTATACTAAATTTAACTGTAGTTATTACCTTTTGCAGCCAATAGCATTTAAAGGTACAAATAAAATAGATTTCATTTAGACACATGTTACCCAAAGACACCTCCATCACTACAACCAGTGTCGTGTCTGTTGTCCAATAAAACAGTAAATCACCATGAATTAACAACGGACGAGTCCTAACGATGAACACGTGACGATTCCTAAAACCCGCCGTGACACGTTGTGCCATGTGAGCTAAAAAAAGTTACAACAGAAAGACCAACAACAACAATTAAAATTCATTTACTTCAGTTTAAGCATAGTACATGTATATGTAACTTACATACAGTATACTCTCTATAAAGCGATAATGTTATGGAAACGAGGCGAGTGTATTGAACTCTTTCCCCTCATATAAACGCCTCACGCATTTACAAAAAGAGTAGATCCAGATCAGACGGCTCATATAGGCTCCTGGGTCTGTTTCGTTTGTTAATGAAAATTTATTGATCCTATAGGAGCCGTCTGATCCAGATATGCTCTGTTTATTTATAATGATATTGTAAAGATCTGATTATGCAGATTCACTTAAATAAACAATTTATTAAACATACCACATACTACATGTAGCTTACATACAATAGCACTTCTCTAAAACAATGAAGTAATGAAAACGGGACGAGTGTAAATAACTCTCGCCTTTTCAAACAAAGAAGACCCAATGGGAGCCTTCTAATCAGGGTCTGCGCTGTTTGTTTATAATGACACTGTATAGACAAGTGTAAACAAAGACGACCCTATGGGAGCCTTCTGATCAGGGTCTGCGCTGTTTGTTATGGACATTTATAATCTGATTATGCAGTTTCCACAGCAGTGGGAAAAAATCCTTTTCAATTTTATTGATTCTGTGAATAACTATTCATGAGGTGAAGAAATTTTGAATAAATGTGAAACTGAGAACGGGCTAAATGTGAAACAGAGAACGGGCTAAATGTGAAACAGAGAACGGGCTAAATACAGATGGTAAAGCTCTATATCCTGGGTGAAACAGAGAACGGGCTAAATGCAGATGGTAAAGCTCTATATCCTGGGTGAAACAGAGAACGGGCTAAATGCAGATGGTGAAGCTCTATATCCTGGGTGAAACAGAGAACGGGCTAAATGCAGATGGTAAAGCTCTATATCCTGGGTGAAACAGAGAACGGGCTAAATGCAGATGGTAAAGCTCTATATCCTGGGTGAAACAGAGAACGGGCTAAATGCAGATGGTAAAGCTCTATATCCTGGGTGAAACAGAGAACGGGCTAAATGCAGATGATAAAGCTCTATATCCTGGGTGAAACAGAGAACGGGCTAAATGCAGATGATAAAGCTCTATATCCTGGGTGAAAGACTGCAGAAAACAGAGAACGGGCGAGATGGCCATTCTTGCGAACGAAGTGAGCTCTATGGTAACGCGTAGGATATAATTTTGGTTTTGTAGGCTGTACATTGTTAACCTGGAATCGGATCTGCTGATGTTTACTTCCGGTTTTGACCATGGAGGGAAATAACCGGTGTGTTCCGAGTGATTCATGGAGGGAAATAACCGGTGTGTTCCGAGTGATTCCTACATTCCTAACTCTGACGGAATATGACGAGTAGTTACGATTGAATACCCGACAGTCCACACAAATCGCAACAACGTTTGTCTAAGAAGAAAATCGATATTCTAAAACTTACTACATTGAAAATTGCATTTCGTTTCGGTATAGATTAGATTTAACTATTTATATCGCTGTTTTTTTGCCAGAAAATTAATGTTTTCCGTTCGGTAAACATCTCCGTCCGACATCCAATTAGCGGTAAAGGCCGAGTGTATGATGACGTATTATCCACAACTTAGTTGACGTAGTTGTGGTCACATGATGTGGTCGTCTGCAGTGCATTTTGTTTACATACAAGGCTCAGCTGTGTTACTCTTCCGGTTCCTACTGTCAATAACTTTGTATGTGAGTAATTTAGACATTGATTTTTTTCATTTGAATCAGTTCTCAATACAAAACATCACATTATTTGAATAAGATCTACATCTAGATATTTATCCCGGTGTAGGGTGTTTTCGACGGTGTAAGCGGTTTTCGTAAATTTGACCCATAGGCACTCGATGACAGGAACGAATTAAATCGATGAGATCGATATAAATGAATAAAAAACACTCTGCTTGGGCCAAATCTTACGATAGATTGTCCAAAAACTCAGTTTTTATACAAGCCTGAATTCCCGTGTCACAGTGTATATAAGCTCTGGACAATCTATCGTAAGATTTGGACCAAGCAGAGTGTTTTTTATTCATTTATGGGTGATTCTTCAAAAGTACAAAAATGAGTCATGCAGGAAACACCACATACAGAACAAACACTCGCCCGAACAGCAACACAAGGAAACAGCAAATGTACATAGGTAGAAAAAACAACAAGAGACACACAAAGACAAAACAAACATACAATAAAAGTTTGTAATTTTGCCTACAAAATTTTCAAAAACATTTTGCTCATAAAACCGTCTGCTTAACACGTATACCATAACTATGAACTATCTTTGACTTATAAAGAGTAATGTCCGTGCTGATTGTTCAATAGAATTTTTTTTTTACATTTTATAAATTGCCAATGACCTGAAAATGTCATTACCGCAACGATGTATAATTGTACCTCGTTTTATCTTAATATTTAGTTAAAGGGTGTTTATCGTTCATGATGTGTGTAAATTATGAATATGAATAACGTAATTCTGTTTCTTTTAGTAATACATCTTGCAAAATCAAAAATTGTCTCTTAAGGTGATGGAAACAGCTAATTTTTAAGATTTTGATGTATCGAAATTGTCTCCAAAGTGTTACTAAATTTCTTTTAATTAACTAAAAGCATGCTTTATACTAGCTTTAGGACTAATTTATCGTAAAAGTATACAGTTCAAACATTTCCATTGCTCAACTTTTAAAAAATGGCAAAAAATGCCAAAAAATGAATGAAAAACGTTTCGGTAATGACGTTTCGGTAATGACGTTGCGGTAATGACAGCAAAAAGTAAAGCCAAATGGTACTGAATTTATTCAGAAATATTATTTATTTTGTTTTGGGATGCAAGTTAAAGTCGTATTTTCACAAAATAGTTGTAAGATACCAAAATAATTAAGGGTTATGTCAGTACCGAAACACAGGCCATTTCGGTAATGACCGTTTCGGTAATGACAATTTTGTTTATTTTTCATAATTTCAGGCATTTACCCAGTACATGTTTCAATTATTTTATGCATTTAAGCATCGTGTACACACAGCGTATACGACAAGATCTGTTAACATGAATTTATAGTTCAGCTTGCCTGGTTTGAGGGCGTTTCGGTGCTGACGGCCTAAAAACATAATCAATAGAAATAGATATTTGGGAGGCCATTTCTTATAATAGAACTGGGATTGCTAATTCGAAGTGTACCCTATAATGACTGCATGGGGAAAACCTTCTGATGACGTCAGAAGGGATTTCCCTTAATTTCAAGATAAAATAGGTACAGGCTAAAACACCATACCGTTTCGGTACTGACAGGAAATCGAGGGACAAAAATCAGCAGCTGAAAAAAGCCACTAAAGATTAAACTAACAGCTATATTTTGTATCAATTCATTCTATGATAATATAATGACATTATCAATAGAGAAAAATTATCAAATTTATGATGATTTAAGGTCAAGATATCTCATTCTATTATGTGTTGTATCATGAGGGACATGGGAATTTTGCACCCCCTTTCATATTTCAAACTCGATTCCAAGAAAATGAACATAAATTCTCACTGGTTATCACTATATTCTCACTAAGGTATGTCATATTAACCAGGCAAAGATAAAATATTCTTTTAAAAGTAAATTTTTATGACTTTTAAATCATGTGAAAGGTGAGGGACAGCATATTACACATTTTTGAAGAATCACCCAAATATCGATTTCATCGATTTAATTCGTTCCTGTCATCGAGTGCCTATGATTTGACCTACTTAAACAAATGCCAATTGCTTGAATAAATATGCGAGTGAAACATGCAAACGAATGTATATCACTGAGATTTTATAAAGAACTAGGTCTACGGCAACGTAGAATTGTTTGTGAAATCTGACGTGTTCTTTCCGAATACTCTATCCGAATAGTCTGTCTGTCTGCAGGTCTGTCTGTCAACTGTTTAATTTAGTAAGTTTCGTAGTCTTTCTGTCATTCTTTAAATGGATACTGTTTTACATAAATCAGCCTGTCTGTCTGACTTCTTTAAATAGGCCTACTGGTTTACAAAAATCATTCTGTCTGTCTGTCTCACATACAACCACATCTAACATCCCAGACATAGATCTACAGCCTTGAAGACATATTCTCTAATTACAATCACTCTACACAGAATGTTAATTTAACATTATAACATAACACGTGGCTTCAGCGTGATGTAACACTATCATTTATTTTTTGATAATCATGGGCATATATTCACTAGTGAATAACATTCGAACGACCGAATGACATTCGAACGATTCATACGCGCTGTCAAAACAAACAAACTGGCGGACGGTGGTCAACATTCCTGTCCACGATTGAGTCACGATAGATGGCAAAGGATTGTTGGCACTTGCGCCTTAATTTCGATAAAATAATACAAATTGTAATCGCTGTCAGGAATCATATACAAAATGTATGCCAAAAAAGACCTACCAGCTACTCTGACCCATACAATCCATTTTACATTTAAAACGCCTCCTCAACTTTGCGTTTCTTCACCGCATGTCCTTTTGTTTATGCAGATTTCTACTCATACAAATATCTCATCAATCAACAACAATAGTCATCTGAATCCAGCACAGCACAAACATATTTCAAATATGCTGTACTCACTAATTCAGCTGATCGCGAAAATCTTCCTCCTGTTCCAACACATTAAATATGCAGCAGTTCGTACTGAATCTTTTGTCCATTTCAAACATTTTCACTGAACTTGAATCGAGATTTTTTTCTCGGTGGAAATGTCCATTTGTATACATACAACACTAATGAAGGGCTTAGCTAGTATACCAAAACGAAGGCACATTTCGAATCCCATTGACAGTGAGTGTCGGACGTGTTGGCGACTGTATGTAGGTCTTCTTGTAAATGGCGCGCTTTACATAGACACATGTTGTGTACAATGACGTCACAATGTAACGTGTTTGTTACTATGTGTGTCAAAACTGTAACTCAAAAATTATTTTGACGTGTTTCTGTATGTTTTTGTATGATAAATTATCACAGTTAAATTGAATACCAGAGAGGTCTGAATTAGATCCTGGTTGATATGACAGTAAGTAAAAAATAAAGTTGGAAAATTTGGACCTACTTTGTCCCAGTTACCTAGCGAACCTAATAACACCTTTCATTCATCATTTCTATATGTAAGGAGAATTTATAACAATCCACGTTACTGCTGAAATATTGGCTGCAAATAACATTTGTGTGTGTTATGTTATAAATAGGATCTTGCATTCGTGTTCATCATTATTGGATTTATTAAAATCGTCTTTTTAAAATGATAAAAAAAATCGCTAAAGCCCGTTTTATATCGTTTTAAAAAGACTCATTTAATAAATCCAATAATCAAGAACACTCATGTAAGATCCTCTATTTATTGAACAACTTGAAGGCTTAGCAACACTATTTAACACAGACATCACAACTTTAAAGGTTGGGAGCATACCACCAGCATCACTTCAGAAATAGACAAAATTCAAAAACAAGCACAGCAAATTTCATTCAAGCCAATTCCCTGACACTGAAATACACACTATAAACAAAAATCTTTAGAAGAAGACATAAGACATATAAATACAAAAATAGCACACATAAACACTCAGCACAATTAATCTACCAACAATCAGATTGGATAGAGGCATCCAGAAAAGAAGCACCAAAAAAAAACGAGGGAGGCATGCCCTAAATTCTAAAAAATGTAGAAAATCTACTTATATATGAAGTTATGTTCATATATGGATGATGGAGTTCATCCTGATCACTGGCTAACTACAAGTGGTTTTCCATTGTTTGCAAGACAGTTCAGAATGACTTAAGTTGTCCTTCTTCGCTGCAAGATGTTGCTGCTGTTGATGATGATGATGCTATTAATTACAATTTTAATGATGAAAATGATTCTGATTCATGGGATTTCAAACGAAAATAGCTTTTAACTACCCCTATGATATACTGTATGCATGTGAAACACATAGTTCAAATGTTTAACCCTTTCCTCCATGCTAAATAGGAAATAGCTAAACATTATGTTGTATGTTTTAATAAATACATGTTTATAAATGCATGCACACAGTATTGTCCTTATCCTATTGACCTATCCAGTAACTTCAAAGTCTATCATCACCATCATTAGCATCAATTGTCATTTAGGTTACTAACACAACAGCTCTATCAATATCTTCTGTTTTCTGCATGTTTCTATCTCAATGCACCTAAATGTACCTGGTGTACATATACCACAACTAACACACAGCTTGTCTTGCCATTTTAACCAATCCTCTGCATTTTTAACACCATATGACACCTTTACTATATTTTTTACAATTAATATTTACTGATGATGGTGAATACAGATCTGATGACAGCTTAAATCATGATGAAAGTAACGCAGAAAGCTCCTTGAGCTTTCTGGTTTCTTGTCATCTTGCTTTAAGCATTACCAAACTTTAATTTCAGCTTGCTTGAAGCAGTATTACATTATACATGTAATGCCCTTCTGGCAATGAAGGAAAGGGTTAATATCACTAATCTACTGTCTTGTGATTTAGACTATGTCAATAATTTAAACATCAAAGTGCAGCATTATGAGTTTCTTATTTTACTTGTAAAAATTGGGGGTGACATGATCGTCGCTAACCAATACACAAAGTTCTATTTCACAGATATATTACAACATTTAACTTGTAAAAAATTGGTGGATGACTTGATCGTCGCTAACCATGATACACAACTATTTCACATTATATTACAATATTTAACATATATATATATTGCTAATATATATACATTTTATTACTAACTGTAGTATTTTGTTTATAAGAAATTGAATGAAGTATGGTGGGTGACATGAACATCGCTAACCAATACACTTTTATTTCACATTAATATTACAGTACTTTGTGAAGTTGACTTATTGCCAAGGTTCAGTTAAAGCCATTTTTTTAAATCAACATAGTATGGTGGGTGACATGATCGTCGTTAAACAATTAAACATACATTAAATAAATTGGAGCCGGACAGTCACTTATATAAGTCTGAAACACAAACATCAGCCAATAAGATGTCACAGTCTTGGACCAAAAGTAGATCTATCAACCACTTTATGACTTGGATATGTATTAAAGGGGGTGTCCCTACATTTGACGTGTTTCATAAACACTTGAAATATACAAAAGTCATTTGTTTATATATATGCTGAAAAGTAGTATATCACAAAAAGCCCCATCCAATTACCGTTTATAATGACAAAACATCCAAGTGTTTCATATCGGCGATCCCGGTTTTACTCCCTGATGTTTCAGTTTTATTCGGTTTGTGTTTTAATTTTGTAACTGTTCGCCCTATTCGCGATTCTCCGGCCACTTCCGAGAAAGCTATTACGAAAACAATGAAGGGATCGGGTGATCATTAATTGGCAAAACGCGGAAGAATTTAACGGAAAAGGTCGATAATATTGTGTTGTAGAACAAAAACTATGAAATCGGTTTATTTGTATCACAGGGACATTTTTCGATATAAGTTCAAATTAGGAACCTTCATGATAATGATTGAGCATTATTATAACAGATACCAAGTTTTATGATATTATTGAAAATATACGATCATTGTAGGGACTTCCTCTCTAACGAAAAGTAAGAGATTGATGGTTTAAGTTAAGATTTGTTTTCTTGTTGTACTTTCAACTTTTATCAAGGTGTACTGTATTCGTTTATTGTTCTGTTACTTTTAGAATCTGGTGTATAAATCATCAAATTCACCATATGCTTTCATTTTATTTAGTTGAATGCGTTTGACAGCTGTGCTCGCTTATAGGCTGTGCCTATTTCACATAGAAGTTCTCTGCAAAATGTTCGATCTGCATTAAGGAACCACCTGGCTTTAAGACCCAAAATTCTCGGAGTCTCGTGTGGATCTAAGCTTGGGTACTGATGAATGCCGAGTTACTCGGTGTCTCATGTGGATCTAAGCTTGGGTCATGATGAATGCCGAGTTACTCGGTTTATCATGTGGATCTAAGCTTGGGTACTGATGAATGCCGAGTTACCAAGCGTCTCATGTGGATCTAAGCTTGGGTCATGGTGAATGCCGAGTTACGCGGTATATCATGTGGATCTAAGCTTGGGTCATGATGAATGCCGAGTTACTCGGTATATCATGTGGATCTAAGCTTGGGTATTGATGAATGTCGAGTTACCCAGCGGCTCAAGTTGGTCTAAGCTTGGATATTGCTGAATGCCGAGTTACCCATCGTCTCATCTGGATCTAAGCGTGGGTATTGATGAATGCCGAGTTACCCATCGTCTCATCTGGATCTAAGCGTGGGTATTGATGAATGCCGAGTTACCCATCGTCTCATCTGGATCTAATCGTGGGTATTGATGAATGCCGAGTTACCCAGTGTCTCGTGTGGATCTAAGCGTGGGTATTGCTGAATGCCGAGTTACCCAGTGTCTCGTGTGGATCTAAACTTGGGTATTGCTGAATGCCGAGTTACCCAGTGTCTCTTGTGGATCTAAGCGTGGGTACTGATGAATGCCGTGTTACCCAGTGTCTCGTGTGAATCTAAGCTTGTGCCATGATGATTGCCGAGTTACCCAGTGTCTCGTGTGGATCTAAGCTTGGGTACTGATGAATGCCGTGTTATCCAGTGTCTCGTGTGGATCTAAGCTTGGGTACTGATGCATGTCGAGTTATCCAGTGTCTCGTGTGGATCTAAGCTTGGGTACTGATGAATGCCGTGTTACCGAGTGTCTCATGTGGATCTAGCTTGGGTACTGATGAATGCCGTGTTACCCAGCGTCTCATGTGGATCTAAGCGTGGGTATTGATGAATGCTGAGTTACCCATCGTCTCATCTGTATCTAAGCGTGGGTATTGATGAATGCATAGTTACCCAGTGTCTCATGTGGATCTAAGCTTTGGTATTGAGGAATGCCGAGTTGAGTTAACCCGTCGTCCCATGTGGATCTAAGCTTGGATACTGATGAATGTCGTGTTACCATCGTCACATGTAGATCTAAACTTTGGTGTTGAGGAATGCCGAGTTGAGTTAACCCGTCGTCCCGTGTGGATCTAAGCTTGGGTACTGATGAATGCCGTGTTAACCATCGTCTCATGTGGATCTAAGCTTGGGTATTGATGAATGCCCAGTTACCCAGTGTCTCATGTGGATCTTAGCTTTGGTATTGAGGAATGCCGAGTTGAGTTAACCCGTCGTCTCATGTGGATCTTAGCTTGGGTACTGATGAATGCCGTGTTAACCATCGTCTCATGTGGATCTAAGCTTGGGTACTGATGAATGCAGAGTAGCCGAGTTACTCGGCGTATCATCTGGTTCTATGCTGTTTTCAAACATGAGTCAGGTTTAGCGTAACAAGAGATAAATCATTCAGCTTTACAAAGAAGAGGAAATTAGATGTAATATTTTCCTTAATCACGTTATTCTATGAAAAGGTCGAGTTTGTTTGTATAGCTGTTTTACGCAGCTTTAATCATTTCCTTGTTGAATATTCATGTCAGAAATAATGTCACCATGCATATATAATTACTAAATTTGTATAATGACATATGTATACGTGCAGTTATGATATTGATAGAAACTGAATTCAAGATATATTAATGTTCATAAGCAAGTAGAGGAGACCCTGATCAGACAACCCCTGTAGTGAGACTGCCACTGTAGGGGCCGTGTGGTCTGGTCTACTTTCTACAAAGGCCTGGAAAGTTTCTATGAAGGAAATGGTTGAGGCAGAGAAGCAGCTGTATCAGATCAATTATGTTTTCATGATCAAAAAGAGCAGACCCTGTATGGGAGGTCTTGTATAGCAGACACTGTATGGGAGGTCTGGTCTAGGAGACCCTGTATGGGAGGTCAGCTCTAACATACCCTGTATGGGAGGTCTGGTCTAGCAGACCCTGTATGGGAGGTATGGTCTAGCAGACCCTGTACCGGAGGTCTGGTCTAGCAGACTTTGTATAGGCGGTCTGGTCCAGCAGACCCTGTATGGGAGGTCAGCTCAAACATACCCTGTATGGGAGGTCAGCTCTAACATACCCTGTATGGGAGGTCAGGTCTAGCAGACCCTGTACCGGAGGTCTGGTCTAGCAGACTTTGTATGGGCGGTCTATTTTAGCAGACCCTGCATGGGAGGTCTTGTATAGCAGATATCCTGTATGGGAGGTCAGCTCTAACATACTCTGTATGGGAGGTCTGGTCTAGCAGACTCTGTACGGGAGGTCTGGTCTAGCAGACCCTGTATGGGAGGTCTGGTCTAGTAGACCCGGTATGGGAGGTATGTTCTAGAAGACCCTGTATAGGAGGTCTGGTCGAGCAGACCCTGTACGGGAGGTCTGGTCTAGCAGACCCTTTATGGGAGGTCAGGTCTAGCAGACCCTGTATGGGAGGTCTGGTCTAGCAGACCCTGTATGGGAGGTGTGGTATAGCAGACCCTGTGTGGGAGGTATCGTATAGCAGACCCTGTATGGGAGGTCAGGTCTAGCAGATCCTGTATAGGAGGTCTGGTCTAGCAAACCCTGTATGGGAGGTCTGGTATAGCAGACCCTGTATGGGAGGTCAGGTCTAGCAGACCCTGTACCAAGACAAGTCAAGTCAAAATCATTTTATTCGGCATAACATGATACATGGTTGTTGCCTTACACTAGGCGGTTGATAAACACATATAAAGAGCATTAAGGAGAGAGTGAAAATTGCTTTCAAATAACAGGGAGAGTATTACTGGTAGTAGAATAGAATAGATAAACCAATTTGTTACGTGGCCGCGCATCAGCATTGATATCCAGTTAGATTACAAACCTGGTATTGTATTTTTCTTTTAATTTGAGAAAAAGATGTATTAGATATTCATGTCATAATCTGAGAGAAAACTATGATTCATATATACTGAACTTTAATCAGTGTTCTTACCAACATCGGATCAAGCTCCGGTATAAATGCACCACGCTCCTAATAAGATACACCGTAACATTATTCGAGAGAAGTGATTGCCTTCTAAATATAGACTATTTAGCAATAATATTCTCTCATACTGACAACAGAGACAAAGAGAAACTGAGAGAGATAGAAAGATTGTTTAACTTAATTACGTAATATGTCAATTAGAATTTCGAAACTACCAAATGGAACCCGTACAAAAATGTATGTACATTTACATAATTAATTATATATAATATAATATCCCCAAACTATCCCAACCTCGTGCGAAACGAAAGTTAGAGATTGAGCTTGAGGATAGTGCAGGGCATGCACTTTACATGCACAAATCTAACAAACATACTGAAATAATTATATATACATGTAATATCCCAAAACCGGTCCAACCTCATACTAAACGAAAGAAGATGAGCTTGAGGATAGAACAATGCATGTAATATGCATGTACAGCTCTAACAAATATACATAAATAATTACATATACATATACTATCCCCAAACCGTCCAAACCTCGTGCGAAACGAAAGAAGAGTTCGAGATTAAGGATAGAAGAATGCATGCAATACACATGTACAAATCTAACAATATACATAAATAATTATATATACATATACTATCCCCAAACTGTCCCAACCTCGTGCGAAACGAAAGTAGAGGTTGAGCTTGAGTATAGAACAGGGCATGCAATATATATACCTAACAAACATACGAGTACAGCTATATATAAGCATATGCGGGTTACAGAACTTCAGTAAGCAGTGGTTCGAGTCAAACCATATTCATGTACATGAACAGAGTTCTATATCAAATACCTTATTTCTTATTGGCCGAATTTATGTAAATATAGACATATTAAAATAAATACAAATGTACAATAGAGGTTATCGCCAACCGGGATACCATATCGTCGTCAATCCGGTAGGTGAGAAAAAAGGTGAATAACACGTCTTTAATTATTCACCGTTACGACTCCATATGGACAATACCAATTTAAAATTAAGTCAAGTCCAGTTTAACACATTTACGCTGATATTAACACTATATATAACAAAATAACAAACAGTGCGACCCTCATCCGTTGGCTATGTATGAGCCCTCTGATCTGGGTCTACGCTGTTTGCATCAGGCAAGTGTACTCTTAACAGGCACGCAGTTTGAGAATGACGAGTACACTCATCACAATGATTGGGCGTGTTGGCGTGTTATCTGGTCAGGCTTTTGCTATTTAACACTTATCACGCTCCAAAAGATTAACGTCTGGTATAGCAGACTGCATGGGCGATCTGGTCTAGCAGACCCTGTATGGGAGGTCTGGTCTAGCAGACCCTGTACAGGTGGTCTGGTCTAGTAGACCCTGTACGGGAGGTCTGGTCTAGCAGACCCTGTACTGGAGGTCTGGTCTTGCTGACCCTGTACGGGAGGTCTGGTCTAGTAGACCCTGTATGGGAGGTCTGGTCTTGCTGACCCTGTACGGGTTGTCTGGTCTAGTAGACCCTGTATGGGAGATCTAGTCTAGCAGACCCTGTATGGGAGGTCTGGTCTAGTAGACACTGTATTGGAGGTCTAGTCTAGCAGACCCTGTATGGGAGGTCTAGTCTAGCACACCCTGTATGGGAGGTCTGGTCTAGTAGACACTGTATGGGAGGTCAGGTCTAGCAGACCTTGTATTGGAGGTCTTGTATAGTAGACCCTGTGTGGGAGGTCTGGTCTAGTAGACCCTGTGCGGGAGGTCTGGTCTAGCTTACCCTGGTATGATCTATGTTTAATGTTTGCAAAGGCGTGAACAAGAGTTTGTATGAAGGAATGAGTATCCCTATCTGTCATATCCAGATAATTACAGGTGGTGGAAGACCCCAGAGGCTCTACCGTGCACAGAAGACACTAGACCGAGCTTTAAATTATACTCCGTTCATTGTCAGTCAGAGGGAAAACCAAGAACCGCCCTATAGCGACCCGTTATGAGTAACACTGCGCAAGTAACATAATCAGTGTTAACACTTTACTCCATGAATATCTATATCAAAAATTATAATATCATGAATATCAATTAGATTGTTTTATAATAGCGTATGACTAGAGAACATTTTGGCTCAGACAGATTCTGCTGAATTAGATCTACATGTATATCATACCATAAACAAACGACAGACTCTGGTCAGACAACTCCCGTAGAAGTCGCCCGTTCTGCGTTTGCTGTTTGCAAATGCGTAATCATGGAATAAATGGTTAAACAGTTTGGATCACCTATGGCAGCGAAAAAAAACTTGATGTAATGTTTCTACTACTTGTCTCGCAAACCAACAATTGAGACTTTTGAGGGGTTGCGGTAGAGAAAAATCAACATATTTATAGAAATTTGCAGAAATTTGCCAAATAGCAATAGAAATGTTTTGTCTTTTAGAAAATAAATACGAGTAATTTCGGAATTTCAAATAGTGTTTAAGCATTTTACTCGATTTTACATCATAGTGACCAGGACCGACTTGTCTGATGACTTACAAAATAGTATAGATGTGAAATGTGAAGACATCGCTTGGGGCTAAATGACGGACACAGGCGATTCTTAAAACTCGCTGTGGCACTTTTGTGTCATGTGAGCTAATTTGGCGTAACAAAAGAAAGAAGAGAAACAAAAAATTTACGATTTATTTTCTTCAACCACAATTTGAGAAAAGTACAATAATGACTCTATAAATAGTGACCGCTTAATAAGCATGAGTGTGGTACTTTATATTTGCCCCTATTTTTTACTCGAGTCCGACAACATGCTTCTCAAAGAAAAGGCGATATATAGTTTTGACGAAAGACGTTTCGTCAAAAAGGATATATTACCTGATATATATGAATAATATTTCAATAAATCTGTTAAATGTATATGTTATTTTGGTGAATTATTCTCGAACAACAAACAGATTTTTTGCATATGCGGAACTATCGAGTTTGGAAATGATAGGACAGCACTTAACTTGTAATATACAAATTATGAAGATGAATCTTGATACCGATTCTTTGATTAAAATGTTTAAGAGTTTTATCAAGTAAGATATGTAAAGCAAATAACAAATATTAATGACTCTAAAAGTGTTGAAAAATTTACTCTTGTTAGTCTAATTGCTTTTTCACACCTACAAACCAATTAGCGACACGGGTTCAGCGGCACAAACTTTTATCAACACTTTAATTTGTGTAATTAACGTTAATCCCCCTTCCTAATCAATCAGCACCGCTAGTGAAACTGGTGTGTGGTCACTTTAATGTGCCCGTTTCGGAATATGCAGAAAACTGACAAATGCCATCTCTTGCATGTATAATCACACATCAAAAATGTATTGTGCCCGTAGTGTGCATATTTTTAGTAAACAGTACTGTCGCATTCTTCATAAATTAATTAATTCTGAGTTAAATAATCACTAAAAAGCATTCGATTCTGATCCAGATCTGATATAGACCCAAACTATTTGAAACAGTAATCACGAATTCGCCCGTAGCGTGCAAAACGTATACGGTACTGTCGCATTCTTCACTATTTCTGAGTGAATTAATCACTACAAAGCATGCAGTTCTGATTCAGATCTCATCTAGACCCAAACTATTTGAAACAGTAATCACGAATTGGCCCGTAGCGTGCATAAAGTATGCGATACTCTCGCATTCTTCACTATTTCTGAGCAAAGCATACAGTTCTGATACAGATCTCATCTAGATCCAAACTAAGGTTAATAGATCTAATCATAGAGGTCATTTCGTCAAACTGCCAGTTCGTCAAAAAGGGGATATATAAATCAATTCGCTATATAATCCTTTTTTGACGAAACGACAACTGAACCCCTTTTGTACTGTATAACCTTTTTGACGAACTGGCAGTTTGACGAAACGACCGTCACCCTTTTCAAACACCGGACGCCGGCGGATGGGTCAGATTTTGAAAATGAATTCAGACTCTGAAGTTTTATAACGTCGCACTTGGATCAGAGACTTCGGAAAGCTTCCCATGCACCAGCATTAAGATGGTTTCAAAACGTTAAACAAGACACAAAATGAATAACGGTAAATAGCGGTGCTCAACAATAATGAATTCCACTAGATTTTCTAGTCTCATCCCAAAAACTTTGTGATGAAAATATGACTATGCGAATTAAAGAAAACAAGCGAATCACAGATGCAGCTTACACACACATATTTAGATTTTTAAAAGACTGAATATCAACTGACGAATCTATGGTTGATTTCAATAGTTCATAAATAAATTACTGGCGAGTAATAAAAAACACTCTTTTCCCGTATTTCATCGTAAACTTTGATACATTAGACAGGAAATAGATATACTCGATCTAAGAAAAGGAATACTCACAGCTGGACGTTTGACCAATTAGTTCCAGTTTTACGGCTGAAAATAACATTTTCATAATAGAATGAGACCGAGTAGAGATGAAAAAGTTGTTTTTTTCTGAATTTTGATTCAAAACTTGTATAATCTGACTGGAAATGATCCAACTAAGAAAATAAATACTCGTAGTTGTGTGTTTAACCAATGATTTCGAGTTTTACGGCTGAAAATGATATTTTCGCAATGGAGTAATTCCACCTATCTCACCCAAAGAGGTGAAAAAGTATTTATTTCTGAATTTCGATTTAAAACTTGTCTAATCTGACAGGAAATGGTTCAACTAAGAAAACAAATACTCATAGTTTGGTGTTTGACCGATTATTACGAGTTTTACGGCCGAAAATAGTATTTTCACAATGGAGTAATTCCACTTATAACACCCAGAGAGATAAAAAAGTAATTATTTCTGAATTTTGATTTAAAACGTGTTTAATCTGACAGGAAATGGTCAAACTAAGAAAACAAATACAAAAGTTGGGCGCTTGACCGATTATTGCGAGTTTTACGGCTGAAAAACGAACATTTTCACAATGGAATTGTCGCACGTGCGATCACAGAGAGATGAAAAAGTATTTTTTTCTGAATTTTAATTTAAAACTTATATAATCCGACTGGAAATGTTCTAACTAAGACAATGAATGGTCATAGTTGTATGTTTGATTAATTTTAAGTTGTTTAAAACATGATAAAAGGCAGCTGAAAGGTGAAAAATAACTTTTTTTCCGAAGTTCGAGTTGAAACTTGTTTCATCAGACACGAAACGTTTTACACAGTAAAATGGATGATGACAAGTTTTGTGTTTGACGAAACATTTCACTTTATTGTTTGTTTGTGTGGAAGTCTATCCACCATGTGTTGTCACTGTCATTATACCGGTAGTATGTCACTGCCAAACCGAGACGATCACGGAGGAAAGTCTCCAGGTCTACACGGTCCTCTCTCTCCTCTCTAACTGTTACCCAGACTAGTTGTACGTATACGTCACGTTTTGTCTGTGAAATCCTCCGTGCAAACTCACACAGAGCCGCCATTGGTAAAGTAACCTTCGACAGGACAAACTGCTCCACACATTGTGTCACGGTCGGTAGATTATCTACACACATGTACCGCAGCACAAGTGTCTGTAACTGTGCCATAGTAGACATGTCTATACGAGGTCTACACAGTGGGTCATGGTCTGTACAGTCTAACATCAGGTCTAACTGTCTAATGGTGTGTGACTGTGATAACCCGTTCAACAGTTTTACTATATCTACATGAGTCAGTATAACATTCAGCCTAAGCGCCATTAAACACTCGCTGCTACTGTGACATATTGAAGTCACTCCACTCTCTGTTAGTTTCACACACCACAATTCTATACTCGTCAACTTGTTACTGCAGTTGTGTAAGAATGTTGTCAGCGTCTTTCTGGTAATACGTGAAGGCGTGGGGTCATACAGGTACAGTTTCTGCACTGCCTGGCTGTGCAGTAAGAGACCAGTTATAAGTGTGGACTGGTCAACTGTCATGTAACTAGTGTCTATGTACATGGACTTTATACATGACGTCACGTTGCCTAGCAACGCACGTTCTGCATTGCTAATAGTACGACAGTAGATAGTCTCTATCCCAGACACTTTGTTGCCTGTCAACGCACGTTCTACATGGCTAAACGTGTGTCTGTCAATATAAAGGTCCTCTAAACCGATTTTATCGTATGCGTGGCCATTATTTTCACCTTCAATTAAACAGTCAGTCACAAATGTCTGTATGTCTCGTATCAAACCTTCACCACCTAAACTTTGTCTGTACTTTTTTATTTGTTTGTCAGTGTCAGCAGTGATAACATCAGTGAAATGTTTCAACAAATGTCTCGCTATGTCAGGACTCATCCCACACACAAACAGCCAAACCTGAGACATTTCTAAACAATCTTTCAACGTGCCACAGAAATCTGTTAGACGTTTGGCAACACCTTGTACATCATCACTGTTTGCTATGTACACAGACGCAAGGAATTCTTGAAACTTTTTGTGCAAAAATGATAATTTTTTCTCACTTACGGCACATTTGTCAAACATTTTGCTTTGTGATAGAATACCATATTTTAGACACATGTTTACTGATTCTTCATCTACACCATAGATCTCCATTTGTGAACTTTCAAACACTAACTGGTTTTCTTTAGTTTTATCAACTAAAGCCTCAAATGCCACTTTAGACAAGCAGTGTATCAGCTGCTGATGGTTTTGACAATATGGGTGGTTCATAAAGCATTTGTGTAAGGACACTTCTAAAGGTTCACTCATTGGAGTGATTGTGGTTTGTCCAGTCATTTTTTTCTGGGCTTTTCTCAGAAGCAAATTCATCATAGCACAATAAAGCTGAAGCTGAGACTGATAAAGTTCCTGATCATCAAACCAGAGGCAAATAAGCTGGATGAGAATGACAGGTATAGTCTCAAAGTGACTAAGGCCTTTTTGCTTAAGTGTTCTAAAGAATTCTTTTTTCTTTTTCCTTTGAGCTTTGCTCTTATTCAGTAATTTAATGATTTTAGAGCAGAATTGTGAAGTAGACAGCTTTTCTAGCCCACAAAGCTCAGCATGTTTGTCAACTTCGGAGTCATTCAACTCTAGTACATCAAATTTCCAGGGCCTGGAAGTGGTCAAAAACACATTGTTTTTGTTCAATATGTTCCTGACTGGGATCCCAGGATTTACAAAATGAGGGACAGATATACCTTTTGGACACACCCATTCATCAAGACCATCAACAATGACAAGACAACATTCTTTTTTTAGTACATCAGAGGCTTGAACATGTTTAATTTCATCATAGTGTTGTAATAGTTGAGACTGAATCATTTCAGATATTTTATATTCTGACAGACAGTCTCTCAGTGTTATATAAAACAAAAACTTGAACTGAGATAATATATGTTTGTTGTCTTCCCTTCTGTCTTTTCTGTCTTTCTGTCTCATTGTCCTTGCTTTCATTTTCTCTCCTCTTCGCCAGTCTTCCTCATCAGAGTCAGTATCACTTTCGTCAGACTCAACAGACACACAATCACCATGTGCCTCACACCACAGTTCCACAAGGTGCTTACACAGCATACTCTTGCCTAACCCAGCGTCTCCAGTGATGTATATTTGTCTCGCCCTATAGTTGTCAGTGTTGAATATCTTCCTACAGGACAGACTTTCTGCATTGTCTTTAACATTCTTTAACCCATCTCGCCCTTTACTCTGTTGCAAGATCCGAACTGCTGGCTCTACATACATGTACTCCATTCCTATACGCGTATTGTTTACTGGATTCTGGACCAAAAGGCAAGTGTCCCTGTAGTGCTGCACCAGTATGGCCTGCAATTCTGAAAATAGATGGGTGTTCTTTAAAGTCGGTCTGTTGAACTGTACTACTGACACTAAGCTTTTTAGTTTAGATTAAGAATTCAGGGTACCCCTGCATTTATAACTTAATGCTGACATAAAACATAAGTTATATACAGTAGAACTTAATGCAAGCTAAAAGCAATGCAGAAAACTCCTATATATCAGCTGCAATGATTTTGCCTTGCATTAAGCAACCACCATATTTTTAAGCCTCCTATGTTCAACAAATGAATGACAGGTTACAACAGGTTCTACTGTAAAAGTATATAACTGTCAAGTTTACATCACAGTCATGTATCTGGCTGATTGACATTTGCCCAATAAAGAAAAGAGGCCATGATGGTCCTGTATAGCGCACCTGAACCAATAGGTAACATACTTTATTGTATATACATGTATACGAATATGGGCAAATTGTTTAAAACTCTGGCTGCCTGGCAGTCATGGGTTTTCAGGAATTTCTAATAAGTTTTGTACTCTTGGCTAGAAAGAAGATTTTTATATGTTCATTAAAGCAATAATGGGGAAATTAGCTCCACTTATTGCGGCCATATCTTTTGCATTAAAATTATTTGAACATAAACATTATTTGAGCAATGTTGGCAGATGGTCACCTAAGGACCATTCCGGAAAATTTATATAGAAATCTGACCAGTGGTTTCGGGAGATTTTGTAAATTTTGGTAAAGGGCCACTAAAGATAATTGCTGCATAACTATTTCGAAATATGCATAGTGCTTTCTAAATTCAGAGACTTTGAAATTTCACATTAGCCACATCCCTGGTGGCCATTTTTTTAGCCAATCAAATTGATGTGATCAACTCTAATAGAGGGTAACCTATAGATTACTCCTGCAAAATAAAATATTGAAATGTGTTCGAATTTCAAACTGAGGGAGGAGAGTTTGCTATCCCAGTTACCAGAACATGCCGAAATCAAAGGGCAATAACTCCAAAAGTATTGAAGCCAGAGTTATGGCCCTTGTTCATGGCACTTTCTCTCATCATGCTCTTTCCATGTATGACGTTTCAATGCGATGGCAAGAGCCATGTAGGAGTTACCGTACGGACAAGTAAGCGTTAAACAAATCTACTAGGGGAAATACATGTAACTCTAAATTTATTGAAGCTCAAGTTTAGGATCTTACGCACGACACTTTCTCTAATCATGATCTTTCCACGTATGAAGTTTCACTCCAATGGCATGTGCCATAAAGGAGTTATTATCCAGACAAAAAAATGTGGGTTTTTTTTACAAAGGGCAATAACTCCAATATTAGTGAAGCCAGAGTTATGGACCTTGTGCATGACACTTCCTCTCATTATGCTCTTTCCATATATAAAGTTTCAATCAATTGGCATCAGGCATATTGAAGTTATCGTCCGGACAAAAAGTGTGACGGACAGACAGACAACTCTCACAAAAACAATATGTCTCCCCCATATAAATATATGACATAAAATACTCAAATTTCAAGGGAAGTGATAAAAGTGTTGTACAAGAAATATTCAAGGGGCATAAGTAACAAGTAACAATGTAATGGAATAATAACAAAACAAAGATATCGTATCATAATTCATATCAAAGTGTGTGGAAAAAACTGAACACAAACAATACTTGAGCCCTAATTAGATAGTTTACAAACAAGAGGGCCATGATGGCTCTGATATCACTCATCAGAAAATCGGAGAAGATTCACAAAGTTTACACTAGCCACCCTAGGGCAGGGCCAATGTGGACGACTGGAGCATAATTTGTGTAACGGTTGTAGAGGACCTGAACATTATTACTTATACAGTTCTTTCCCAGGGTACATGACGATTTATTCCCGGCTGAGGAAAATCATGCTGCCCGAGCCGTTAGGCATTAAAATTATTTGAACATAAACATTATTTGAGCAATGTTGGCAGATGGTCACCTAAGGACCATTCCGGAAAATTTATATTGAAATCTGACCAGTGGTTTCGGGAGATTTTGTAAATTTTGGTAAAGGGCCACTAAAGATAATTGCTGCATAACTATTTCGAAATATGCATAGTGCTTTCTAAATTCAGAGACTTTGAAATTTCACATTAGCCACATCCCTGGTGGCCATTTTTTTAGCCAATCAAATTGATGTGATCAACTCTAATAGAGGGTAACCTATAGATTACTCCTGCAAAATAAAATATTGAAATGTGTTCGAATTTCAAACTGAGGGAGGAGAGTTTGCTATCCCAGTTACCAGAACATGCCGAAATCAAAGGGCAATAACTCCAAAAGTATTGAAGCCAGAGTTATGGCCCTTGTTCATGGCACTTTCTCTCATCATGCTCTTTCCATGTATGACGTTTCAATGCGATGGCAAGAGCCATGTAGGAGTTACCGTACGGACAAGTAAGCGTTAAACAAATCTACTAGGGGAAATACATGTAACTCTAAATTTATTGAAGCTCAAGTTTAGGATCTTACGCACGACACTTTCTCTAATCATGATCTTTCCACGTATGAAGTTTCACTCCAATGGCATGTGCCATAAAGGAGTTATTATCCAGACAAAAAAATGTGGGTTTTTTTTACAAAGGGCAATAACTCCAATATTAGTGAAGCCAGAGTTATGGACCTTGTGCATGACACTTCCTCTCATTATGCTCTTTCCATATATAAAGTTTCAATCAATTGGCATCAGGCATATTGAAGTTATCGTCCGGACAAAAAGTGTGACGGACAGACAGACAACTCTCACAAAAACAATATGTCTCCCCCATATAAATATATGACATAAAATACTCAAATTTCAAGGGAAGTGATAAAAGTGTTGTACAAGAAATATTCAAGGGGCATAAGTAACAAGTAACAATGGAATGGAATAATAACAAAACAAAGATATCGTATCATAATTCATATCAAAGTGTGTGGAAAAAACTGAACACAAACAATACTTGAGCCCTAATTAGATAGTTTACAAACAAGAGGGCCATGATGGCTCTGATATCACTCATCAGAAAATCGGAGAAGATTCACAAAGTTTACACTAGCCACCCTAGGGCAGGGCCAATGTGGACGACTGGAGCATAATTTGTGTAACGGTTGTAGAGGACCTGAACATTATTACTTATACAGTTCTTTCCCAGGGTACATGACGATTTATTCCCGGCTGAGGAAAATCATGCTGCCCGAGCCGTTAGGCGAGGGTTAAATGATTTTACCAGCTGGGAATAAATCGTCATGTACCCTGGGAAAGAACTGTATAACGAATTTATTATACTGCAAAGTTTTACGGTTCGGATATTTTATATAAATCCATTGTGGCATGTTGAATCACCAAACATGCTATTTCCCCTAAAAGCTCCCAAATACATTATTTCTACCCGAAGGTATCCGAAGTGGTGTGTATTGTATTTCACCGGCGTTTGTGGTATAGTAGATGGCTGGACGATATTATAACTCATCTAAAAAACTGTTTTATTGGTAATTTCAAACAATAGACGTTAGTGTTTTGTAGTTCATTTCTGCATTTTTTACTTACGTATCAATAGTTGTCTATTATGAAATTTTGCTACTGTTTAGCCGAGTCGAGAAGTCGGTCATTTGGTTTCTGACAATAATATGTGAGGCCTGCCATGGGACTCATGTACACAGTTAAGCAATCAGAGGTGAGGATTTTTCTTTGCAGTATAATAAAATGCTATGTGCTAAATATGAAAGTTGAGAATGATGAATCTATATTCCAGTTTCAGAAGAGACGATTTTCAAAGTTCAAGTACTCAAGCTATACATGTATGCTAAAAATAGCCAGCAATACATGTAGTGTCTAAAAATAACCACTGGTCAAAACTGAAACTGCAGGCTGCTACAGAAAACTGGCTACCCCTAGGGTGGGGCCAATGTTGACCCCATGGGTATGATTTATTTATAGCTTTGGAGAAGACCCGAACATGGTGCAATGTGCCAAATATGAAAGCTTAGAATCTTCCCGTTTCAGAAGATTTCACAAAGTTTTCACTAAATGTTTCTATAGAAAACTGGCAACCTCTAGGGTGGGGCAAATTTTGACCCGAAGGTCATAATTTATATAAATTTTGTAGAGGACCTGAACATGGTGCTATGTGCTAAATATGAAAGCTGAGAACATTCCTGTTTCAGGAGAAGATTTTCAAAGTTTTCATTTTTTCTTTTGAAAACTGGCCACCCCTGTGACGGGGCCATTTTTTTACCCAAGAGGCATACTTTATATAACTTTTGTGTAGGACCTGAACATAATGCTATGTGCCGAATGTGAAAGCTGAGAAATTCCAGTTTCATATAAGAAATTCAAAATTTTCACTTTATGTTTCTATAGAAAACTGTCCAACCCTGGGTCAGTGCTAATTTTGACCAAAGGGACATAATTTATATAACTTTTATATAGGACCTACAGCTGATGCTATGTGCCAAAGATAAAAGCCGAGAACCTTGTGGTTTCAGGAGATTTTTAAAGGTGCGAACTGTTGACGACTGACATCACAAAAGCTAGAGCAAATTATGTATATGCATCAGGAAGGTATAAGATGGACTGGACTTGTACGGAGCTGATGCTCAGAGTTTAGCAAACAATACAGTAATGTGATATAAACATCTGTCAATGTATGTGAAAGACATATAGCAGATAGGCATGTAAAACACATTTTCTTTCAGGACTTTTCTGTCCATTCAAGTTTTAAATGACTACATCATGTTTAGAATGCTGTTTTGAGACAGAAACATGTAAAGGTTTACCTGGCTTTACCAAACTTTACCACTTACCTGAAAAAACATTCTCACCTAGATCATTACTATACATACCATTGCACTGCTCCTCCCAGCTGCCAACATCTCTACCAGCAGGTGTGTCTTTTTTGTCCTGGAATGTAGTATGAAATGTGGGTGACATATTCCTCCCTGCCAAACTGTCATATTGACTATTCTCCAATTTGTATTCTAAGATGTACAAAGTTGTGGGGTTGGTGAAACGATTATAAGAAATTTGATTCGATTTCGATTTTTTACAACACGATTCGATTATTTTCGAATCGATTCAATTTAAGATCATAATAAAAAGAACGCACTATGTAGAAGAAATCCTGTGTCTTAACAGCTCTGAAAACAGAATGTCTGGACATATACAGGTGGAAAAATCATAATAGCCTAGTCACAGATAAATCTAACTTTAACAGCCAAACCGTTCTGCAGTTTGTTTTTGGAAGTTCTCTTTTACAACTGGTCACTAAAACCAAGAAAAATGGTAACACTAACATAATCAGTCTTGGCCAATTGTCTAATTGACAAAAAAGCATAACACTGTAGAACATGTAGGTTTTTCTGAAACAAGAGGGCCATGATGGCCCTTAATCGCTCACCTGTTCGTAACAGATTTATGATTTCAAAGACAGATTGCATAATTTGAAAAATCTCGGTAGAAAACCATTAGATGATGCTACATACCAAATATAAAGGGCCTAGACCTTACAGATTTGGAGAAGATTTTCCAATGAAAAACTGATAAGCCCCAAGGTGGGGCCCGGGGCCATTTTTTCCGGGGGTCATAATTTGAACAATCTTGGTAGAGGACTATTAGATAATGAAACATACCAACTATCAAAGGTCTATGCAGAGATGCTGCCAGGATTTCAATTTGGTGGGGGAAATCCCCCATCAAATAAATAAAAGTGGGGGACCTACATGGGAGGGGGGGTGCAGTTAACGGACAGTAGTTATTACTAGTTAATGCATCCATTTACATTTGTAAGTAAACATATTAGATCTAGTTTTCTTACATGACACATGTCTATTATTTCTCAAATATCCCTTATAAATAATGGGCATTTTCTCCAAGCCATTGAATTTTCGAACATCTAAACGATTTGAATAGAGCTAGATTCTTTTGCTGTGGGAATATTTTCAATTGCAATATAGGAAGCTGTTCTCATAGCACTTATCAATGCCTCGGTCCTTTCATCTAATTCTGACACTTTTGACAAGTTTGAAACTTTTTAACAACTTACTTTCAATGACAATGTTATGTGATCAGCAGACTCAGTCTGTCTTATTAGAGTTGATGTGCGGTATTTAACGCACCCATTTGCACAAGTGAACGTGTTGGTTTTCTTTCTTTCAAAACACAAAGTAAAAGTATATTTCAAAACTTTGTTCGCCGATGATTTGAGACAAGATAGATCTAGCTGATATGTTGTGGTCCTTCCATTTTTTTCGGATTTTTTGGACATTTTCTAAGGATCATCATCGTGTTTGTTTTTCGAATCCGAAATAGCTGTATGCCTTTTTAATTTTCTGCTAATCTCCCAAGGTTTCCATAGATGAACTCACCACGGAGTGAAAGGACTCACTTATTTCCCTTTTATTATTAGACATTTTTTCTGTCGTCTGAAGCATGCACAAAATGTCGGGAAAGTAAACCGGAAATGGTGTTTCCCCGCATCATTCTTTATTTAAATATAGATTTTTCAAAATGCGGGAACCAGTGTCAATTGTCAATTACAGGTATCCCTCTAGGGATTTATTGATCGAATTGACCGCTAAAAATAGGATTTGGGGTATTCCAACTTCAGTGCTATTTGCGATGCCGATACAGATCTTTCTGTTTGGAATTATTATGCACGCAGTGGATAATATTTTTTGCGGGACAATCATTTTGACTGCGGGATAATGCCCTCACCATTTTGAGAAAAAAGGGGGACCGAGGCAAAGATAAGCGGGATCCAGCACATCCTGCGCCCTGACAGCATCTCTGTATATGCCTTACAATTTCAGAGAAGAAGATTCTTAAAGATTTTCCTATGAAAAACTGATCAGCCCCAGGGCGGGTCCATTTTTGGTCCGGGGGTCATAATTTGAACAATCTTAGTAGAGGACCATTAGATGATGCTACAGTATAACGGCGTTATTTCGACTCTCGTTTTTCCGAGATAGCCGCTTATTCCGAGGGAATATTGAGGTTCTATCAAATCTCATTGAAAATACCTACATTAATCCGAAAAGCGATAATCCGAAAATTCGAGGATGTGTGCTGGTCCCGCAGATCGTTCTGATTCCCTTTATTGATTGTTTTTTTCAAGCACGATGTTTTCCCACCTCCAAGTCAATTATTCACACCTTCTCGATACATTGTCGTGACCTTTTGAAAGATCCGTCTATGGGTCATTAGATCTTCCAAATGTGTGAATAACACATTCATTGAATGCAGACTTTACTTTGGTGTAAATAATGATGAGAATTTAATAGACTGAAGTCTTAATAAACACAGAGTCACACTCAAAATTTGCATACGTTCGCAAACGTGTATTGATTTTTCGGTACTGCTGAATGTGTACCATATAACGTCTTTCTGCTTTAAATTTTGTAATAGTGCAGTGCTTTTCGTGTAGTGCTTTGAAATTTGCAATATATTTGCTACTTTTAGACAGTCTCGTTCATGCAGACTCTTGCTACGAGAGATGAAAGAGAATAACTATGTCAGACGAAAAAAGCCGAGTGTTCCGGTTTTTAATTAATTTGGTCACTCGCCCCGATTTTCCTTACTACGAAACAGCACGGAACGAAATGAAAATGCTTTTTTGTGCACCCAACTCAGCACCAACAACTAAATTAATGTCGACAAATGGAAAAGTATGCAAAACGCTATACGCTACGACTGTTCTAGGGATATGTCTAAATGGTTTGAAACAAGTTTTGAGTTGTTGAACGGACCCATACAAATTATACTGACACTTATACTGAAACTTATACTGAAACTTCGGTCGCCGATGTGAATGGTGTTTTTATCACTTATATAAGGAAAGAATTGATGAATTATATATGCATTGAAGTTTATGATAATGTTAAAACTGTTTACTGTGAAGAAATACGCTTCCTCTTGTCATCAAACAATGCTCTTAGGAAATGACATAAAATGCTCTCAGTTCTTTCGAACATCGCAATAATCCGAGGTTTTTGCCTATTCCCGATGGTGCTCGAAATATCGCCCATATCCTGTACATAACAAATACCAAAGGTCTATGCCTTACAGTTTCAGAAGAAGAAGACTTTTAAAGATTTTCCTATGAAAAACTGATAAGCCCTTGGGCTGGGCAATTTTTGGCCCGGGGGACATAATTTGAACAATCTTTGTAGAGGACCATAAGATCATGCTACATACCAAATATCAAAGGTCTATACCTTATAATTTTAGAGAAGAAGATATTTAAAGATTTTCCTATGAAAAACTAATAAGCCCTGGGGCGGGGCCATTTTTGTTCTGGGGGTCATATTTGAACAATCTTAGCAGAGGACCATTACATCATGCTACATACCAAATAGCAAATGTCTATACCTGATAAATTTAGAGAAGAAGATATTTAAATAGTTTCCTATGAAAAACTAATAAGCCCCGGGCGGGCCATTTTTGTCCTGGGGGTCATAATTTGAACAATCTTAGTAGAGGACCATTAGATGATGCTACATAACAAATACCAAAGGTCTATGCCTTACAGTTTCAGAGAAGAAGATTCTCCTATGAAAAACTGATAAGCCCCGGGGCGGGCCATTTTTGGCCCAGGGGTCATAATTTGAACAATATTAGCAAAGGACCACTAGATCAGGCTACATACCAAATATCAAATGTCTATGCCCTACAGTTTAAGAGAAGAAGATTTTTGGGGTCATTTTTGGCCCGGGGGACATAATTTGAACAACCTTTGTAGAGGACCATTACATAATGTTACATACCAAATATCAAAGCTCTTGGCTTTGTGGTTCCAGAGAAGAAGATGTTTAATTAAATTGTTGCACGATGCACATATGTACGACGGACGACGCCGGACATGGGATCATCCAAATAGCCCACCTTGGCACTTTGTGCCAGGTGAGCTAAAATAATTTGAGCACTTTGAGGAGATGTCATGTCTCTCTTCAACTGATACAGATGGCTATCAGTTGAAGAGAGATATGACATCTCCCTGTCTCCGAGCAAAAAGCACTAGAGATTGCTGTGAGTATATTTTTAGCCAGTTATCAATACACAGCTTCATAAATTTTAAACATTCACAAATTTGCCACCAAGTTCACTGAAAGAAGACGAAACGTAAATGCAATACTGTGTTTCCGTTTCATATGATTTGACAGATGTCCTATTTCCTGTGTTGCAGAGATTATCTGTAAAATAATCTTACATGTTTTTGTTTTTTGTGTTGTTGACCTCGCGAAATCACCACATTTTTGAGCGATAGTTTTTTGGGGTAGCACGTAAATTGGCAGCTTCAGCATCAGACATTTTGAGAGAACACACAGACGCTTGAATAAAGCGCCCCGACGATCAGACTAAGTGCAACGATAGCAACGTGTTAATTGATTGGCTTAAACAGTTGGCCTTCATCCAATCGATTTCGGTCTATCAGAATTCGATGAGTATGGTTGTTTTGACAGCTCTAATGCAGGAAAACAAGTATATCGACTTTTCACTGCAATTTTTCATAGATTAGTTTCATTACGCTACCAATCATTAAGAAGCCTTCTATAACGAAAATCGAATCGAAAATTTGATCTGCTGAACCGAACCGAATCGAGGGCAAAAGATCGCGGTTCAATTCACATCGCGATTAATCGTTTCTCCCTAAGTTAGGTAAAAGTATTAACAATTAAAAACTCTAATGTCCTAGCACTGAGAACAGAGAACTGAATACTGGATGTAATGGAGTTATATATCTCCGTATATTATAAGGCCTTAATAACAGACTTAACAGATACATTTTGATAACACAATGCAAACAGATCAGAGAGAGACTGCTGTTTAAACAGTTTTCTTTCCTTCGCTGGTCGACGGACATCAGGCTATCACAAAAGCTCATCCTGAGCTCTTTGTGCTCTGGTGAGCTAAAGACAATAATACTGTGCTTATAAATGAAATAGTCAAATAACCCATTTCCGAAATAATGTTGTTCATCAAAATTAACAAAAACATGGACAGAACACACTTGTAATTCATATCTTAGTGTTTTTTCAGGTACCATTACTCATTACAATTACATCTTTCTACACAAACAGATCAGACCCCTACACATCAGATGGTTCCTATAGGAGCTCTGTGACCAGGGTCTACCCTATTTGATTATAATATAGATGGAACTCAACATTTTCTACCATGGCAAATTCGCTGAATTGATACCGCTGGCCAAACAAGCACTGACCTTAGTATTAAACTGACCAAAGGGGCAAAAAGGAATTTTGCAAAGAAACTGCCGTTAACTGTTGTGTTCCCTATTAAATGAAAGCAATACTTGCAAGTCCGCATTTCGTAGTGGTATTGAACATGTTCACAACGTTTCATAGTATAACTCTAACCAGTTTCTGAGATAAGGCTCCGGACAGATCAATGTTACATTTTTCGCAAACAAAGGATTAGAACTCTAGTATTCAAAATTCTATCAAAATGATACATGCAGAGCCACATGTCCTTATGTTACTAAACATATTCATAAAGTTTCATTGAAAAATTAAAAAAAAATAATTGAGATTTGGCTCTTGAGTGAAAAAATGTTAGAATTTCAACAAACAATGGGACAAAGCGCTACTGTTCCAATATCAATATATATGATACTTGCACAGCCATGTCTTTATGCTACTTAACATTTTCACAAAAGTTCATAGTATAACTACAATTGGTTTCTGAGATATGGCTCAGTACTGGCAAACTGTTACATTTTTCGCAAAGGGCCACAACTCTGGAGCTCAAGGTCAATGAAAGTAGTACATGCAGGCCCATATTCTGTTAAGGTATTAAACAAACCATTTCTGAAATAATACTCCAGGACGTACGGAGGGACGCACAGACAACGCAAAAACTATAACCCCACCGCCTTTGGCAGGAGATAACAACCAGTAGCAATGCACCAACAAAGCACAACCTTTTCAGTTAATCTGTAAGCCAAACACTTACAAGTATCAGCTCTTTGTATAAGTCAGAATTCGTATAGAAATGTTTTATGACAGAGAAATTCCAGTTCAGGTTCTAACAGATTAACACGATAAACCTTCTCAGATGTCAAATTTCATTGAAGAAAAGTCTGGAGCTAGACGAATTGCAATAGATCATATAAATTAATGGTTATTCTGTGCATGCATTTGAATGATATGCCCTCGAACTCAACTATGTGGGCATCATAGGAAAATACTATATCACTTAATTTCCATCTTATGTGAATATATTTACAGAAATTACAGAAATCAAATCAGATGTATTTTAAAACATAATAACGTCAAACATTTGAGTACTTCCTCTACTTTTCAATAGCTGAGGCATTCAATTGAATATATCCGTAACGAGAGTGCCAAAATGTCGCAATATACTGCCTGGAAATGCCTTGAAGTTGAAGGCTATTACTCCATATAAAGTAAGGGGGAGTGTCAAGTAAAATCTTGCTACTTATTAAGACATCTTACTTTATGGTAATATACATGCTGACGAAATTCCAAAAGGATTGGGTTATGATTGTTTGAGTTGGAGAGCGGACAAGCAAAAGTTCGCTGAAATTCATAAAGTAGGGGGAGATAATTCTTGCGTATCAGAGTCAATTTTGCTGGCTATCAAACATGACTGAGACATTATGGTAATATTCACCCAGACCAATTTTTTTCTGATTAAAATTGTCAACACTGACCGCTTCCATTTTCGTTGTTTTGTATTTACCTTTTCTTTTTGTTCCAGTGCAGACAGTCTTTGATCCTGTTGAACAAACATCTGACTGTGAAGATCGATCTTCTGACTGTGAAGATCGATCTTCTGACTGTTTCCTTGTAATGTTGTCGACAATTTAGTAACATCTTGAGTCAAATCATTTTTCCGCAGAAATTCTTCAAATCTGTCCCTTATATCTTTGAGCTGCAAATACATAAATGGCATTGAATATAATCAAGAGGGCCATGATGGCCCTGATCTGATATCGATCACTTGGCAGACAATCAGAGGGGAACATTTTCAAAGTTTTCATTATGTTTCTACAGAAAAGAGAGTTCAGAGGAACACACGTTTCACCTGCTCGCAGCTGACAAAAACTGTTAATATGCTGGAGTGAAATCAGATCAAATGAGAATAACTCAAAAAGTATTTCATGCAGAGTGATGGACCTCAGTTATATCAATGGTCCTCAATGAGAGGAAGACACATATGAAATTCGAACGCTATAGGGATAAGTTTAGAATTGACAGCCAAAAAAAAGGTGACGGCCATTTTTGGCCCGGGGGTCATAATTTGACAGACAGACGACGGAAAGTTTATGCCTCAGTGACACACTTCCTTTCGGCAGGCGACACAAAAACTGGTCAGCCCTGGGATGAGGCCTCATTTGACCCCAGGGGCATAATTCATTTAACCTTTGTAGAGGACTTCAAGATGATGTTATGTACCAAATATGAAAGCTGAGACCCTACCAGTTTCAAAGGAGAATATTTTCAAAATTTAACAATATGTTTCTTTACAAAACAAGGCAATGATGATGGATAATGGTGTTCTTAACCCTTTCCTCCATATTAGGCCTTTCCACGCCTTTGCAAACAGAGTAGACCAGATCAGATGACTGACCAGGGTCTGCTCTGGTTGCTTTTGACATGATATAGATCTGATATTAGTGTTTATCAGGACGAACTTAAAGTTTTCGCTGATTCATCACCACTATAGAAATGATGTTAGTTAATTGTCATGATGTCATTATCTCTAACATGAATATGCATGGCCTAAAAGGTTAACAAGAGGGCCATGAGGCCCTGAAGCGCTCACCGGAGATAACCCCAGGGGCGGGGCCATTTTTGACCACAATAAATCATGTGTACAACCTTGGTAGAGAACCACAAGGCAAAGCAGTATGCCATTAATTAAAGGTATAAGCCTTATGGTTTCAGAGGAAATTAATATTTTTTATTTTTTCCCATGAAAAACTGATAAGCCCTGAGGCAGGGCCAAGTTTCGCCCAGTGGTCATGGTCGTAAGTTAAACATTCTTGGTAGAGGACCACAAGCCAAGAGGACCATTAGATCACGTTACATACCAAATATCAAAGGTCTAGGCCTTACAGTTTCAGTATATTTTTAAAGATTTTCCAATGAAAAACTGACAAGTTCTTGGGCGTGGTCATTTTTGGCCCGGGGGGTCATACTTAGAACAACTAGAGGTTTTTGTAAAAAAAACGGATATCTCCCCTCTAATAAAAACAATATGTAAAGGGAAATCACTAAAAATGTTATGGTCTTGATGAATGATACTTCCCCTCATTATGCGTTTTCCACACTACATTTTTCAAGAAGAAAATGATAACAGCTAATAACTCCAAAAATACTGATACCATATTTATGGCCCTTGTACATGCCACTTACTTTCATCATGCTCTTTCCAAAAATAAAATGTCATTCCAATAGCATCAGCCGAACAGGAGTTATTGATCGGCCAAAATATATAACAAAGGGCAATAACTCCAAAATTATTGAAGCCAGAATTATGGCCCTTGCTCATGACACTTTCTCTCATCATGCTCGTTCCATGTATGAAGTTTCAATACGATGGCAAGAGCCATGTAGGAGTTATCGTCCGGACAAGAAAGAATTAAACAAATGTACAAGGGCCAATAACTCTAAATTTTATTGAAGCTCGAGTTAAGGATCTTATGCATGACACTTTCTCTTATCATGATCGTTACATGTATGAAGTTTCACTCCAATGGCATGTGTCACATAGGAGTAATCATCCGGACAAAAAATGTGACTTTTTTTACAAAGGGCAATAACTCCAATATTAGTGAAGCCAGAGTTATGGACCTTGTGCATGACACTTCCACTCGTCATGATCTTTCCATATATGAAGTTTCAATCAACTGGCATCAGGCATATTGAAGTTATCGTCCGGACAAAAAACTATGATATTTTTTACAAAGGGCAATAACTCCAATATTAGTGAAGCCAGAGTTATGGACCTTGTGCATGACACTTCCTCTCGTCATGATCTTTCCATATATGAAGTTTCAATCCAGTGGCATGAGCCATATAGGAGTTATCGTCCGGACAAAAAAGTGTGATTTTTTTACAAAGGGCAATAACTCCAATATTAGTGAAGCCAGAGTTATGGACCTTGTGCATGACACTTCCTCTCATTATGCTCTTTCCATATATGAAGTTTCAATCAACTGGCATCAGGCATATTGAAGTTATCGTCCGGACAAAAAGTGTGACAGACAGACGGACAGACGGACGGACAGACAGACAACTCTCACGAAAACAATATGTCTTCCCCATATAAATATGGGGGGAGACATAATAATTGTAGAGGACCAATAGATCATACTACATACAAAATATCAAAGGTCTAGGCCTTACTGTTTGAGAGAAGAAGATTTTTAAAGATTTTCCTATGAAAAACTGACAAGCCCTTGGGCAGGGCCATTTTTGGCCCGGGAGTCATAATTTGAACAATTTTTGTAGAGGAGCATTAGATCATGCTACATACCAAATATCAAGGTCTAGGCCTTACAGTTTCAGTGCAGAAGATTTTTAAAGATTTTCCTATGAAAAACTGATAAGCGGTTAGCCCTTGGGCGGCGCCATTTTTGGCCCGGAGGTCATAATTTGAACAATCATTGTAGAGGACCATAAGATCATGCTACATACCAAATATCAAAGGTCTAGGCCTTACAGTTTCAGAAAAGAAGATTTTTAAAGATTTTCCTATGAAAAACTGAAAAGCCCTTTGGCGGAGCCATTTTTGGCCCGGGGGTCATAATTTGAACAATCTTTGTAGAGGACCATAAGTTCATGCTACATACCATATATCAAAGGTCTAGGACTTACAGTTTCAGAGTAGAAGATTTTTAACGATTTTCCTATGAAAAACTGATAAGCCCTTGGGGGGACCATTTCTGGCCCAAGGGTCAAATGAAAAATGACCACGCCCTCTGACGGCCATTTTTTTCCGGATCAAAATTCTTTTAACAACATTTTAAGTCTATCAACTGAGAAACATTTTGGTGAAAACTATATTCAAATCGGACAAGTCATTCTGGAGAAGAAGATTTTTCTAGATATTGTGTACAGTTGCCATGGCATCAAGACCGATGGCCCCACCCATCATCTTTTAACAACTTTTGAAGCAAACACCCACAGTATGTATCTGACAAAGTTTGGTTACAATTGGACAGTCGGTTTGTATTTGTAGAGGACCAATAGATCATACTACATAGCCTTACAGTTTGAGAGAAGAAGATTTTTAAAGATTTTCCAATGAAAAACTGATAAGCCCTTTGGCGGAGCCATTTTTGGCCCGGGGGTCATAATTTGAACAATCTTTGTAGAGGACCATAAGGTCATGCTACATACCAAATATCAAAGGTCTATGCCTTACAGTTTCAGTGAAGAAGATTTTTAAGGATTTTCCTATGAAAAACTGATAAGCCCTTGGGCGGGGCCATTTTTGGCCCGGGGGTCATAATTTGAACAATCTTTGTAGAGGACCATAAGATCATGCTACATACCATATATCAAAGGTCTAGGCCTTACATTTTCGGAGAAGAAGATCTTTAAAGATTTTCCTATGAAAAACTGATAAGCCCTTGGGCGGGACCATTTCTGGCCCAAGGGTCATAATTTAAACAATCCTTGTAGAGAACCATAAGATCATGCTACATACCAAATATCAAAGGTCTAGGCCTTACATTTTCAGAGAAGAAGACTTTTAAAGATTTTCCTATCAACTGATAAACAGTTTGGTGAAAACTATATTCAAATCGGACAAGTCATTCTGGAGAAGAAGGTTTTTCTAGATATTGTGTACAGTTGCCATGGCATCAAGACCGATGGCTCCACCCATCATCTTTTAACAACCTTTGAAGCACACACCCACAGTATGTATCTGACCAAGTTTGGTTACAATTGGGCAGTCGGTTTCAGAGAAGAAGTCGTTTGAAATTGTTGACGGACAGACAGACGGACGGACTGGCAGATGGATTTCGGACATAGGGGTATCACAATAGCTCACCTTGAGCACTTTGTGCTCTGGTGAGCTAAAAATGGCCATCATGGTAATAAATCTACTACACATCAATATAAGCAACAACACTCCAAGCTCTAAAGCCTACTACACAGTGAGTACACCTGTCTGCAGTATACTGCTTGACCTAATTATCACTGACCAGCAAAGGACATTTTCAAACAGAGTACACCCAGATCAAACTGCTCCTATAGGAGCCTTCCATTCAGGGTCTGCTCCATTTGCTTTTGACATGATATAGATCTGATTCCAACGTTTTTTGTCAGAACAAAAATGATCTTTGAAAGGGTCACATTATAAAACTTTAGCTAATTAAATATCACATTTTCTTTCATGAATATTGAACAAAGAACAATTCTTTTAGATCTATTTTAGCTACTTATTGTAACTATATTTTCAGTGGACTAAAACCATTTATACAAATCTGATAAAATGTGACATACAGATCATCTCTGTGATAATTGGTGAACATCAATTTGTACTTTAGTAGGAGATGTTTACATAGTGGACGACGACTAGCAAAGGGTGACCAAAATAACGTGTTTTGGCATATTGTGCTAGGTGAGCTAAAGCTGCCAAACCAGTCAATTAGAAATTTCAACAATACAATTAATATTTATCATTATCAGGAGTCAATTTGACTGTTACAATTAAGGGTGAAACGGTATATTACGGTACACATGTACCGCGGTTTTTTCACTTACGGTTCGGTTTTCGGTATTTATTTCCACTTCACGGTACGTACCGAATTTTTCGTACTGTCTAGGGACGAATCTGCCGTAATAATATAAAAGCCGTTCTCTGATTGGTTCTTTCTATAAATAATATTCAATTAGATTACGCGTTAAGTACATTACTCATAGTTTACATACATGGCTTCTCCGGAGCGAAACGAAAGTGCATATTTCAATTTGGGAACAGTTTGAAACTGTTCCAAAACTGAAAGATGCACCAGCAAGCTACTGGTCGAAAGTTTGGAAGTCTTTTGGCTTTCGGGAAGGCCAGTCTGAGAGCAGAATGGCAACATGTCATGTAAGCGTTATTTCGCGGATGTGTATATAGTACGTTGATCGCAAACGTTGTAGAAATTACTGATGATAGACAAGTGAGTTATTGTTATTAATCCTTACTGTGCTGGATATTATTATATAATAGACTTAAACTCTGCTCTGAGATTTTCAACAATAGTCAATTGAAAACTGTGTGGACCAAGATAAGCTGTATTGTTAAAATGTGACATTTGAATGTGACAGCTGCTCAGGGCTTACAATGTTTGCAATGCACTTTGGTTGGAAATCTTATAGTGAGGCTCAATTTCAATTATCATCCTACATGTCACACCGTTTAAACTTGTATTTATAGACAAACAATGCAGTCCAAGATTAGAAAACTTCTAATAATATCTACATTGTTTGCAATGCTTTGTTCACTAGTTTCCTGGAAATTCCAGCACATTGTTGGTTATTTTAAAGTTCCAGTTGAAGAGATTATTAGATAGTGATATTTTCCATAGAAGGAGATTTGTATTTTAAATCAATAGTCTATGACATGGTGTTCAGTATTACATTATTTTTAAGTGTTTTTCCCTTAAATACTTGACTGTTTATGATTTTGAGAGATTAATCATTATCACTGCTAGCTGTGACAGTTACTGATTCTAGTCAAAACAAATTAATTCAAAAGGGTTTTTTGTAGGTCAACTTCAAAATTATGTTAACAAGATGAAAATTCGTGTACCGAAAATGTACCAAACCGTGGCTCATATACCGTGTACCAAACCGAACCGTGGGGGTAGTGTAACGTTTCACCCCTAGTTACAATACCTGCATTAGTTCTGCCTTTGTCTGTTTGTTATCATTTTCAAGGGCTTTTAAATCTTCTGAGGTTTTAGGAAGGTCCTGGCGTGTATTGGTTTCGTAGTCGCGGCACTTGGCCCTGAGACTTGCAAGCTCTGACTCAACAGCATGCATGCGTGAGCTAAGAACAAGAGTTTCAAGAGTAACACCCATCGCTTTGGAACGGAGCTAAAATATAAATTTTGTTTTTAGCAAATCATTTGGTCTAATGCAATTGGTTTCCATTCTCAAGCATTAAATCCCGGAAACACATATTTCTCAATCTCTAAAATTACACGGTTTCCCATCTGCGTTTCATGAGATAGAGATTTAAAAGAAACAAGAGTGCCAAAATGTCACGAAATACGCCCGTCAAATGTCTTCAGTTTACTCCATATCGGGTGGCAATAGTTCACAGAAATTAATATTTTTTTTACGTTCAATCTAAGTCCCTAAACGGAACAAGAGTACCGCATACAGTACATAATACGCCCACTTGCAAACTTTCTCTGATTCAACATGCCTTATAAGTGTTGACATTTTCTAATCTGTGCTTCAGATCTTGATTTCCATATTAAGGTGATACTATTTTTTTAAAAAATGAAGTGAATATCTTATTAACTTAAAAAGTTACAGCTAATCTTCATTTTTGCAGATTTTTGTAAAGTGCAACTGCCATAACTCAGCTTCAAATTCTATTGCTTAAAACATTTGTGTTAAATTTCATTTATATCATTTTAATAGTTTTCCCAGAAAACAACAGACAAACTAAAAGTTGACCGACTAATAAAGCAACGAACACACGAAGTTCAAGGACCATAACTTTAGAATAAAATGACATATCAAAACCCCCGCAATATATGAGAAAATTCACATAAAGGTTTAACCATTTAAAAAAATTGAAGTAAATATAATTTCAAAATTTTGAAAAAGTTATGGCCATCCTCATATTTGCATAGATTTGCATTATTTTTTCAAGTACAAGGGCCATAACTCCGAAACAATAAATCAAATGATCCTCAGAATCGACTTAGCTTCAGGTCGTGATGCATTAAATATGTATATGAAGTTTCATTAATATCTGACAAACAGTTTTGCCAGAAAACAGCGGACAAACTATTTGCATATATTTGTAATTTTTTGAAGTAAAAGGGCAATAACTCCGAAACGAAAAATCAAATGATCCTCAGAATCAATTCACATTCAGATCTTGATCCATTAATATTTGTGTGAAGTTTCATTAATATCTCTCAAATAGTTTTCCCCAGAAAACAGCGGACAAACTATTTGTATATTTTTTTAAAGGACAAGGGCCATAAATCTGAAATGAAAAATCAAATGAACCTCAGAATCAACTCAGCTTCAGATCTTGATGCATTAAACATTTGTGTGAAGTTTCATTAATATCTGTCAAATAGTTTTCCCAGAAAACAGCGGACAAACTATTTGCATGTATTCGCATTATTTTTTAAGTAAAAGGGCAAAAACTCAGAAACGACAAATCAAATGATCCTCAGAATCCACTAATCTTCAGATCTTGATGCATTTAACATTTGTGTGAAGTTTCATTAATATCTCTCAAATGGTTTTCCCAGAAAACAGCGGACAAACTATTTGCATGTATTTGCATTATTTTTTAAGTAAAAGGGCCATAACTCCGAAATGACAAATCAAATGAACCTCAGAATCGACTCAGCTTCAGATCTTAAACTTTTGTGTGAAGTTTCATTAATATCTCTCAAACAGTTTTCCCAGAAAACAGCGGACAAACAAAATGTTGACGGACGAACGAACGAACGTACGAACGAACGAACGAACAAACGAACGAACGAACGAACGGACGAACGGACGGACGGACGGACAGGGCCATGACAATATACAACCACCTTTATTAGGTGGGCGTATAAAAATGATCAAATTTAAGGAAAAGTGACCTTAACCTTGTTTGGGCAAAGCCCATATTCAATAGGGTTCCTGTCCTCATCGATATCAATGAACATGTAAAGTTTCGTGAAGATTGGATATACAGAACTAATGTTATCGTCAGGAAACAGAAAAAATCTACTGAAAAACAATCTATTTTGAGGAAAAGTGAGCTTGACCTTGGTCAGGCAAAGACCATATTCAATAGGGTTCCTGTCCTCATTGATATCATTGCACATTTGAAGTTTCATGAAGATCCGATATACAAATACAAAAATGAGTCATGCAGGAAACACCACATACAGAACAAACACTCGCCCGAACAGCAACACAAGGAAACAGCAACTGTACATAGGTAGAAAAAACAACAAGAGACGCACAAAGACAAAACAAACATACAATAGGAGAAAGATGGAAGTACCGCCTTGGAACGATCAGTGACAAAAGTCACCGGGGGTTTAAACCGGTTTATGGGCGCCCAACCTCATCCTTATTCCATCCCCATCCTAAAAGACAAACAGTGTAAATAAACGTATCCCCTCTCCGACTAATCTACAACAACCGCGACAGCAAATACAGTGGTAAAGTGCATGTATAACAAAAAAAAACATTTTATTGAAAATACTGTATCCACCTATCGCTATTGTACTCAATGATTGAGCTGCAAACAGAGTAACTGTAGAAAACTAAGAAAGGGTACGACAAAAATGAAATAGTACAGATATCCGACGTTCTCCTTCCATTTCTGGATTTAAGAGGTCGCCTTCATAGAGTACTAAATCTTTCTTGTCGGCGTACATGCAAAGAGGCCAGCGTGATTGCCAACTGTAAAAGAGTTCACAACCAAACATGCAGTATGTTGTAGTAATACAGGATCATATCCCTTTTTAATGAATTGTTTTATATATTTGATGAACAAAGTGAGAAAATGGGTATGTCCAATAATTTTACGAAGTTTGTAAATCACATCGCCATAAAATTCAGGATGTGAAATACCGTGTCGCAAAAGTACCTTGAGATTACATTTGTACTTGCCAATAAGCGAGAGATTTCGATAGTAAAATTTAGAGAAAGTTTTTCTTAGTTTATGGTATCTATATCCTTGTTTAAGCAGTTTATCAGTTAAAATGAGATTTCGACTGTTAAAATCGTCAATAGATGAACAAGCTCTAGCAAAACGCATAAGTTGAGATATATAAACCCCGTAAGATGGATCACGGGGAACATCCCCGTCAAGATGAGGAAAATTTACAATATTAAAATCAAAATCATCTCTTTTGTCATATATTTTAGAAGAAATCATTCCATTATTAATTTTAAGGTCTAGGTCAAGAAACGCTGCATAATTGTCGGACGGGTTAGCTTTATTCAATTTGAGTTCTTTAGGATAAATTGTAGGAATCAGAGCATCAAAGAAAGGGTTATCTAAGTTAAAAATATCATCCAAATATCGACAAGTTTCATTGAAGGCTTTTATAACATCTTCTTGTGATTGAGGATTCAAACTCAACATGAAATCTCTCTCATAGCAGTACAAAAACAAATCTGCGACAAGTGGTGCACAATTCGTACCCATGGGAATACCAATTACCTGACGGTATATAGCATTCCCATAACGTACAAATATGTTATCCAAAAGAAAGGTTAGTGCTTCGCAAACTTCTGAGCAAGTCCAATTGGTGTAATATTTCATTTGCTCGTCAGTAAAGAAAGCTTTTTCAGCATTACATGCCAAGAATGATGTTTATTCTCGGGCAAATACTTTCTGAATCAAGTTAGTAAGCTTATCCTTAATTAAAATATGAGGAAGAGTTGTGTACAGAGTAGAAAAATCGTACGTGCTTACAGTGGATGCAAGATACCTTTTGTTCTTAAGTTTGTTTAAGACTTCTGAAGAGTTCTTAATAGACCAGAAGAGATTTATTCCAGAATTTTCATAAGTCTTATCACAGTAAAATTTTACATGTTCCTTTACCTTCGTTAAACAAGAAGTCAAAAGTATAGACAATTTAGTAGTTGTACATGAACTAGAATTTGCAATGAAACGCGCTTTATATGGTTTTTTATGTAGTTTTGGTAACCAATACATAGTAGGAAGTTTATGTTGTGTAATTTTAATATCGGTTCCAAATTGTTCACACTTTTTGACATGGTCTGAAATGATGGTCTTTTCGTCAGTGGTAACTGAAATGTATGACTTGGTATTAATAATTTCCTGCTTCAAGACATCGATATAATGTAATCGTCAAATAATAATCTTAAGTTATAATAATATAACTTAATAATAATATAATAATAATATAACTTAAGTTATCGTCTGGAAATGGAAAATGTCTACAGAAAAACAATATAATTTTAGAAACAAAATGACCTTGACCTTGGTCGGGCAAAGCTCATACTCTATAGGTTTCCTGCCGTCATTGATATCAATGCACATGTGAAGTTTACTGAAGATCAGACGTACTGAACTAAAGTTATCATCCAACAAGAGAGCCAGAATGGCCCTGAAGCGCTCACCAGACAATCAGAGAAGATTTTCAAAATTTTCACTATATGTTTCTATAGAAAACTAGCCTGCCCTGGGTATCAAAATTTATATAACTTTTGTAGAAGACCTGAACATGATGCTATGTGCCAAATATGAAAACTGAGATCCTTCCAGTTTCAGAAGAGAAGATTTTCAAAGTTTTCACTCTATGTTTCTATTGAAAACTGGATACCCCTAGGGCATGGCTAATTTTGACACCAGGGCCATAATTTATATAATTTTCGTAGAGGACCTGCACATGATGCTATGTGCCAAATATGAAAGCTGAGAGCCTCCCAGTTTCAGAGAAGAGATTTCACTATGTGTTTCTATTGAAAATGATCCACCCCTGGGGCGGGGCCATTTTCACCACAGGGGCATAATTTATATAAAATTTGTAGAGGACCTGAACAAGATGCTATGCACCAAATATGAAAGCTAAGAACCTTCAAGTTTCAGAGGAGAAGGTTTTCACTATTTGTTTCCATTGAAAACTGCCCACCACTTGGGCTGGGCCAATTTTGACCCCAGGTTCATAATTTATATAACATTTGTCGAGGACCTAACCATGATGCTCTATGCCAAATAAGAAAGCTGAGAACCTTCCAGTTTCAGAGGACAAGGTATTCAAAGATTTCACTATTTGTTTCTATTGAAAACTGCCCACCCCTGGGGCGGGGCCAATTTCGACCCCAGGGCCATAATTTATATAATTTTTGTAGAGGACCTGAACATGATGCTCTGTGCCAAATATGAAAGCTGAGAGCATCCCGGTTTCAGAGAAGATTTTCAAAGATTTCACTATTTGTTTCTATTAAAAACGGCCCACCCCTGGGGCGGGGCCAATTTTGTCCCCAGGCCCATATTTTATTTAACTTTTGTAGAGGACCTAAACATGATGCTATGTGCCAAATATGAAAGCTGAGAACCTTCCAGTTTCAGACGAGAAGATTTTCAAAGTTTTCACTATATGTTTCTATAGAAAATTGGACAGCCCTGGGGCAGGGCCAATTTTGACCCCAGGGGCATAATTTATAAATTTTTTGTAGAGGACATGAACACGATGCTCTGTGCCAGATATGACAGCTGAGAGACTTCTAGTTTCAAAGGAGAAGATTTTCAAAGTTTTACTATATGTTTCTATTGAAAACTGCACACCCCTGGGGCGGGGCCAATTTTGACCCCAGGGCCATAATTTATATAACTTTTGTCGAGGACCTGAACATGATGCTCTGTGCCAAATAAGAAAGCTGAGAACCTTCCAGTTTCAGAGGACAAGGTATTCAAAGATTTCACTATTTGTTTCAATTGAAAACTGCCCATCCCTGGGGCGGGGCCAATTTTGACCCCAGGGCCATAATTTATATAACTTTTGTAGAGGACCTAAAGATGATACTATGTGCCAAAGATGAAAGCTGAGAACCCTGGAGATCCAGAGCAGATTTTTAAAGGTTCAAATTGTTGACGACTGACGACGCACGCCGACGGACATCAACGCACGCAGACGGACATCAGGCAATCACAAAAGCTCACCCTGAGCACTTTGTGCTCTGGTGAACTAAAGATGGGAAATTCTACAGAAAACCAATCTATTTTTAGAAAACAAATGACCTTGACCTTGGTTAGGCAAAGCCCATATTCAAACAGGTTTCTACCCTAAATTATATCAACGCACATGTGCAGATTCATGGAGATCAGACATACAGAACTAAAGTTATCTTCTGGAAACGGGAAAATTCTACAGAAAAACAATACTTTTTAGAAAACTAATGACCTTGACCTTGGTTATTCAATAGTGTTCCTGCCCTCATTGATATCAATATGCACATGTGGAGTTTCATGGAGATCGGACATACAAAACTAAATTTATCGTCAGGAAACGGAAAAATACTACTGAAAAACAATCTATTTTCAGAAAAAGTGACTGGTAAAGTCCATAATCAATAGGGTTCCTGCCGTCATTGATATCAATGCACATGTAAAGTTTCATGAAGATCGGATATACAGAACTAAAGTTATAGTCCGGAAACGGGAAAATTCTACTGAAAAACAATATTTTTAGAAAACAAATGACACTGACCTTGATCGGGCAAACCCATATTCAATAGGGTTCCTGCCCTCACTGACATCAATGTACATGTGGAGTTTCATGAAGATCAAGCATACAAAACTAAAGTTATCGTCAGGAAACGGAAATATACTACTGAAAAACAATCTATTTTCAGAAAAAGTGACTGGTAAAGCCCATAATCAATAGGGTTCCTGCAGTCATTGATATCAATGCACATGTAAAGTTTCATGAAGATCGGATATACAGAACTAAAGTTATCGTCCAGAAACGGAAAAATACTTCTGAAAAACAATCTATTTTTTAGAAAAAGTGACATTGACCTTGGTCTGGTAAAGCCCATAATCAATAGGCTTCCTGCCCTTATTGATATCAATGCACATGTAAAGTTTCATGAAGGTCAAACATACAGAACTAAAGCTATCGTCCGGAAACGAATAGTGCCCGCCCACCGAAGGGCTCACGCCGAAGACGGCCATGTAAAAAATATATCAGCAACTTTGACGTGAGAACATGATATATGTATTTTTTGTAAATCCTAGCCAAAGACGGGACGCAACAGACTTACAATTTATCTGTTGTTTCTAATGGATTAAAAATCTCTTGTTTTCGATACAAACAACTCTACCAATGTCAGGTATTTTTGCACTGTTTTAGTTTCTATTCAATGTATTCATACATATCCCGATTCTGAAGTTATTTGGTTATGCAAAGTTGGCAAAATTGAGCAGACTTCAGATCAATTTATTTCTAGTGATAATCTAATAACAGTTGCATGATGCATTAACGCTTGCTGGCTAATTCCATAAACTCATGTCAACACAGAGAATCTTTAGATGTCTTTAGTTAGATTAAAGAAAAAAGTGAATGTGGATGGAGTTGAAAAATGAAAATTATCATGCAAACAGAAATTGTATAATTTATTGCACATTGCTCCGACAACTTTATCATAGATTTCCATTAAAGAAACATCTTTCAAAGTCCATTGACAAACAGAGCGGACCCTGATCAGACAGCTGCTATAGGAACCATCTTATCTGGGTCTACTCTGTTTGCAAATGTGTAAAATGGTGTTAACATGAGGGAAAGGGTTAGTAAACATATTATAAGTATATTGTACACAAAACGAAAATAATGTAATGCAATTTGCACTATATCATATCATAAGCAAACAGCAGATTGATCAGATGGCTACTACATAAGCCATCTAATGTGGGTCTACTCTGTTTGCAAAGGTGTAGAAAGGCATATTTATGGAGCAAAGGGTTAATTGTCCTAATTAATGTGCAACAGGCGAGATCTAACTATAACAATTTTCTTTGGGTCTGCAATATTACTGCAGATTTACTACCAGCAAGGGAGGCAATCCAGTTGTTATCAAAGATGGAGATAACCTACCTTTAAATGTATGCTAAAAATAGACACCAGTAAATGTTTAACTAGAGATATGCAAGTCTCCCTTAACTGGCTTGCAACTGCAAGTTTGTTGAAAATTTAATCCAAGCCAACATGAGCTTGCGATTTAGGTTTGGGTTAGCTAGCATTTAGCCATGGTTATATACAAGTTTAGTGAACCAAGAAAACCCATCCATTTGCATAAGTGATCTGCAATTATCCCTAGTCAATATACTTATGGCTGGTCACTCACTCTTCAAAGGTCCTATACCTTCAGCCTGCTGATATTACACCAGCTACTTGTTTCGGTTTTATTTTTTATTTATAATAACCTTTGCAAACAGTCTGGATCAAGTTTGAATCCAGATGAGATACAAAGTAACTTGGCATCTCATCAGGGTCCAAACTGTCTTTCACTCTGACATTTGTTTATTAAAAGATATGGAAGGAAACAACTTTTGTAGCAGATAAAATTATTTGCAGACAGTAATTTCTCAGAGTGCAAAGGGGATTGGATAAAATTATGCTAGGCACCAAATGACCTCCATGATGTTTACAACACATTAGACAGCAAAGAGGTCCTAGGCATCACTGAAGCTGATTGAGCACAGTGAAAAATATTGCAGCTGTATTTTTCTGGAGTGTAAATCTGGAGTGTACTTGTACTCTCCCAGTAAATAATGGTCAGTTTGAATTAGCTGAACCAGCAGCCTGCTCTAAGAAACTGGCCACATCTGGAGTGGGGCCAAATTTGACCCAAGGGGCATAATTTATATAACTTTTTATTGGACCTGAACATGATGCTATGTGCCAAATATGAAAGCTGAAAACTTTCCAGCTTCAAGGAGATGATTTTCAAAGATTTAACTATATGTTTCTATAGAAAACAATGCACCCCTTTGGCGGGGCCAATTTTGACCCCAGGGGCATAATTTATATAACCTTTGTAGAGGACCTATAGATTCAGAGGAGAAGATTTTTAAAGGTTCGAATTGTTGACGCGACGACGGACGTTAGACGATCACAAAAGCTCACCCTGAGCACTTTGTGCTCTGTTGAGCTAAAAAGTGAATGTGGATGGAGTTGAAAAATGCCAATTATCATGCAAACAGAAATTGTATAACTTACTGCACATTGCTCCGATACATTGTATCCACAATAAAGATAAAAAGTATGAACAAGTTTGACAACTTAATCATAGATTTGCATTAAAAATTATAATTTATACCAGTTTTGACTGTATTAAACCTCAATACAATTGTTGTGGAATTGGGATTTTTTACTAGAATTACATAGCTCTCATTTGCATTGTTGTCAACAATATTATAAATGTAGAACTGTTGTTTTAACAATACGGCAAATACACAATTTTGAGAGAGTCATGTTGCTCACACAGTGGTGATCTTAAAACCTTAACTCTAGTAAATAAATTAAGTTTTAACGTAATGGGAGTCAGTTTTATAAGTTCTTAACTAAATGTCTCAGTCTACCTTGTTTATATTGTCAATTGCTCCCTGAATAGTTTTCCTTTCTGCAGGTGACAGGTCTACCAGATTGTTAAGTAGTTGGACCATCTTGCCTGTATCATCTTGTAATTGGACGTCACTGGCATTCATATTACTTGAATGCATTAATGCATGTCTTATTTCCAAGACCTGGAAGGTAAGAATTGATAAATAACCATTTTCAAAAGAAATTTATTTTAGATTTCCAAATTATGTTCAACGTATAAAAATAATGACACACTCAGAACTGTCTATCTAGTTATGTCAATAAGAACTGTCTATCTACTTATGTCAATAAGAAAATTACTGTCTATCTAGTTATGTCAATAAGAACTGTCTATCTAGTTATGTCAATAAGAACTGTCTAGTTATGTCAATAAGAACTGTCTATCTAGTTATGTCAATAAGAACTGTCTATCTAGTTATGTCAATAAGAACTGTCTAGTTATGTCAATGTTCAAATGTACCTTACGTTTGTATAACCCTTTACTACATGGCCATCTTTCAACACCATGCAAACAGAGTAGACCCCGACAGACAGCTACTGTAGAAGCTGTTTGTTCTGATGAATGCAATAATATACTTATATAGATTGGATTCTCCGTTTCTGCTAAGGTTCAAATAACCTAAATACATTTATTATCATATTCAGGATCTCATTATTTCTGACCTGAATATTCATGTTATAAAGTAAAGGGATGAAACAAGTATTGTTATCATACCCTATTCAACAAACCTCAACAAACTACATACACATGTTACTTATTGATTCCTACAGGTACCATAGAAAGATGACATTATAAAATGTGTGTAAAGTTTCATTCTTGACTACCAGTTGACTCAGAAACTACAACAGAAACGACAAAAGAAACTGTAGTACATAATCTAACCTCTTGCACCAAGCTGCGATCTGGGAAGAACTTGAACATGAAGGTACAAGATTTCATCAATTTCAACACAGCAGCAACATCAGCATCCTTGGCAGCATTAACATGTTTGTTACCCTGTGGTAGGAAACATTTAGCCACTTCCCATGGATGCGTAGACCAGAGATGTGGCTGTAAGTTGGTGCATGGCATGTTTGGGTTTTGGCCATCTGCATGTTGTTTCAGAATCTCTTTGATCCATGTATTGCATACTTTAGAGGGGCACCTTACTTTCCACGTGTTTTTGTGCCTTTGTACCTGCTGATTAGTACAGATATTACAGGATGGGAATGGCTGCTGGGGAGTCTGTTGAGACACTTCTCCAAGCAAAAACCCATGGAATTCTGCCACCCTCTTGTCTGTGATGTCTTCAATGCCTTCCTTTAGAAACAGGAGTGCCATACTGTCACGTAACCAATTAAGGTAGCACTCGTCTTGCAGCCTCACTGCTGGCATCCTGAAATAGGGAAAAATTTAAGTTAAATGACGGCCAAACTTTAATAAATTTAAATAGAATACCTGTATGCCATCAAAACAAGTTTATTAAAGCCAGTCACTAAGAAAGCTCATTGTAAAATGTTTTGTTCATATAAGTCATCAACACTTACAGGGTTTTTTTTCTCTATATTACAGACGCTGAATAACGGCATCTTCCCTTCGGACATTTTTTCCCCTAGCAGTGTTTTTTTACTTTTGGGGGCATGGCGGTGGGGCCCTTTGACAGGGGAAAATGTGTCATGAGAGCAAAATAGGGGAAATTCAATAAAACAATGCACATACGAGATATTTCTAGTTTAACTGTAATGCAGTAAACCCCTGTTCATATACATCTTATAGGGTAAGCTTACTAGTCAATGTCTCGTTATTTTTAGCCAAATCAGTGTTCTCAATAAGATATAGTTGAACAAGCCAAATTACGTACAAAAGTAGCAGGTCAACGTTTTTTGAGGGAGGTCCGTAGGCGTGGGGTGGGGAATTTTTTTAAATGTACATCACATTTTTTTGCATTCTGGGCAGTTTTGATGGTACTTTTATTAATACGTATTCGGGCCTCTATCAGATTGAATTATTACAATTTACTCTCTGACATCCTGACAAATAAATGTAGATAAACAAGATATAAATTATAAGACAGGTGGTTGTTCATCCTTTACTTCTTTAACCCTTTCCCTCATATAAACAAAATTCATTCATCTGTAAACCGTAGATCCAGATCAGACAGCTCCTATAGGAGTCATATGATCTGGGTCTGCTGTTTGTTAATGGAATTTGATATAGATCTTTTTTCTATAGTTTCTGAAATGGCCACAATATTCCATATTTCATTAGTTTGTGGCTTTAGTAGGTATTAAAAATTGGAATGAATATTAGTTCACATTTGTTTACTCTAAATGGTGATATCGAGCTACTTTCGGTTTTGACAATATCTCGGCAGGCTGCAACCATTACAAAACTAGCATGACGATGCTATCTTACAGCTCATTAATGAAACTAGAATGAATAAATAACAAGGAAAGGGTTAATAAATAATGATGTTTTGAGATTTATTGTTAGTGACAGTCAGTCAGAGGCAGAGGACTCATCGCTTAACATGGAATGCTGCGGAAGTGGAAGGAGGAGGTCTGAAACTTCGGAAGGTCAAACCATTTATAAACTGCATGCACGTAAACTTACAACTCAAAACATGAACAGACTTTGAGAAATGGGTGTAAACAAACTAGAAAATCAACACTTTCACTGTGACATACCGTTTTACATGTGGATGTGTGCCCAAAATAATCGTTGATTTTATGTTTTTTCTTGGCTCATTTCATTCATCATTAATAAAGCGTTCAACTTCATTGATTAGACTGGTACTCCAGTTTATTGCACTTTAAAAACACGGCAGTTAGAACCGAAAATAAAGAACCAGTCTGGGGTCTTGTATAATACACGAACACATTCCGGCCCAATTTGAAGGGACAATCAGCAATTTTTCAACTTTTCTTTTTTCATTTCTTGAAGAATTTGAAGCGGCCATTTTGGTCGCCGGCCGGCTTTATTGAGAACATTGCACATATTTCAATAATTGTTAACATCAATGTCACTAAAACTGTTACTTTTGGAGGGGATTTTTTTCAATTAGGGGAAAAATATATACTTTTTCAGGAGGGGAATGGGGTCGAATTTCGGGCCCAAAAAAGCCTGAAAACAAGAGGGCCAGAATGGCCCTGACATCGCTCACCAGGCAGTCAGAAGAGAAGATTTTCAAAGTTTTCATTATATGTTTCTATAGAAAACTAGCTACCCCGGGGCGGGGCCAATTTTGACCCCCAGGGGCATAATTTATACAACTTTGTAGAGGACCTGAACATGATGCTATGTATCAAATATGAAAGCTGAGAACCTTCCAGTTTCAGAGGAGAAGATTTTCAAAGTTTTCACTATATGTTTCTATAGAAAACTGGCTACCGCTGGGGCGGGACCAATTTTGACCCCACGGGCATAATTTATATAACTTTTGTAGAGGACCTGAACATGATGTTATGTGCCAAATATGAAAGCTGAGAACCCTGTAGATTCAGAGGAGAAGATTTACAAAGTTGTCACTATATGTTTCTATTGAAAACTGACCATCCCTGGGGCGGGGCCAATTTTGACCCTAAGGGCATAATTTATATAATTTTTGTAGAGGACCTGAACATGATGTTATGTGCCAAGAATGAAAGCTGAAAACCTTCTAGATTTAGAGGAGAAGATTTTCAAAGTTTTCATAATATGTTTAGTACTAAATTATTGAAAACTGGCCACCCTTTGGGCGGGGCCAATTTTAACCCCAGGGGCATAATTTATATAACTTTTGTAGTGGACCTGAACATGATGCTATGTGCCAAATATGAAATCTGAGAGCCTTCCAATTTTAGAGGGGAAGATTTTCAAAGTTTTCACTATATGTTTCTATTGTAAACTGGCTACCCCTGGGGCGGAGCCAATTTGACCCCAGGAGCATAATTTATATAACTTTTGTAGAGGACCTGAACATGATGCTACATGCCAAATATGAAAGCTATGAGCCTTCCAGTTTAAGAGGAGAAGATTTACAAAATTCATATATGTTTCTATTGAAAACTGACCACCCCTGGGGCGGGGCCAATTTTGACCCCAGTGGCATAATTTATATAACTTTTATAGAGGACCTAAACATGATGCTATGTGCCAAATATGAAAACTGAGAACCCTGTAGATTCAGAGAAGAAGATTTTCAAATGTTTCACTATATGTTTCTATTGAAAACTGGCTACCCCTGGGGCGGGGCCAATTTTGACCCCAGGGGCATACTTTATATAACTTTTGTAGAGGACCAGAATATGATGTTTTGTGCTAAATATGAAAGCTGAGAGCCTTCCAGTTTCAGAGAAGAAGATTTTCAAAGTTTTACTATATATTTCAATAGAAAACAAGGCACCCAGGGGTGAGAATGGCGGTTGGTGAAACAAGAGGGCCATGATGCCATGGCCCTGAAATCGCTCACCAGAGGGAAAGATTTTTAAAGTTTTAACTAAATACATGTATGTTTCTAAACAAAACTGGACACCTGTTTTGTGGGCTGTTATTTGACCCTTTGTGGATCCAAACTCTGTGCCATACCTGTAAGTCTTAATTCTGTTGAAAAGGGCCAGGAAGCAGTCGATCTTTAATAAACTTTTGGACCTTTAAAACCCTTTCCTTCATATAAAGGTGATTTGATGCATTTGCAAACAGAACACACCCGTATCAGATGGTTTCTATAGGAGCTGTCTGACCAGGTTGTGCTCTGCCGGCTAATAGAATACTCTTTCCTCCATAAAAACACCTCTGTAATAGTCACTTTATTAAACCATTGTGATAAATAGAGCATTTGCTCCATAGGAGTAAATGCTCTATTCATCACAATGGTTTGAAATCTACACAATTCTGAAATTTTTCCTTTTCTCGAATTAACCCTTTCCCTCATATAAACGTGTTTTCAGGCATTTGCAAACAAAGTAGACCCATATTTACCTCTTTGAATACGAGACAAAATTTCCAACAGATGACAACCCTATCACTGCTTAGCATGACTTGACTGAAATTAGCACACAGTTTGGAATCTGATCTGACGCATACCGGTATGTAACTTTGTATGTAGTTTGTATATGAGTAAATTTACTCATATGGAGCAAATGCTCTATTTATTACAATGGTTTCAAATCTATACAATTCTGAATTTTTCCTTTTCTCTAATTAATGCTACATATCAAAAGATTTATTCAAAAAGGTAGGATCTGAAAAAAGCCTTTGTTCTACGCCTCTGTAACAGTCACACTATGAAACCATTGTGATAAATAGAGCATTTGCTCCATAGGAGTAAATGCTCTATTTATCACAATGGTTTCAAATCTACACGATTCTGAAATTTTTCTTGTCTCTAATTAATTCTCCTTATCAGTAGATTGATTCAAAGAGGTAGGCTCTGAAAAAAGCCTTTGTGATAAATAGAGCATTTGCTCCATAGGAGTAAATGCACTATTTATCACAATGGTTTCAAATCTACACAATTCTGAAATTTTCCTTTCCTCTAATTAATCCTTTCCCTCATATAAACATGTTTTCATGCATTTGCAAACAGAGTAGACCCAGATTTACCTCTTTGAATAAGCAGACAACATTTCTAACAGATGACAACCCTATCACTGCTTAGCACGACTTGACCTAAATAAGCACACAGTATGGATTCTGATCTTACGCATACCGGTATGTAACTTTATATGTGGTTTGTATATGAGTTAATTTACTCCAAATGGAGGAAATGCTCTATTTATCACAATGGTTTGAAATCTACACAATTCTGAAATTGTCCTTTTCTCTAATTAATGCTCCTTATCAGCAGATTTATTCAAAGAGGTAGGATCTGAAAAAAGCCTTTGTGATAAATAGAGCATTTGCTCCATAGGAGTCAATGTTCTATTTATCACAATGGTTTCAAATCAACACATTTTTGAAATTTTCCTTTTCTCTAATTAATGCTTACTATCAGTAGATTTCTTCAAGGAGGTATAATACTCACTTTATGAAACCATTGTGATAAATAGAGCATTTGCTCCATAGGAGTAAATGCTCTATTTATCACAATGGTTTCAAATCTACACAATTCTGAAATTTTCCAAGAGGCAGGATCTGAAAATAGCCTATGAGGGAATGGGTTAAAAACAATGTGAACAAACAGACACTAATTCTGAAGCAGACAACTTCATAGAGGTTTGACCAGGAACTTGCCCTCTCAAGTGATTACGTAATACAGATAGAGTGTTTACAGTCCTTCTAGTTCAGAGTAACCTTTATAGTGTAAAAATCTATTTTAAAGTATAACCAACAGAGCAGGGCCAATTTTAACCTCAGAACTATGATATTAAACAATGTCAATAAGGTATACTAAGTAAATCTATACACTAAATATCTAAGCTCTGTGACTTATAGTTTTTGACAAGAAGATTTTCGAAGTTTTCCCCATGCCTAACATAAGTGAGCCCAGCATTCTGCTACTTGTACAGAAAACAACAATCAGCTAGAGAAAACTGGCCACCCCTGGGACTGTGGCGGGGCCAATTTTGACTCCAGGGACATAATTTATATAACTTTTATAAAGGACCTATAGGTGATGCTATGTGCCAAAGATGAAAGCTGAGAACCCTGTAGATTCAGAGGAGAAGAAGTTTAAAGGTTCAAATTGTTGACGACGAACGACGCACGACGCACGCCGACGGACGACAGACACCAGGCAATCACAAAAGCTCACCCTGAGCACTTTGTGCTCTGGTGAGCTAAAAAGAGGAAAATTGGCTGGGGTCAAGGGGCCGCCTAGGCCCCTTGCGGGACATGGGCAGCGCCCATGTGAGGGGTTCAGGGGGCGAAGCCCCCCAACGCAAAATGGAATATAGCTTTCCTGAGCACTTCAGGAGCCTTCTCCTGCATTTTCACTTGGGTCTGTCATTCGTGTGTTTGTTTTACAATTATACTTGAGTTGCATGTCATACATGATGAGCTGTGTTTACATGTCCATACAATTTACATTCAGTTTATTATTGGATCCATTCAACATTGCCAGATTAATTTCTTGTCAAACACAAGTAATTAAAACTCACACGTTTTAAAAATGAAATCAAATGGAACTCGGTGATCACAGATAAAGATACAAAATTTGATTTTTAAAGTTGGCATGGTATTGTAACAGTTAACTTTCTAGACAAGATTCACCAAATTTCACATTACAGTCACAATTTCTAGTCAAAGTTCACATTCAAACTCTGATTCTGATTACTTTTTTATGTCAATAAACCTTTTTTTTAATTCATTAAACTGGTTTATTAAAAACAAAATATAACTTTTCTGAATCGATACATCTTGACCAGTTTCTTTAACATTACCTATGAATAGCTATTGACAGACAACTTTCTGGTGAATACTTGACATTACAGGTTTTTACCTGTGACTGGAAATCCCCTGTTTCAACAACTGGACATGTTTAATGCTTTTCAGAAGGTTCTTATATGTTACGAACTCGCGTTTTCCGTAATTCATTTGTTTGGAACAAAGTCTACACAAGGTTCCCTCGTCCGAAGTTTACTTTCAGTTTCAAGAAATCGTCGCCAATTACCACTTTTCTTGTTTCTTTACCGAATGTCAACGGAATTTCTTTCTCTAGCCATCTTGGGTAGAACTTGTTTTCCACACTGTTATCGTAATATCTGCCTATGCTTCTCATTTTTGTCTTAAATTCAGATTAATTGACAGTACAGATACAGAATTTCATATCACGGACGCCATCTTGGAAATGTTGAACGAACACTGCATAATACGAGCGTTTTGATTGGCTGTAGGACAAGAGTCTCGTTATTCGATTAGCTAAACCAAAATCTCGCTGTTAACGTGATATAAACGTTGTTAACGCGGATTTACTTGGAATAGTGAAAGAATATACCGGCAAATAATAATTTCCTGAATTAAGCGCCATAACCCCCCCCCCCTCTACAAATTTCTCATCGGATTTACATCGATCTAAAAACGGCCCTGAGTGAAACGAAATCCGCCGAATTCCGCGGATCCACGGAAAATTCTCACCCCTGGGACGGGGTCAATTTTGACCCCAGGGGCATAATTTATATAACTTTAATAGGGGACCTACATATGATGCTATTTACCAAAGATGAAAGCTGAGAACCCTGTAGATTCAGAGTAGAAGATTTTTAAAGGTTCAAATTGTTGACGCCCGACGACGGACGGCGCATGACGGACGACGGACGACGACGGACGAGAGACATCAGGCGATCACATAAGCTCACCCTGAGCACAAAAGTGCTCTGGTGAGCTAAAACAGGAGGGCCAGAATGGCCCTGAAGCGCTCACCAGACAATCAGAGGAGAAGATTTTCAAAGTTTTCACTATATGTTTCTATAGAAAACTAGCCGGTCCTGGGGCAGGCCAATTTTGACCCCAGGGGCGTAATTTATATAACTGTTGTAGAGGACTTGAACATGATGCTATGAGCCAAATATTAAAGCTGAGAACCTTACAGTTTCAGAGGAGAAGATTTTCAAAGTTTTCTCTATATGTTTCTGCTGAAAACTACCCACCCCTGGGGCGGGGCCAATTTTGACCCCAGGGCCTATACATGATGCTATGTGCCAAATAAGAAAGCTGAGAACTTTCCATATTCAGAGAAGAAGATTTTCAAAGTTTTCACTATTTGTTTACATTGAAAACTGCCCACCCCTGGGGAGGGGACAATTTTGACCCCAGGGCAATAATCATCATAACTTTTGTAGAGGACCTGAACATGATGTTCTGTGCCAAATATGAAAGCTGAGCGCCTTCCAGTTTCAGAGGAGAAGATTGTCAAAGATTTCACTATTTGTTTCCATTGAAAACTTCCCACCCCTGGGGCGGCCCCAATTTTGACCCCAGGGACATAATTTATATAACTTTTGTAGAGGACCTGAACATGATGATCTGTGCCAAATATGAAAGCTAAGCGCCTTCCAGTTTCAGAGGAGAAAATTTTCAAAGATTTCACTATTTGTTTCCATTGAAAATTGCCCACCCCTGGGGCGGGGCTAATTTTAACCCCAGGGCGATAATTTATATAACTTTTGTAGAGGACCTGAACATGATGCTATGTGCCAAATATGAAAGCTGAGAACCTTCTAGTTTCAGAGGAGAAGGTTTTCAAAGTTTTCACTATGTATTTCTATTGGAAACTGCCCACCCCTGGGGCGGGGCCAATTTTGACCCAAGGGCCTTAATTTATATAACTTTTGTAGAGGACCTGCATATGCTGCTCTGTGCCAAATATGAAAGATGAGAGCCTTTCAGTTTCAGAGGAGAAGATTTTAAAAGATTTCATTATTTGTTTCTATTGAAAACTGCCCACCCCTGGGGCGGGGCCAATTTTGACCCCAGGGTCATAATTTATATAACTTTTATAGAGGACCTGAACATGATGCTATGTGCCAAATATGAAAGCTAATAACCTTCTGGTTTCAGAGGAGAAGATTTTCAAAATTTTACTATATGTTTCTATTGAAAACTTCCCACCCCTGGGGCGGGGCCAATTTTGACCCCAGGGGCATAATTTATATAACTTTTGTAGAGGACCTATAGGTGATGCTATGTACCAAAGATGAAAGCTAAGAACCCTGTAGATTCAGAGGAGAAGATTTTTAAAGGTTCAAATTGTTGACGCCCGACGACGGACGATGGACGACGCACGCCGACGGACAACAAACATCTGGCGATCACAAAAGCTCAACCTGAGCACTTCGTGCTCTGGTGAGCTAAAAACAAGGTAGCTTGTCTATTTTTTTCACAGGGAAACAAAATCCCCTCTAGAAACCTGTTTTTCAATCGATGCCCAAAATTCCTCATGAGAGTGTGTGGGAAGAATGTAATAAAGAGATAGAACAAGATAGCCGATAGCAAAGACAGGGCAGTTTTTATATTGACACCGGTTTATAAGCTAAAACGCCGACAGCATTTCTCTATACAACGGAGACGCCTCGTGAGGCCCTCGTGAATTAGCCGGGCCGAGACACACCTCCGCCGTAAACCAATGATTCTTCGTGTTACAAAATTCTCGGTACACTCGAGTAGAACCAAAATGATAGCTGCTTGACGAAATCAAAATATCGCCCAGAAAAAGGTTCGTAAATCTTGTTTAATTAAGATAATAGAACATGTAAAATCATTTTGATATAAAACTTAAGAAAATTCTGGAATAAATCTCTTCTGGTCTATTAAAAACTCTTTAGTTGTCTTAAACACACAAGTTTAAGAACTAAAGGTTTCTTGCATCTACTGTAAGCACATATGATTTTTCTACTTTATAAACAACCCTTCCTCATGATCTAATTAATAGGACGGCAACGACTCACTGAATTTCGGTTATTTTTGGTTCATTTGTCTCGATTCGATTTTCATTTCGGTGCCGCAAATTTCGGTTTGGTGCGTAGATGTATGGTGAATTGGACTCAGTGCTCGAGGTAATATGCGTTTGTTTGTATTTACGTATATTTTTTAAACAAAAACACATTTGAAATTAAAATCATGCATACTAATATGCATATATAAAATTGTGTACACATTTAAGTTGTAAAACTATGCGAGGAGAAGATTTTTAAAGTTTTCAAAATAGATTGTTTCTATTGAAAACTGCCCACCCCAGGGGCATAATTTATAAAACTTTTGTAGAGGACTTGAACATGATGCTATGAGCCAAATATGAAAGCTGAGAACAGCTTCCAGTTTCAGAGAAGATTTTCAGAGCTTTCTCTATAATTATGTTGCTATTGAAAACTGCCCATCCCTGGGGTGGGGCCGATTTTGACCCCAGGGCTATAATTTACTCAACTATTGTAGAGAACCTGAACATGATGCTCTGTGCCAAATATGAAAGTAACCTTCCAGTTTAAGAGGAGAAAAAATTTATCACTATATATGTTGCTATTGTAAACTGCCCACCCCTAGGGCGGGGCCAATTTTGACCCTGGGGCCATAATTTATAAAATAAGAGGGCCAGAATGGCCCTGACATCGCTCACCAGACAATCAGAGGAGAAGATTTTCAAAGATTTCACTATATGTTTCTATTGAAAACTTAACACCCCAGGGGCGGTGCCAATTTTGACCCCAGGGACACAATTTATATAACTTTTGTAGAGGACCTGAACATGATGCTAAAAGAATGTAGTGAAAGAATGGATAGAGCATTAGACCACTGGAACTTACATTCTTTGGATGCTAGAGGCGGATTCTCCCACCACTAATGACCTTTGCAAACAGTTTGGATCCAGATCAGGCCCCACATAATGTGGGGCCTGATCTGATATCCAAATTGTTTGTAAATGAGACTGAACTTCTGTGTGTAGTGGGATTCTCCCGTCACTAATGACCTATGCAAACAGTTTGGGTCCAGATCAGGGCCAACATAATGTGGTGCCTGTTCTGATATCCAAACTGATTGTCAATGAGACTGAACTTCTGAAAAACTTTGAAAGAAAGTGTGTAGTGGGATTCTCCCACCACTAATGACCTATGCAAACAGTTTGGATCCAGATCAGGGCTAACATAATGTGATGCCTGATCTATATCCGAAATGTTTGTCAATGAGACTTAACTTCTGAAAAACTCAGAAAGAAAGTGTGTAGTAAGATAACTTGTGAATATGCTGCAGACAACAATTTAGCAGATGACAAAATTACCCAGCATGCAAAGAGTTAAGCTGAAATTCACAACAGATATGCTCTATATTGATAGCTGGTAGCTTAATGCAGGGCATAGGTATGAAAAAAAGCTTTAAGAGTATTCTGCATTTTGAGAATTATCCACAGATTTCTCAATCTTAATTGAGTGTGTGCTATTGGTCTAAACACAATTTCTACTCTACTGATCAGGCTAAGGGTGATTATATAAGAACTCCCTAACTGACTGGTCTCAGCTAAGAATGATATTAAGGAGAAACCTTTAGAATGTAATTTCTGGTGTAAAGAAGTATATATATACACACAGGGCAGGGCCAATTTTAACCCAAAAACTATGATACTTATAAAACTCATAAAGTTATGTTAAATAAATCTATACACCAAATATCTAAGCTCTGGGACATGTAGTTTCTGACAAGAATATTTTTAAAGTTTTTCCTATGCATAACTAGTGATCCCATAGGCTGTTTACGCAGTCAGCTATTAAAAACTGGAAATCCCTGGGGTGGGACCAATTTTGACCCTTTTTTTAACTTTTGTAGAAGTCCTGAAGTTGAAGCTATCTGCCAAATATGAAAGCTGAGGACCTTCTAGTTTTAGAGATGATGTTCAAAGTTTTCACAATATGTTTCTATTGGAAACTGAAAGCCCCTGGGGCAGGGCCAATTTTGACCCCAGGGGTATAATTTATGTAACTTTTGTAGAGGACCTACATATGATGCTATGCGCCAAAGATGAAAGTTGAGACCCCTGTAGATTCAGAGGAGAAGAACTTTAAAGGTTCAAATTGTTGACGACGAACGACGGATGACGGACGACGCACGCCGACGGACGACGGACATCAGGCCATCGCAAAAGCTCACCCAGGCACTTTGTGCTCTGGTGAGCTAATAAAATGGTAGTCTAGAGGACCTTAACATAATGCTATGTGCCAAATATGAAAGCTGACAACCTTCCAGTTTCATAGAAGATTTTCAAAGTCTTCACTATATATTTCTAGTCAAAACTGCCCAACCCTCGGCTGGGGCCAATTTTGACCCCTGGGGTATAATTTATATAATTTTTGTTGATGACCTTAACATGATGCTATTTGCCAAATATGAAAGCTAAGAACCTTCTAGTTTCAGGAGAATATTGTCAAAGTTTTACTATATAAATTCTGAAGGGAGGTGGTCCCCGGAGAGCAAAACTTGCAACACAAAAAGAGAAAATTGCAGACTAGGTTTTATTTAGTCTGTTCATGAACAGCAATTGAAAGTGCAACACTGCCCACGCCCCCTAGCACCGGCTTAAGCGGTATTCAATTTTCAGAACAAGAAGTACTGAAATTCATAATCTCGAAGGATCAGAAGGTATAACAACGCTGAGAATGAAGTTTCTATTAACAACAAGGCACCCTTGGGACGGGGCCAATTTTGACCCCAGGGACATAATTTATATAATTTTTGTAGAGGACCTAAAGATAATGCTATGTGCCAAAGATGAAAACTGAGAACCCTGTAGATTCAGGAGAAGATTTTAAATGGTTCAAATTGTTGACGACTGACAGCACTAGACACACGCCGACGGACAATGGACATTAGGCGATTACAAAAGCTCACCTTGAGCACTTTGTGCTCTGGTGAGCTAAAAACTAATGTAGTAGGTAGGGTGGGCCGATGCATCGAAATATCGATGCATTGCGATCCAGAGTGTCTCGATAGTACGGATCAATAGTAAAAGTCTCGATCCAATAATTATCGCCGATAGTTAGCTCAACTATCGATAGTTACGATACTTTACATCTTATAAAGTGGGAATTAGCTGTGAAAGATAATCAACCTCAACGCCTCGGACACCCTCGTGTCAAACTGACAGGTTGTTTACTAATACACCAGTGATTAATCTAGGTCTACGTCCTGCGTCACGGACGCATTAAAATAGCAGAAAACGCATCATTCTGAAGTGTAAGCGTCCTAAAGGACGCATTAAAATATGGTTGGGTGTAGCCGTTGAAGTTAATTTCACGTAGTGAAACTACTAGGACACCGTACGGTAGCGATATCAACATTCGACTGTTGTATGCATTTTACAACAATGATTTTGATTCGCTAGTATGCAGCAGGATATTCGTAGTGAGCCAACGAAAACGTTCCTTTTAAAATGGCAGTGCGGAAAGACCCTGGATAATCCAAGATGCTGCTATCGAAAATAGTCGCTAAGATCGACTCAAATCAAACGAATCGTGAAACGATGTTAGGTCAGTTGTGTCCCAGTGACATGATTTCAACGTTCGTGGATCAAAATAAGGCTCCAGAATCCGATGTAATGGAGGAAAATAACGACTGTCAGCTTAAAGAGAGAAAGAGTTCTGACCAAAGTGGTTGGCAACTTACTCCAAGTTGACTTCTGTTAGGCAACGGATGGTCGACTTGATTTCATGTTTTGCTGCATATGCGACAAATATCAGGCCAAACATTGCATAGTAAATGTACACACTATCGAAACACTATCGAAAATATCATTTTGTTGCTTCATGCCAGGTAAGTAGTCCACACAATGTGTACTCTGAACGGTGGTATCGATCTACTTTCGGTTTTGACAATATTCAACATCCATGCTGTCTTAACCCTTTCCTTCAAGTAACGTGTTTTCACACATTTGCAAACAGAGTAGTCCCAGATCAGACGGCTCCTATAGAAGTTGTCAGAAAAAGGTCTGCTGTTTGCTAATGGAGTTTGATAGATCAGTTTCTTTAAAGTTTCTGAAATGTCTACAATATTCCACCTTCCATATATGATAAAGAGCCGCTTGATCTGCGGCAAACGTTATATATCTGGAGTTAAGAATGTATGTGTAGTCGTGTACATTTTCATAGAAATATCCTTCTGGACAGTGTCTAATTTATTCCTACTAAGTGCACTAAGTATTGTTGTGACAAACACTGCAACATAAACATCTCTCACATTCACATGTATAAATTACGTCGTATGACCGTTAGCGTAACAAGAAACAATCAAAGCGTTGCAGACGCTTCAGTTTTATTTCCATGGGATTAATGTGTTGAAAATCAAATTCCTGATATCGAATAAATGCGCTTTGGCATGAAATTGCGTATCTATAAGAGAAAAGATTAACGCTCTTTCAGTTGACAATTTAATTGCAGTTTGCTCTTCAGTCATTTCCCGCTATGCGTATTATCAAACTGACCACTCGCAGCCGACGCAGTTTATGTGCGTGATCGGCACACTTCTTTATTCATTGAGAAAACGCCGCTGGGAGAATGCTAATATTCATATTATGGCCATGTGATTTCGTCATGTGAATGATATTTGTATATTCGTGCACCCTTCTTACATTTTGCAGTTTTATGGATTTTGTTGCAGTCATAATAGACCAAAGCTAATGTTACGAAGCTTTTTCATGTCAGAAATAGTATACCATGGTTGTTACCGGATGCTGTTATTAAACGCCGTTTGTATTCAATGCAGGTCAGTAAATTGTACTAGACTGCTATGGCAGGTTTACTATGGGTTCAATGGTGGAACGTCTTATTCGTTGTGGTAAACCATTCTCTGGAGTACTGGAGCAATCAGCTGTATTTGAATTCGTCAAGACTAAAATTTTAATTGTCAACCCATACTAATGCAAATTTTCGTCAACGCAAACGTTTGTTTGCCTTTTTTGCATGTCATTTTGCTTACATGTAGATGCATGTACTAATCAGACACCAAGTTATACGATGTATCTTCATCCATGTTTCGCATCCATGCTGCCATTAGCAGCATATAGGTTAAAACTGCATATACTTTATCATTTGCGATCTTGATAAAGTCAGACGTCGTTGGTTAATACATGTATAAGTATGTTCCTTCTGTCTGCAAATAAAGATTACTTACATTTACAATTTTAAACTGAAATTGAGTGAATTTGTTAAATGCTTTATTCATCGATCTTTTATATGCATCTTATATCTATAAACAGGTTTGTTTGTGTTTTTTTTACATCCTCCATTTCTGGACGCCCCAGAGAGAGAGAGAGAGAGAGGTGAGAGGATACAGAGAAACCCGGATGCGTTGCCCTACTATTGTAAACATGAATTGAGAAAATATGAATTAATATAGAGTACTGTACTTGTATAGTTTGACGGTGTTTCCATTCTAGTGTTTCTATCCTTTCTTATCCACATCTGTTCTGTATATTTTCTTACGATTAAAGTTCACTTTGTTACAGCGATTTTTTTCCTGGGATGGTGAATGGGTCCGGTACCCCTTGAATTGTGAAACACTAGCGTCGTTTTGGCAAAAATTGTGAAAAAAGTATCAGTGTTTTTACAAAAATTGTGAAAATTTGGATAGGTGGTTAAATTTAGCTGTTCAAGTGGAATACACAAACAAATAAGCAAATATTCTCATCTTGGAACTATAATAGTATCATATTGGGGTTCTATAGGCTTAGCACTGAGTTCTGCATAACTGTCTAATATATCTGGTGGACATGACGAAACTGTTGATTGAGGGGCTGGATGCAATGTTGGTGGTGGAATAAACCCATCATTTGAGACTGCAGTAGCCTGGCTCGATCTCGAAGGATTAACAGTATTATTGTCACCTGACCCCGATGTAACCAGATCTATGCTTACAGGTTCGATGTTATTGTCTGTTTTACTTTGTTTCAACAAAAATCTATTCTTTGACAACTTCTTGAAGTAGACTTGTCAAGCTTTTTAATGTAGTATTTGCCGTTTCGCGACATCTTGCAGCCGGTGTTAATGTAAACATCAAACATTGTCGAAGTAACGGTTTTAGGCAGGTATAAAAACACGTGCAGTTTCAAATGAATTTTAAAAACTGATTCCACATCCCGGGTAGTATTAGTAACTTTCGCGAGCCCTTTTTAATATCAAACCATACATAATTTTGAAGGCATATATCGCCTGCACATTTTAACAAATTGAATCACCTTTTGAACGAATTTTCGGCCGAATATAAATTTGCGGACCGAGACGCATACGTTTTATTCATATACTTGTAAAAGCATCAGAGACATGCAAAGAAAAGCGATACGAAATTCGAATACCTCGGACTTTATCCCGAGAAACCGTTTGAGATACAAAACTTTGCAAAGGGGAATATAGCGATGTAAATATTGGTAAAAAATCGGTGTAAGTACAAAGTAAAAGGCCAATTGTGAAATACTTCAACAGCGTTGTGAATGGGTCTGACGGACCCTGCTTGTAAATTGTGAAGGTCCGTTTCAAATTGTGACAGGGTCCATTTTACGTTACCAGTAATATAGGGAAAAAATCGTTGTGTTAGCATATACATATAATTCAAACATGTTTTGCATTTATGAAATAATCCCACAGATCTAGAGCTTCCTTTGGTTAATTGCGTAAAGATGTACACTGCTCATACAAATTGAAGAACAAAATTACTTCAAAATCGTAATTTATGTGACTTGAAACTACGTTCACAGTAAAGTATTTAGCTACGAAATAGTTGGTCGTATCGAAAAAAAAAACGAGTTTTAGTACCTCGGTAATAACAGTTCTAAACACGTCCGTCAGACACGGAATTTGTTGTAAATATAGTTTAGTTTTATTCAAATGATTCTATTGAGCTTTAAAGCCCATGAGGACAAAATATATATGTAAACACTGACAGTATGACAGAAACATTATTACCAATGCAACAAAAACAATGTAACAAAACATCGCGGAGAAGGTTTTACCGCTATACGGAAGATATTGTGTCTCCATAGGAACTCGATATACATGCACGTAAAGTATCACGCAATATACCTTTTATTCTCTCGACTGACATACATTAGCTGTTTGTTTTTACAAAACTCTATTAATATTCATAGTGTTGTTCCGAAAGTTATCGGACATTGGCCAACGTGTCTGTTGTAGACCCTAATCAACGACGTTTTCCGGCTCATAAAAAGTCGGCGGTTTTCTAAGAATTTAGCAGTATTCGGATAGCGATAGTATCTATCTGATCAGAATATATATAATTTATAAACTGTGAAAATGGGCTTTAGACATTATTTTAATGATACATGTATGAATATGTGTAAAATTATTGGTGTTGATTGATTTATACAAACAAGAGGGCCATTGGCCCTATATCGCTCACCTGAGTTACAGTAATACATGAATATTGACATGTTAATTTTTCAGTGGACAACATTTCTAGCAGATGAAATAAGCTTAGTGCAATGCATTCACCCTTTCACTGCTGAATAAACTTGAACTGAATTCAGAATTACTACCAAGTGACTGGTTGACCAAGATCTAAACTGTTTACAACTTGTGCCATTTTTGCTTTAGCTCAAAATGCCTAAAACTGGTCTTTGAGAAATTCAAATGACTTCAATAAAGCTATGCAATTATACCTTGACCCAGGTATATAGGCAAATAAAGTGCTAGGCAGTACATAATGCAAGTTTTTGTGTGAAATGACCAATAAGAATATCTTTAAAAATCGTTTAACCCTTTCCCTCGTTTAAAGCTGTTTTTTATGCATTAGCAAACAGAGTAGACTCAGATCAGACGACTCCTACGGAAGCTGTCTGATCTGGGTCTTCTCTGTTTCTTTTGACACAATATAGATCGGATTCTACAGTTTTTGTCAAAGCAAAAACTTCTCTTCAGAGAAATAATGTATTTTACACATTAAAAATAAGAGTAGACTAGATCAGACGGCTGCTATAGAAGCTGTCTGATCAGGGTCTGCTCTGCTTACATTTGACAAGATATAGATTTGATTTTACAGTTTTTTCAAAGCTAAAACTTCTATTTATGGCAATAACAATTTTTTTAAGCATTAGCAAACAAGAGTAGTCCCAGATCAATTTTTGTCAAAGCAAACAGGTTAAGGGTTAATAGGTGTTTAGAAATAATTCTAGCTCTAGGTGTGAATATCTGATGATAATTCAATTAAACGGGTCATTAGTATTTTTAACAATTGAAATTGAGAAGAGTTACATCTACTGTTATAATTAAGTTATATTTACTCAGTTATTTCATTAATATCATACAAGATTCAGACATTTTAGGACTTTTTAATGTGTTGCCATCAAATTTTATAAAAAAAAGTTATATTTAAGATGCTTTTTGGGGCAGCAGACTTAATCCACAGTAGTAAGTTTAACACCTATCATTTTAAGGTGGGGGGGGGGCAATGCATTATCATGTTTTCTTAAGAATTACCATGACTTATATCAGTTGGGCCATTGCATAATCATGTTTTCACAGTTTTCTTAAACATTACCATGACTTACATCAGTTGGGTTTGGACCCAGATCAAAAGTCAAGATGGTGATCATTTGCCTTGATTGGCTGAATTGTTACTTTCCTATATCTCTCACATCTAATTTGAGAGACATTGGAAGACACCATGTAACATCTAGCTATCACTCACACTACACACTGGGGTTAATGGGTCAAAATCCCTTTCAAAATGCCTTTAATGTTTCGCCTGCAACAAAAAGTTATTGTCATCTTCTTCAATTCTTAAAATAAACTTACTTTCATTTTTTTGCAAAAATATGGTTAAGATGACAAACAGTTTGGATCCTGATGAGACGCCGCAGTATGCGGCCTCTCATCTCGATCCAAACTGTTTGCATAGGTAATCACAGTTTCACCACTAGCATGCAAAGAGTTAAGAGTCATGCATTGACCTGGAGAGATTTTACTGCCCAGCAGCTGTAACCTTTGAACAGCTGTTGGTCTGCAGTTTAACCCTTTATTTCTCTCATATAAACTTGTTTTCATGCATCTACAAACAGAGTAGACCCAGATAAGGTGGCTCCTATAGGATCAGGGTCTGCTATTTGCTAATGGAATTTGATAGATGTTTCTATGCCTTCTAAAACAGCTACACTGATTCACCTTCAACATTTTATTATAAATAGTTATAAATAGAATTATACTAGACACCTCCAATGCAGTTATCTCCCTTTGTCGCTTATGGCTATGCTGATGGGACAAGGGAAATAACTGTGAAGAAATTACCTTTTAAGTGTTACAGATATTCTGATGTTAAGTAGCATAAAACCCCAGGGTAAGACCATTTTTGGCCCAGGGGTCATTATTTGAACACACCTGGTAGTGGTATATTAGGTGATGCTTCATACCAAATATCTTAGCTCTAGATTATGTGGTTTCAGACAAAAAGTTTTTTAAAGGTTTCCCTATATAAGTCTATGTAAAAATTACAAGCCCCAGGGCAGGGCCATTTTTGGCCCGGGGGTCATCATTTTAACAAACTTGGTAAAGGACCATTAGATGATGCTATATACCAAATATCAAAGCTCTAGAAATTGTGGTTTCAGAGAAGAATATTTTTAAAGATTTAAAAAAAAAAACCTATAAAAGTGGTGGGGCGGGGCCATTTTTTGCCCGGGGGTCATGATTTTAACAAAACTGATATAGGTCACCCTAAGGTGCATTTCTGTGGACTTTGGTTGAAATCCTCCCAGTGGTTTAGGAGAAGAAGTCATTTGAAATAAAAGTGAACGGACAGACGGACGGACAGACGGACAGACGGACGGACGGACGGACAGACGGACGACGGACGACAGGCGGTCACAATAGCTCACCTAGAGCCTTTGGCTCAGGTGAGCTAAAAATGGACAGAATATGACTTTAACACACACTCATCATTTAACAAGTTCTTCTCGCGGAATGGCTAAACTAGTTAAGAAAAGTCGAAAGCCAAATTGTATAGAACTAGACCAGTCGCAATGTAAGCTTCACATGACATATATTAATCATTAACTGCTGAACATCGATGTCTGCTCAAATTCTGATAAAAAACTAAACAAATTATTGACGCATTTCAAACAACTTGGATCCTGGTGAGACGACGAATTACGCTGCGTCTCATCTAGCTCCGATCTATTAGCAACTGCCAGTCATTTCGTACTAAACATGCAAAGGGATAATCCCAGGTTTTCACAGGAATTAAACAAAATATTGCTACTGTAAAGAAGTTCAAAATAAAGATCAGATGCTACGTCGATGATTCAGCTGACTTGGGTCTATACTGCTTTTAAAGCATGTATACTTTTTTCTTTCATGGATCTACACAAACTGTCATAAATGGTTCATGATGAAACTATCATCGTCATGCTTTTCAACATCTTTATTGCTGTACAATTAAAATCCACAAAGCGAAATCATCGAAGTACACATTCAATACAGTGGATATCTATGGTAGTTCACAGCGCATGCGCAGAAATTCAAACTTGAGTAAACATGTCTACATCACCGATAGCCTGCTGCATGACTATCGTTAGTGGAACGGCGATTTATGAGCGTATCTGAGGTCAATTGTTGTTTTGAATGATGTAATTACAATAAACATGCAGATTTACATTGAAAATTAAGTTCAATATGACCCGATTGTAAATCTGAAAATGAGCGATTTCCACCCCGTATTTGACGTATTGCCATGAGACTGTAAGACGACACCTGTCACAAAATTAGCATGCTGTCTTACGGGTCATTAATGAGACTACCAAAACATATGGTTTAAACAGATGAAACTAGAGATTTGTTTTTGTCACAAAAACAGATGTCTCCCCCTCGCATCCTCTTTCCAATTCACAAGTGTAATGTCTGTAACTTCAAACTTATCAGGGTCTAATGTTTAAGTTACCAGAGGCAATAACTCCAACATTGTCAGGGGGAGACAATTCAAAATCCCCAGATACACAAAAACACATGCTAGTCAACATTCTTGTGAAGTTTGGTGACTCTAGTACTAGTGGTTTCAGAGATACATGTGACACAAAGTAAAGTTTCTCTTATTTATAAGTCATAAGGGGCAGTAACTCCAAAGTTATCAGGGGAGACAATTAAAAACCCCAGATGCACAACAACTCATGCTGGTGAACATTCCTGTGAAGTTTGGTGACTCTAGTACCAGCGGTTTCAGAGATACGCGCGACACAAAGTTTTTCTAATTTTAAGTCATCAGGGGCAATAACTCCAAAATTATCAGGGGGAGACAACTCAAAACAGGTGCACAACAACTCATGCTGGTGAACATTCCTGTGAAGTTTGGTGACTCTAGCCCAACTGGTTTCAGAGATACGCGCCACACAAGTTTGTGACGGACAGACAGACAGACAGACGAACGGACGGACAGACAACTCTGGCAAAAACAATATATCTCCCCATAAATGGGGGAGACATAATTATCGTCTAGGTGCCGAACTGTCGAGGGGCCGAGTTGATTTGGTGCCGAGTCGTCTATAAATCCGCTCCTGCGACACAGTATTTCACATCCTGAATTTTATGGTGGTGTGATTTCGTAAAATTATTGGACATACCGATTTTCCTATTCTCGAGTTTCCAGTAACCCATAATGCATCGCGGCTGGGTGAGTTCGGGTTTAGTTCCTCGAAATGAAATTAGGCGGTGATTGCTAATTGAAATTGGATAAAGATTATTGTACAACTATTTATGTAATTATAAATACAAACTAACTCACCTTATTATACTCATGTAAGCAAAAATGCGTACAGTGAAAGAAATTTCTGTCAAATATGTTTCGGGTTTTACCATCGAAAAATGACAAGTGTAGGGCAGTTATGTATTGAAGTGTAAATAGTGGTCCTGATCCGTAGATTCTGTGCACTTATATCAGTGATTTTCATAGAATATTTGTAAAATTGTTTCAAATATTTACAGATTGGAGAAAATATTAGTCCACACATGTACAATCTATGGTGATATCGAGGTATTTTCGGTTTTGAAGATAGCCCCCCCCCCCAAAAAAAAATAAATAAATAAATAAACCCTAAAAAGCCAACAAGAACACACACACAGACAGCATAGGGACTTTGTCCAGATAAAAAGTAAAAAAGTGACCTTTAGGGGTCCTCCCACTTCGTCTAAACCCATTTAGTCTAAAAGTCAAATTCTCATTTCGTCTAACGGTATAAATTTGTCCAATTTCCATTTCGTCTAAAACTTATAAATCCCATTTGGTCTAAACAATAACAAGAGGGCCATGATGGCCATTAAATCGCTCACCAGAGGGAAAGATTTTTAAAGTTTCAACTACATATATGTTTCTAAACAAAACTGGACACCTGTTTTGTGGGGTGTTATTTGACCCTTTCTCTGTATAATTATAATGGCAAGCTTTCTGGGATGATTTGCTTTATTATAAATATTTTCTAAGTCCAATACCGAACGTTTACCGAACGTTAACTTGGAAAGCATATATCGCACAAAAAATATGTGGAAAAGTTTCATTTTCCATTACATATTACTACGCATAACCTAACAACTCCTTGATATATTGCGTATTTAGAAACGAACGACAACTCTTGTAGAGCACGTTTCGTAACAAAACCAGTTCACACCTGAACGTTTCGAACCCCTTCAGAATTAGAGTAATGATGATTGTTTCAAAGCAGAAATTGTATAAAAATCGCGATTTCAACAATTTATACAAACGGAATTGTTATGGAAATGGAAAATTAAAACTTGATAAGAATAACTGGTGATAATAATCATTGTGATAAATAGAGCATTTGCCTTAGTGATAAATAGAGCATTTGCTCCATAAGAGTAATATATTTTATCACAATGGTTTCAAATCTACCCAATTCTGATATTTTCCTTTTCTCTATTTAACCCTTTTCCTCAAATAAACATGTTTTCACGCATTTGCAAACAGAGTAGACCCATATTTACCTCTTTTAATAAGCAGACATTTCTAACATATGACAACCCTATAACAGCTTAGCAGGACTTAACCAAAATTAGCACACAGTTTGAACTCAGATCTGACACATACCGGTATGTAACTTTATATGTGGTTTGTATATCGAGGGCTTGGTGGAAAACTATTCTCACTCCTTCACTTTAGTGAAGGAGTTAGAATAGTTTTGCACCAAGCCCTCGATATGAGTTAATTTACTCCTATGGAGCAAATGCACTATTTATCACAATGGTTTGAAATCTACACAATTCTGAAATTTTCATCTTCTCTAATTAATGCTCCTTATCAGTAGATTTATTCAAAGAGGTAGGATCTGAAAAAAGCCTTTGTGATAAATAGAGCATTTGCTAACCATTGTGATAAATAGAGCAAAAGCTCCATATGAGTAAATGTTCTATTTATCACAAAAGTTTCAAATCTACACAATTCTGAAATTTTCCTTTTCTATAATTAATGCTCCTTATCAGTAGATTTATTCAAAGCGGTAGGATCTAAAAAAAAGCCTTTGTGATAAATAGAGCATTTGCTCCATAGGAGTTAATGCTCTATTTATCACAATGGTTTCAAATCTACACAATTCTGAAATTTTCTTTTTCTCTAATTAAAGCTCCTTATCAGTAGATTTATTCAAAGAGGTATAATAGTCACTTTATGAAACCATTGTGATAAATAGAGCATTTGACTTTGTGATAAATAGAGCATATGCTCCATAGGAGTAAATGCACTATTTATCAAATCTAAACAATTCTGAAATTTTCCTTTTCTCTAATTAACCCTTTTCCTCATATAAACATGTTTTCACGCATTTGCAAATAGAGTAGACCCAGATTTACCTCTTTGAATAAGCAGACAACATGTCTAACAGATGACAACCCTATCACTGCTTAGCATGACTTGACCAAAATTAGCTCACAGTTTGGATTCTTATCTGACACAGACCGGTATGTAACTTTATATGTGGTTTGTATATGAGTTAATTTACTCCTATAGAACAAATGCTCTATTTATCACAATGGTTTGAAATCTATACAATTTTGAAATTTCCTTATCAGTAGATTTATTCAAAGAGGTAGGATCTGAAAAAAGCCTTTGTGATAAATAGAGCATTTGCCAACCATTGTGATAAATAGAGCAAAAGCTCCATAGGAGTAAATGTTCTATTTGTCACAATGGTGTCAAATCTACACAATTCTGAAATTTTCCTTTTCTATAATTAATGCTCCTTATCCGTAGATTTATTCAAAGAGGTAGGATCTGAAAAAAAGCCTTTGTAATAAATAGAGCATTTGCTCCATAGGCGTAAATGCTCTATTTATCACCATGGTTTCAAATCTACACAATTCTGAAATTTTCCTTTTCTCTAGTTAATGCTCCTTATCAGTAGATTTATTCAAAGAGGTAAAATAGTCACTTTATGAAACCATTGTGATAAATAGAGCATTTTCTCCATAGGAATAAATGCTCTATTTATCACAATGGTTTCAAATCTACACAATTCTGAAATTTTTCAAGAGACAGATTCTGAAAATATCCTATGAGGGAATGGGTTAAAAACAGAGTGAGCAAACAGAGACTAATTCTGAAGCAGAGTTTTGACCAGGAACTTGACCTATTCAGTGATTATGCAACACAGATGGAGTGACCTCAATCCCTCTAGTTCAGAGGAACCTTTATAGTGTAAAATAATATTTTAAAGTATAACCAACAGGACAGGGCCAATTTTAACCTCAGAACTATGATATTTACCAATGTCAATAAGGAATACTAAGTAAATCTATACACCAAATATCTAAGCTCTGTGATATGTAGTTTTTGACAAAAAGATTTTTGAAGTTTTCCCCATGCCTAACCTAAGTGAGCAGAGACATCAAAGTCATGTGACTTTGCTGCAGCATATGACAACAAATGTTCATATTTTGGAACAAAAGTTAGAAGTGAAAACAGACATAAGGAAAATGGCTGAAATTGCTATGCTTTATCAAATTTAGTAAGTAACTAAACTGTTTGCAGCACATTTTAGATTTTTTTGACAGCGATGACAGGTATTTGTTTATGTTGTGGATTCAGGGGACAAAAATTCCACTCGTCCTCTCGTCATTACGAGTGGAAAAAGGAAAGGACGAGTAAATTTTCCAGTCAGTTCGTCCTTCAGGACGAGTCAGTTTTCTGAGAGAAAAAAATAACAGAATGTTATATCTACCTCATAGCAGTTTGTCCATGGCGAATATGCTTAATCTATTAATCGTGAATCGTCAAAACCTCCAGCAAAATGAAACCGGAAATGAAGACATGCATTATAGAAATACTAATTGTCGGTCCCCTACTGCCAGATTATCCCGGTATATCGTTATATCATGGCCATACAGATCCGTGACAATGTTGATAAAAAAAGTTTGAATTTTTCGGAGAAAAGTACGGCAAGCAATTTAGTAATGTAAATTTTGATACAGAAAAAGCCTGTAGTGGAAAATCACACACGTTTAATTTTGATTCGGATTTTTTTTAAAATTAATTAAAACTTGACTTTGGGTCTGTAAAAGTAAAACGTGTTGATTTCATCATATTATTCCGCCGTACTATGCTATCAATGGTAATGGAGCAAATTGCTTGAATAATTAATTACTCGTTCAGAGATATGCGGAAACTTAAACTATTAAGTCCAGCACAATGTTTTAATTAACCGTCGATACGCCGGGGAGCCGGAAAAAAGTCTCATGCGCCGAAGAATAGAACCCAAAAATGTTTCGTTATGGTTAGACTGCGTAGAAGAAAATGTTGTTTTTATGCCTTGTCTGCTCTCAAATATTAAGTATGTAAACCAGTCAAAAGCTTCAGCAGCTGAAGATGTCAGACATCAGATAATTTTTACAAGGTGGGGAGACGATGAAAAAAAGAGAGAAAGAGCGTGAGTCAGAGAAAAGAAAAGGCAAGAACTGCAAAAAGAAAAGCCAATCAGAAAGAATATTATATATCTAAGCGAGCTCGAACTGCACAGAATGACTGGTTCAGCAAATTTCCATGGGCGAAAATTGAAAAAGGGGTGCTATTTTGTTCCGTATGTAGAAAATACCCTGGCCTTTCAGATCGAAAAGCTACCCTAGTTATAGGGGTTAGAGACAAGTATAGAAAAGAAATAGAATGTCATTCCAAAAGTGAAAAACACAAGAAGTGTTTTGTTTATTTATTTCATACTAAAAAGAAGGACGAGTAATATCGTTGCAGGACGAGTAGATTTTATAAGTAACTCGTCCTGTAGGACGAGTACTGTTTAAAAAAAATTTGTCCCCTGGGATTGCAAAAAGTGATGACGTAATTCAGCTCTTCTTAAAGAAGATATCGTTTCCCAAGTAAAGTGCACCGAAATAGTACATGCACCGAAACAGGGCCATCGACGGTAATTCTCACGAAGCGATTTTTCCCCTTTCACCGGTTAGAAAAAAAAACATCGTTCATTTTTGTATTTTATTCATTTAAAAATGCTGACTAACAAACACTTATCTATTCGAAGTTTTTTATATAGATCTCGCAGTAGATGTTCAATGACGAGTGTTGACGTAAAGTACTGTACAGTATAAAGAAGAATATTCCATGGTAATCTGGTATTTTACTGAGCAAACTTCCGGATTCACAATAGCCCGGAGTTTCTTCGACTTTCAAGGAGTATGCTAAGCCTATATACTTGTAGATAGAGACGGAAATGTTAGGCAATATCAAATTAAGCTCTCACCTCAACCGCAAAAGTAGTTATTACTCTAACGCTCAATATTGGAATGCAGCTAAATCATACAATATATTTGTGCTTCGTTCCACTGGACTTTGGGCCGCTGGACTTCGGAGCAAGATGTCGTCTGATGAAAAGAAGAATTCGGGATACCTCGGCAAAGTACAGAAAAGTTCGTACCATGGTCAACTCGGTCCGGTACAACTCGGCTAACTTCTCATCTATATAGGCAAAGCAATATAACACAAAACAAGAAGCATCATTATATGTACATGATGTACAATATGTTACAAATAAGCAAGTCCATTTTATGTATTAAATCATACTATTAATGATTTGAAAATATACTCTAAACCGGCGAAACGTATGTTCATCAACAAATAAGACATCTAAAGATCATGTTTGATCAAACTCGCATGTACATACTTTGCAGAGCCTATTTATCTATCTATCTATCTATCTATCTATCTATCATATATCTATCATCTATCTATCATCTATCTATCTATCTATCTATCTATCTATCTATCTATCTATCTATCTATCTATCTATCTATCTATCTATCTATCTATCTATATATCTATCAATCTATCTCTTTTTCTATCTATCTATCTATCTATCTATCTATCTATCTATTTATTTATCTATCTATCTATCTATCTATCTATCTATCTATCTATCTATCTATCTATCTATCTATCTATCTATCTATCTATATATCTATCTATCTATCTATCTACCCAGCCAGCACACCTATATCGGGCCGATGTCGGCCTATAAGCGTAATGACGGCAACAATTCTCGACACCGGCTTGACGTCGGGCCGATATCATTCCCACGCTATAATAATATGAGCAAAATATGTTTAACTTAAAATTACCATGTACCCATATCAAACCGACGAAGTACCGATAAAAAGTTTGACACTTGTATTAAAAAAATATGCCCGATAACATACGACGTCGGCCCGATGTTATGCCGACCAAGTTTCTCTTAAGAAGACGTAGGTCGGGCCGATGCTGGGCCGATGTCACGTTAAGACGATCAGGAACGGACTCAACGTATCAAAGAAAATAATTTTATAAATTTACTGAACAGTATTAATTTCCATGAGAAAAATAAGTAATTATTTTTTAATTTGCTAGCCATTATCAGAATATTTTTTTAAAGCTTGGCAAAATAATAAATAATATTCGCTGCGGTCTTCTGGAGTTCGTCTGCAAAAGAAGTTGGATTGAACAACTAAACACTGGGTATGTAGAAACTTTTCCTGTTTTTGTATGATAATAGATATATTTAAGATATGATCAGATACTATTATTTTTAGGAAAGGGATATAGATCCTAATTTTAAAATATCTCATTTAAAAGACTTGGCTAAAGACCATAATATGCTTTCTTGAATATACTTTGTAACCGGTTTGCGCGAATTAGTGATATTTAACTGGATGTTGCCTTCTGTGTTCATGGATGAAATTTCTCTGGATTAATTTTTAAAATAAAGATTATGAATATCAAAAATGACTAGATCTAGATATTTTATTAATTTTTGCTTCATAAGTTTAGAAAAAAGGTTTTCAGGTCCTTGAAAATACTGTGTCTATGCAGACTATGTCTATGTCGTATAGCCTATACTTCCGGACCAAAACCAAATCGGACAGGGTCAAATCATACCCCAATATATTGAAAAGAATGTCCCATATGATTTGTTATTGATATTACATAGTGGCAACCGACAAAAAATAGATAGATCTACTTAAATTCGGACAAAAAAGAATAGTGTCATGCATTGATTAATCCTTTCCCTCTTCTACCTTTATTCCAAATTCCAATACCTACTGTATATTCATTAACATAATACATGTAGTTCAATTTATATGAAATATGGAATGTGGAACATTGTAGCCCTTTAATTAGAAAGTAAAGAAACAGATCTAGCAAATTCCATTTGCAAACATAGCAGACCCTGATTGGGCGGCTACTATAGGAGCCCTCTGATCTGGGACTACCCTGTTTGCAAAAGCGTGAAAACACGTTTATATAATAATTTATGAACTTGGAAAGGGTGTTACAAAAATATGTTAAATAAAAATTTATCTTCTTTTACAGTAATCACTAATGGATTATATCTGTAAGTGTTTAGGCGGGGCCCATGTAATTTGGGTATTTTGGGCCTGTCCGTGGCACACATTTTGTAATGCGAACTAGATCTACTTCTATATTTCTTTATACCAATTGCCATCAAACTTTGCATTTGCATTTTATAATCAAGTATATGTAGACTTGTTCCATTAATCTCAATATATTGTTGTTTTCTTTCAGGCAAATACATTTCCCATCTTCAGATGATGAAGATACATCAACTACAATCTCTCTAAGTTACCTAAACCACCCAAACCAGTTTTTAGTTCAACCCAAGTGTTACCAGTGAGTAACACCGTGCAGCCGTCAATGAGCACACCAACACCAGATCCACTCTCACCAAGACATACCAGTACGCAGCCTTCGACACTCACAGAATTTATCCATGGTAACTATATGACAAATCCAAATGTAATGTGTAATTAAGAGACTTTAGAAGAGAGTTTGGTACCGGTGTGGGTGGGGGGGGAGTGGGGGTTAAAAAGTTGTGCATTATCAGGGCGTCTTTTTAATTGCAACCTTACCAAAATCCAGTTTAGAATAACATTTTGATAATCCCATCGAGTAGAAATTTGTACCTACTCTAGATCTAGGGCAACCATCGTCCTGCTGGGAATGGAATACTAAATTTAAGTAAAGGAATTCATTTATTTAAATGCCTTATTTGTCTTTATGTTTTTAATTAATTTCCAAGAAAAACAACTTATATACACAAAACAATTTTAATGTGGTCCTTTGAAGATTAGATTTAACAAACGACATTCATACAGAAATAAGCGTCAAATTTCAACCAATCGGAGCCAGCATTGTTTGTGACACATATACTATTAATACCCCCTGACTCGAGGTTCTGGGCCAGATAGGTTTTGCCCTTAGTTTTGCCCTTAACCCTTTCGCTGCCAATGCCAGATCTGTGATTACCTATGCAAACAGTTTGGATCCAGATGAGACGCCGAGTAACTCGGCGTCTCATCAGGATCCAAACAGTTTGTTACTGTTACTATGTTTTTGAAACAAAAATGAAGAAAATCAAAAAAATGAAACTTCGTAGCAGACGACAAAGTTAGCAGACGACAGGATTTGACAGCGAAAGGGTTAATGTATGTTTGTCTGTCCATCTTTTGCTATCTGTCTGTGTCTGTGCTGCTATCCAGGGGCATTTATGAATCACAAACATATTTGCTTGAGGTAAACAGAAGGCGGTATTAAGCTGCTATATGTATTTTTAAACCTTTACTCCATAAATATTCATGATAGAATTTAAATGACGGTATTAGTATTAATTAGACTAATTATTAAATGGCATACAAACACATGAAATTTCCACCAAAGTACAAGCTGTAGAATCAGATCTATATTAAAATATCATATATGCAAACAGAGTAGAGCCTGATCAGACGGGCCGGTTCCTATAGGAGCCGTCTGATCTTGGTCTGCTCTGTTTGGAAAGGCTTAGAAAGGAATATTTATAGAGTATATGGTTAAATAACTGCATACTTATGGAAAAATATTGGTTCAAGTACATTGAGATAATGTACATGTTTTTTGTTTTGATTTTTAGCCAGGGACATATAAGGCTGATCACAGTTCTTGAGAAAATCAGGGGCACAGGTGAAACAACTGGGCAAGCTTGAAACAATTTACAAGGAGTTGCATGGAATGTCAAACAGCCTGCATGTATGACCAGAAATGTCCAAAGGAAGTTTGCCTGAGGAGGTATCCAGTTTGCTTCCACTGAACAGCCATGAGGATCTCAAAACCCTAGAAAACCTTTTAGCTGATAAGCAGATGTTTTCTTCTCTGGTAAGAATAATTAATTATATCAATACCCCAACAATCTTTGTAAGATTTCCAAAGCAAATGCAGTATTCTGAGTAGGGCAGAAAGGGTCAGGTAGAAACAAGCAAGTATCTGTGTACAAAATTACTACCCAATAAACAAACAATGCACTGAAAAGTAGTCAATTTTTGTAAAAAAGGTGAAACAAAAACTCGTCAAGTCAAACCTCATTGCAATATATGGATTTGTTCCCTCTTAAATATGACTATTCATTTCCCCGAGATAAATCTCGGGATGAATATTTCAACCTGTCGCTATATATATAGATAATGGGCAATATTCAACTGTGACAAAGATCTAGATATAAGTTGTTTGATTTTGCTCGTGTTTTGGATTTTGAAGGATTAATGAACCTGAAAAGATGTAGATTTTTCTCATACTTTACCTTGTCTTAACCCTTTCCTCCGTAGCTTATTTTCAGTATTGAATACAGATGGTTGCTTGAAGCAGACTGAAAGTAAAGCAGAATGCTCCTTTAGTATTCTGCTTTACTTTTAAGTCTGCTTTAAATTTCTATCTGCTAGTATATAGGAAATATTTCTTGTGTTGCATATTCATGACTGTATAAAGCAGAACTTTTTTTTTACTGGGGGAATAACTTAAATATGTTACAATGAGTATCTATGGAGTAAAGGGTTAAGGCTCGAAATACTATTTAAGATATCTTTATCTTACACATGTTTAAGATCATTCAATTATGATCTGACACTAGTTGTCGCGAGATGAACATTTCTCAAATTCGTTTAGAAAAAGGGTTATTTAACTCGCCAAAATTTTTTTTCTACATTTTAAGAACTGTTTATTTCAGAAAAAAACTTGTGACAAAACCTGTATTTATGGTACATCTATATCTTGATATACTATAATCGGTGTAAGGCAGGTGCCCAGGTATCAGCAGGTAATTGCCAAAGAGCTACCTGGGTTCAAAATTTATACCCTTTTCAATCCTTATTCTACAGATAATGTTCTGTTGAAAAGGTGTTGTAAAATAGCCAAAAGTACAAATCTCCTCAATATTCAACTGGTTTAAGGTAGGTTTCTGCTAGAGCAAGATAAAAGTAAAGCAGAAAGCTCCTTAAATAGGACCTTTCTGTTTAACTGTCATCTTGCTTTAAGCTACCACTTGTAATCAAAACCTTCAATGGAATGTTCATAGTGATGACTGATTTGATTTTTTTGTCTATTTTCAGAGGCAATTAGGAGATGCAGGGGGGGAGGTAACGAATGTTGAATTGGAGGTGACTGTACGTGAACGGCTACGTAATGCAAGCGACAGAGTTGGCGGTAGGAAGAGGAGAGCGACAGCAAGCTGTCACAGTGAAAACAGTGAATTGATTCTATAATAGGACTGGAATAGACACTTTGTAGCAAATTTAGGGACATTGGGGTATTTGTTTTCAGATAAATTTATTCTGTATTTGAGCATTTGAATGTATAACAGATTTAGACTTACTCGGGACATTTTGATTATCGCACGGTCTTGTCTTGCCTTGTGACACATGGCCAGTCAGTGTAATCACATGACGTAGGTCGGTCACATTACTCAAGGAGTTATGTACATTTAACTCTGCTTAAGTTCTATATCCTTGAGTCATGTGACCTACCTATAGGTTATGTGATTCACACTGATTGACCATCCGTCACACTTGTCCTATGCAAACAATGTAGACCCTTATCAGTGGTCTCCTTAAGAATCCCTCTGATCAGGGTCTGCACTGTTTGTGGTTTTAAACTATTCAAACTATATTGTACAGTCAAGCCTGTCTTAAGCGACCATGCTACGAGGAAGCATTGCGATCATTAAAGACAGGTGACTGCTTAATGCAGATCGAAAGCATTATTTTCGATCTGCATTCAGAAGTCACCTGTCTTAGAAACTTCAAGATGACTTCTGTTTCTTTTTGATGGTTGTTTAAAACAGGTTCGACTGTATAAAACAACCCTAAATAGTAAAAAAATATTGGAAATTGGAATTGTTTATTTGAAGTTTCAGGGGTACATGAATTAATAAATGGATGAGACTTGCTTTGGATTTACTAGTTTTTTTATTTCATTTTTAAATATATAGCCACACATTTGATGAAAATTTGTTGTAGGAGTGTCTATTTACATGATTGCAGATCTATACTTCAAGATAGCACATGTACAACCTTGGCCAGAATTCAAAATGAGGTTTCAACATTATTTTGACATCCAGCCAGTGTCATACCGATGTCTTGTGTCTTAACCCTTTACTCAATAACATGTTTTCAGTATTGAAGACAGATGGTAGCTCAAAGCAGGATGTAAGTAAGGCATACTACTCCTTTAGGAGCATTCTACCTTACTTTCAGCCTGCTTTAAGCTGCATCATCTGCTAGAATATGGAAATATTTCTTGTTGTGCATATTCATGACTGTATAAAGTGGAACTATTTTCTTGAGTGGATGAATAGATTAAATGTCTTAAAATGCGCATCTATGGAGTAAAGGTTAAAGAACCCGTTGGCCCACAACCATGTGTTTTTGATCGGCTGTAGATATCCGATATGTGATTGCAAATATTGGTCCGATGTCGACCAGCTTCTCGTTTGCAACGCGTTTTGACGTTGGCCCGATGTAAGGTTTGATGTCGGCCCGATATCGTTTGAATGTCATTTTGTCATCGGCTGTACATCATTTTTATGTCGGGCCGACATCAGAACTTACATCGGGCCGACGATAAAACGCGTTGCAAAAGAGAAGCGGGTCGACATCGGGCCGCCTTAAAATCCGACGTTGGACCGATATTGGAAACAATATCGGCCCAATGTCGGCCCGATTGCAGCGTGCTGCCTGGGTATCTATCTATCTATCTATCTATCTATCTATCAATCAATCTTTCTTTTGTAACCGGATTGGTCTGGATTTTTATGCCAGGTGCATGTATAAGAGGGACACACATGCACTGTCATTTGCAAACAGTGTAGACCCCGATCAGTGGACCAATAGAGGAGACATCTGATTATGGTCTGCATTATTTTTTTTAAAAAAATACACAAGAAAACTTGAAATAATAATCTTCTAAAAATCTCTAAAAGCTTGATATTGATATCGGTGAAAATCACTAATTTCGGTTTTAAACCGAAAGTAAAGATTTACAAACCGAAACTCGTGACTTTCGCCGATATCAATATTTAGCTTGTAGAGATTTTTAGAAAATATTTTTTGAAGAAATAGTGAATGGTATAAGCTCCCAGTAGTCCTTTTGGCTATTTACCGTTCCAATCGATACTCCTACGTCCCTAGGAGTTATATACTTTGTTATTTCAATGGTGTATGTCTGGATGTGCATTCGAACTCGGCTTGTTTTAGTCATTGTGTTTGATGATGAATAGTTGTCGTATCCTGTCGTATGTTGCTCTCCCAGTCTGACTGTTATTCCTGTATGTCTAATTAGCTTGCAATACGTCTCTCATCCAGAAATGATAATCAGAATCTAGGCACCCATGAAGTATAAATAGTGAATTTCTCGACCAGGGATGGGGATCTTGTGCACTACTGTAGTATGATTAGCCATGTTTCAACACATCTCTTATACAGCGGAGGTGATAATCTAGCAGCCATAATGTATGAGTATTCGTTTTACAGGATTTAGCTTTTAACGTATGAATAACCATATTTCATTATGTCTCTCTCATACAGAGATTAGAATATAGGCATTGAAGTATGGATATCAATTTTAAAATACGTCTCTAATACATATATGTATATCTAGGCAGTCATGAAGAAAAAATAGCCACTTTACCGAACAGGGATGATGTCGCGTTATGGGCTTCATTTACAACACATTTTCAGTCTCACATATTTTAATACAACATATTTCATAAACTATAATACAGCAACACATAATTAAAAGTTCTCTAACATGACTGTTCCTATTCGTTTCTAAGTTGATACTGGCCTATGCCTGACCCAAGTACCTTGCAGTCCCTACTCCCATAATGCATTTCTAGATCTAATCTGCCCAACTGATCTAATCTAGACTGACTCTCCAACTGAACCCCCAACTCTCAACTCCCCGAATGTCCACTTTTTGACAGTATATATCACTAAGCAAGGTGACAGACATTTCCTGTTTTGCCGTGCAATGTCCCATCTAAGGACAGTTGCCATAGCAATATACCCATAAGCTATAATAAAATAATAATCAATCCAAGCAGATCGCGACTCTCAAAAAGTGTTTCCTGGTTCATATTTAAGTATTTCCTGCTTACAGAGTTCTTTCTATATAATGTTTGGATCCAAACCAATATATTGGATCCAAATCAAGAGGTTAAAAGTCACTACGTGACAATGAGGATCTTTGGGTAGCCATTTGTCAATACTTCTCATATATAGAGAGAGAGATAATAATCTAGCAACCATGACGTATGAATAGCCAAGTTAGCGGATCTAGTCATCGGGATATGAGCAGCAGATTTACTTGATCTAGGGTATTGACATATGTGTAGCCAATGGACTGGAGCTATGTTTTGGCACATGAGTAGTAGTTTACTTTTGTAAACAGAAACGCAACCGAGTTCATGTCCAGGCATTCACATGAGAGAGCGAATGCTCAATGCAAGTATCTTTCTAAGCCCATTCGTTTTCGTCAATACTTATTTTAGTGTTTACAGAGGAGGCGAATTTTAATATAAGTGTCACTGTTATCTGTACTTGTCATATCTTGTTTAACAATATTTCGTATATAGCTTTGGTATCTGATAAAAATCAAACATCATCTTGATCTACACTGACTGCGTCATTTTAAAGTTAAAATATATCTGTTTTCTTTGTACTGTTTACATGCAAATCGTTTTACATTGGCATACAAATTTATTCTGTATTGCAGCAAAGTATTCAAGATATTACATTTTTACTTATTCAATATTATGCGATTTAATATAATTGTTGTAGATGCGGATGAGTTAATGGATAGCGCTATACTATACAGTATTCAACACACAGATGACCAAGTTAAGTGGTGTTAGTATTAGTATTCATTAAGTCGCTGAGTGTTGGGAATTAGGTAATTAATTGTTTGAAACAGAGTTAACTCTAATTTATGATGACACGATTTTTTCTGCAATATTGTCATTAAACTTCTTTTCGCATGGAATATGTCATTTTATGCCGAGTAGATTATATTACCAAACAGGTATAGCCCATTCAGCTTGTAAACAGTACACCGAAAGGCTTACTCATTATATCTAGACTAATGAATCAACGCGTGTAATGACCCGTCAAATACACCTTGTAAGTTAAGAACTATATGTATATTGCTTAAAACCTATAAACAAACATGTCTTGACCCAATCAAAAGAAACCTGTTACTCCACATGAGAACTAGTTCACACTGAATCTTTGTACAGTAAGGAAAAACACGCTGAATGTCATGTCGTTTGCTTAAACCTTTCAGTGCCAGCAATGTCGTCTGCTGAACATACTTTCGTCTGCTTTATACAACAACATACAGAGCGTAAAACAGTTTGTATCCTGATGAGTCTCTGAGTGATTTGACATCTCATCTGGATCCAAACTGTTGCACATTGTATCACATACCGGACTCCGTGGCATGGTGGAGGTTAAAGTACTAAATTGCAGACTTCTGTTTCAAATATGCGACATACATGTTAATTATCTATACACCAATTACAATTTTACTTAGTACCTAGTGAATAATCAGGATCCATTCCCTAATATTTTATTGTTCATATCAGAATCTACATGTTTACCATAACTACTTATTACAATGTTGTACCTAACAGAAATTTAATACAACTTTTGCAAAAACTTCACTATGCTATATTGATTAACCATGCGGAAAATAATATAATTTAGCACAAATATTATTTCGTATCTGAGCTGTAATCTGATCAGAATGTGTGATAATAATTCAACCCCCTAAATAAATGATAAACTGAATGATTGGTACATTTGTAAACACGGGTGAGAGGATTTGATTAAAAAGCTAGATACATACACCTCCATATAGTCGATCTCTCGTTCTGCTTACTAAAGCTTGAATAGATAATACGCGGGTTTACTAGTTAAAATGTAGTCTGCTGACGGCAAATCCATTTTTATTTTAGCAAACAGTTTGGACCCAGATGAGATGCTTTGTTAACTCCTCAGGATCAAACTTGTTTGACACCCTGGTCGCATTTTTGTCGATGAAATGGTGATAGGTTGAACTTTGAAAATGTAATGGATGAACAAAACGTTTAATAGCAGTCCAAATGATACCTTAACCTTTAGTCTATGGGCGAATACGTGAACACCTATGGAAACAGTTTGCATCCAGACTAATCGGGTTATAAACTGTTTGATACCCTGATTGCAATTTGGTAGAACAAGTGATTATAACTCGCATTTTAAAAAATGTAATAAAACCAATTAGCTCAGCAGGCTAAAGGTTAATGAAATAAGAACACTGCGCGTGTTAAAAGCTTCCGATTGTATTGAACTTACCTGTATTCTATTAGTTTTTAAACTTTGTCCCGGATCCCTATATAATAGCTAGGATGCCTACATTATATTTGGATCCAGGTACGCTCCTGTCTATTTAATTATTTAATTATTTCTGAAATAACCATGTCGTGTAGAGTATATTTATAACAATTAGTGTACGTATGAATATGCGTTACCTTTATTTGCATTATGTGACAAACCTGTACATGAACACATGACGTTGTGGTACTGGCACACATCTACAGTATATGATTTTATAAGCAACCATAGCTTATAGGCGTAGAAAGGCGTATTTATGGAGTAATGGGTTAACTCTATTTGTAATTTGCAAGTTTTCTTAACCAAAGTATTTCATTTTCAAACTTTTGATATTTTTGTTCAATGTATTGCTATTGTAACCATGCATGTTACTTGCAAAATATTGAAACCAATCTATCTATCTATAGCTGATCCTGATCATATGAGGCCATACGTTATAAATTTAAACTAGACTGACACGTAGTATAGGAATAAGTGAAGGCCACAATCAAATGGCTACTTCGTTTAATCTAGGTCTGCATATTTTGTCTTCGCTTGCCCAATAACCTTTTTGTTGAATCCAGTGACGAATCAGCAAGAGAGATAATACATCCTAACTTTTGACAAACTACCGAACAGCGTTACTCGACATGAAAACAAAAATCAATAACACAGTAGATATGGTCTATGCCGGTCGATTAACAGAAAATGTTCATTGAAAATGTGTGATTTTAGATGCAGGAAATTACTTAATGTCTGGAGTGATCCTGTATTCAGGCATTTAAATATCGCCCATCTAAAACACCCACAATAAACGTTTTTTTGAGTGGTCATTTTTGGGTAGGTTTACTGTATATTTATTTGAGACAGTGGGAAAATTGGACGTGTTCAACTAAGCGAGGGATAGTGTCAGACGATTTCAGAATTGTTTTTCAAGTGTTTCATTATGTTGTTGTTAAACTTAAGATAAGTCAACAGAGGTCGTAACTATAAAAATCTAAGTTTTTCATCAGTACCTTTCTCGCCAAAATGTCCTGAAAAGTTAAACAATAAATAACCTTGCGACCCCCATACTTACTTGATTTAGGCAATGCTAGACATCGGGGCCCTCAATGGAATATTTGTTAGGACATGGCGATCTTTCGAACAGACTTAGACAAACAGTACAGATACAGATTAAACTGCATTGAAGGTGAAGTTGTACCAGGTCCATACTTTTTGCAGCTATGCTAGTCTTATCATCATGTTGTCAGTTGCACCAGGTCCATACTTTTTGCAGCTATGTTAGTCTTATCAAGATGTTGTCAGGTTTGAACGAGGCGACAAATGGGAGTTACGAAAATCCATTTGTCCCATTGCAGTTGAATTATCTACTATTTTGTATAGCAAACGACATTCGACTGTCGTCTAATGGCTAAGGATATGTATTAGGTGTATGTTTATAGTGGTATTTGAACAAGAGAATAGTTGCCCTTCGAAGAAAATGTAGAGTCAGATTTAAATTTATCACAGCGCAAATTCGTAGGTTGTAACGCAATTTACACGCAAGTTTTCAACAACTTCGAAACTTCAGATCTGCAATCAAAATGAAAATAGGTTAAGGCGCTGATAACACGTCGAATGGATCGGTGGCTCATCTGGATTCAACCGACGTCATTCCACCTTATACGGCCATTTAGTCTACAGGGAAACATCACTCGTTCGAGCATTATCCCATTTGCTCCATGGATATTCGTGTAAGAATAAAAAGTATAGTGGGATCATGGGTATTTAGTTTTATAATAGCACATGGACACAGGAAGCTTTGGTCATGGCAGAAGTCGCGGGGTCACGTGTTCATGTTTATCATATTATTAATTAGAGCAGGTCCTGATCAGACGGTAACGGATGGCTCTTATCTGGTTAAATTGATACGCGATAAGGGTAGTTTTCTTTGATAGCATTGTGCTAGCTTTAGATTAGACTGTTTTGCTGAAAACAGAGGCTAATTATATCTTACCTGTTAAGTGGTTAAGCCAAGTGTTGTCGACATCTACGAATTATTTCACATCCGAGGAATCCAGACGTCCGGGGTTTATCCTGTAATGGTTTGTGTCCTACCCTACGCAGAGTTTGTCTGTTGCTATAAACACAATACGGGTACTTTTGACGTAACCACTACACGCATGGCCAGTTCCTGTGTATTGATGAATGTAAGATTAGACACACATAATATGGCACATCGTGTAACCCTTCCAGTGGCAGGATTGTTGTCTGCTTGATACATGTGTACCTGCTTCATATTTTAGAGTGGGTGTTTTAAGTTACTTAGTTAGAAATGATAAACGTAGTGTAGTCAGCGTCCCATCTGCATCCAACCTGTTTCAGTATATTACAGACCGGTCTTCGGGAAACTGAATTGGGCTGAATTATGTAGTAATGGATTCAATTATAGGATATAACTCCTACTCCAGACCGATCTGTCCAGAAGTCATACAGTTATACATATAGTTACTGAATCTGACAAGAACCGATGATAACGATAAGGCCCTGGATAGTAATTAAGATAACATGTATTATGTTCTTGAACGCGTAGGAACTTAACTCTATATATAATGGTTTGGCCACAGTTGATTTGTCATACATCGCAATACATTTCATATAATATATGCGTATATTCATAGCTCATGGAAGTACACTATTACATGTTGAACACACTGACCGTTTACTTCATGATTGTTAATTATATTCATTTATATAATATCATAATATTATATTAAAACATGACAGATATTTTAGAAACAAAACTATATTTTCCATAGCAAACAGAGAAGATTGGATGGTTATCACAGGAGCGGTCTGATCCGGGTCTACAGTTTTAGCATAGTCATGAAATGAACGGTTAAGGTCACGTAACATAAGAACTACTGATCAAATGTTGTCCATAACCGAAACTTTTAGTAAAACGGTATGAATTGGTTGTGATTAATATGAAGAAAACAAATGTTCTGTTAAGTCTTGTCAAGTAATATTTATATAACTCGTTTCCCGCCGATCGCGACTTCACTAGCATTTGCCATCATTTTAGAATGAATCGGATCAGAACGTCACGTAACGAGGCATCTTATCTATTTCTGTAGGTATTTATTCCATTTTTAAAAAGCAACAATTCGAAGTTTACCATTTGCAGACAACAATTACATAATAGACGACATTTATAAGGGTTAAGAAAACAAGAGTTACAATGCACATCTAGGCATTATTAACCAAATGACCCATCTGGACTGTCCAGGGTATGCTCTTATTGGTTTTGGAATAATATAGCGATCTAATTCTACAGTTTCTGCTGCGGGGAAATCCTTGGATTTTTATTTATTTTGTCAGGGGACGGGGTCTATTAAAATATCGGCACGTTTTAAAACAAGAAAACATTTCTATAGACATGGAATCATCAAGACATTTTTTTCTTGTCTAGACAAAACACCAGTCGTTCAAAAAACAAAGTGGTGAACAAATCAATTCGTTATTCATTCATGTACATATATTTTTACCATTGCATACATCTTAAATACATTTATAAAAAAATTCAAAATAAAAACTGGAGTAAATGATACAAAGTATACACGTTCAGCCCAATGTTAATCACGGATACGTCAGCATTGATGGAAAGAATTTAGAATATCAAACATAACGTGAACACAAATAGCAATAACATTGAAATAATCTGCTGTTATCGTTTTGCAAACAAACCACTAATAGTGATATAATAACCACCATTCGCGACATGTTGAGTTTAGTATTGTAGTTGGATAACTTGGATTAAGCACAGTAGTTGCGAAAATAGTATGGTGACAATGCTCAGTAATACTTTATCACTAAAATAAAGGCGCAATGGTGCAATACTAAATATACAGTTTTATGACTAGACCAAAATAGATACGAGCCACTTGTAAACACATACTCGAATAGTGCTTTTTGTATAAACAAACCCACCAGTGTTTGTATTGATTCACAAAATTCAATTATACCTAGCGTCTAAATGTGTAGTAAATTGAAATACGATATGTATGGTATCTGTGGTATGTGATTTATTGCGGTTCGCTCTCCGCAAGCTGTTTTCAAACGATATTAAAGTTACAAAATAAACTTGTAATTCCACATCAGAACTAGTTCACTCTGAATTAAATATTCTTTGTTGAGTAAGGAAAACAAAATAAAACAAACAACAGTTGAACAAATTGAGATTCAGATAAATGCCATATCGTTTGTTTCAACTTTTCAGTGACAGCATTGTCGCCTGCTAGACATACTTTCGCCTACTTCGTTTTATACATGTAGTGGGCAATCTATAAAACAATAAATAGCGTGTCAACAGTTTGTCTCATTTTGATCCAAAAAATAAGGCAAACAACAGATTCGTAAATTGTAAATCATTCAGCACGCTGAATATCATATCTGCTTAAACCTTGAACATACCTTCGTCTGCTTCGTGCTATAGTGGGCAATTTTTCTAAAAACAAAAACAAAATAAATAAACAATAAACACAGTGTCAAACAGTTTGTATCCTGATGATTCTCCGAGCGTTTCGACGTCTCATCTGGATCCAAACTGCTTGCATATTGTGTCACAGACCTGGTTTCGTGGCACTGAAGGGGTTAAAGTACTAAATTGCAGACACCTGTTTCAGATATTCGACATACATGTTTATTAACTATACAGCAAATACAAGTTTACTTTGTACCTGGAGAATAAGCAGGATCCATTCTTTTAATCATTCATATCAGAATCTACATGTTAATCATAACTACGTATTACAATTATGCACTTAACTGAAATTTTATACAACTTTTGCAAATTTTAATCCACGTTGTTGAATATGGATAAACCCTGACAAATACGGATACTACTATAATTTAGCTCAAATATCATCTAGTTTCTGAGCTGCTATTTGATCAGAGAGTGTGATTATAATTCACTTCCCTATGTAAATTCGTACATTTGTAAACAAAGGGGAGATTATTTGATTAAAAAGCTAGAGACATGCACATTCATATAGTCTAGGTCTCGTTCTGCTTACTAAAGATAGAATAGATAATACCTGTATTTAATAGTTAACATTTAGTCTGCTGTTGGCGGATCCATGTATAACTTTGCAAACAGTTTGGACCCGGATGAGATGCTTAGTTAAGTTAAATCCTCAGGATTAAACTTTCACCCTTGTCGCATTTTTGTCGACGAAATGGTTACAGCTTGATCTTTGAAAAATGAAATGGATTAACAAAACTTCTATAGATATAAGGTGTCAGCAGTCAAAATGCTACCATAACATTTAGCCCGTATGGGTGAATAAGTGAATAGCTATGGAAACAGTTTGGACCCAGATGAGACGCCGAGTAATTCGTCGTCTCATCAGGATCCAAACTGTTTGATACTCTTATTGCATTTTGGTAGAACAATTGATTATAACTTGCATTTTAGAAATGTAGTAGGTGAAACATTTCGTGAAAAAATGCTTGGCAGGTTAAAGGTTAATGAGAACATTACGCGTGTTAAAAGCCTCCGATTGTATTGAACTTGCCTGTATTCTAATCATTTTTTAAAAACTACACAATTCTAACTTTGTGCCCGGACCCCTATAGCAACGGTACGTACATTATATTTAGATCCAACTACACAATTCTAACTATGTGCCCGGACCCCTATAACTACGGTACATACATTATATTTAGATCCAACTACACAATTCTAACTTTGTGCCCGGACCCTTATAGCTACGGTACGTACATTATATTTAGATCCAACGACACAATTCTAACTTTGTGCCCGGACCCTTATAGCTACGGTACGTACATTATATTTAGATCCAACGACACAATTCTAACTTTGTGCCCGGACCCCTAATCTTGTCCCTGGACCCCTATAGCTACGGTACGTACATTATATTTGGATCCAACTACGCTTTCGTCTGTGTAAACATTGCTGAAATAACCTTGTCGTGTGGAGTATAAATATAAAAAATAAATGTATGTATGAATATTCATTAGCTTAATTTGAATTATGTAACAAACATGTGCATGAACACATGACATCGTTGTACTGGCAAAATACTACAGTACACTGTAAAAATATACCGTAGAATAATACGGTAAAAATCCTGGCAGCTGGTTTCCAGGACATTTACCGTAAAGTTTACGGTGAAGACTGTTTTTTACATTACAGTGCTAACCGTAAATTTTACGGTAAATGTCCTGTAAACCAGCTGCCAGGATTTTTGCCGTAAAATAAGCAATTACAATATTTGTACCGTAAATTTGTGTTCCAAGGAACGCATGTGTCAACTGCTGGTAAAAGTATGTTAGAAGTGCAAAAGATACAAAACGTTTTCTGATAACTATTATAACAATAACAACTTGATTTCTTTTAAACCCAAATTGGGTTAGTATTTAATCTTTAACCCTAAAAGTAACAAACATACATATGCCTGAGTCAAACCACTGAGTTTAGATTACAGATTTTTATAAATGTCTATGCCATGCATAGAATTGGACTGAATTAAAAAATTAAGCCCCTCCAATCTATTCGATAAAAACTAAGGTGATTTCATGAGCTCTTGTTTTTGTTTCTATGGTTTAAAAACAACAGAATAAGGCAAAATAATAATAATAATAATAATAATAAAGACTTTATTTAACGAGAGTACTCATTTGGTTATGACCAATCTTCCATGAGGCCCTCAAACAGAGAGAAAACATATATACAATTACATATATACAATTTGTAATGCTTTCATAATAATTTTGCATAGGCACCAACCTTGCACGGGTGATAAACAGATCTGAGTGTAATCCATTATTTGCTAAGCACAAGTTTTACTACACACAGTGTAGACCCGGATGAGTGAGTTCCTGTAGGATCCCTCTCATCAGGATCTGCATTGCTTGCAATGGGAAATAGAAATTGAAATTCAAAAATCGTTAATTTATAGGTAAATGCAACCCCATTTCACCGAGTTGACGATTTAGAACTTAGTGCTTATGACGCGAATGCATACGTCATCCATGACGTGAATATATTACGTAATCAGATGACGCAAATCAGACGCCGTCAAAAGATGCTTAACATCCATAACTAAGTGCCCGGGCCGACCCCGGACGTCCTCGGGCATTCTCGCGGCCGCGAAAATTCCACGAAAACAACCGAGCACGTCCCAAACACCGTCCCCGTACACCCACGGAAGTCGGCGGAAATCCAAAAACCAATCATGGACGAAACACCTTAAATACCAGATCCATGCGTAGAATGCTGCACAGAATTACAGATACACGGATATGTAAGACAAGTAATATCCAAATACAGGTCGAATGTTGCACTAAAACTGGTTTGTTTCTCATCCTCTGTATATACAAGAATTTGGCTAGTTAATATTCATCGGAGGAGAACCAATATAAACTTATGCCCCGAACTACTTTGCCGAGTTTACGAATTAACAGATTTTTTATAGAATTTTGCGATAATAAAAGAGTGCAAGATTGGTACATTAGCAAAATCATATAGATATACATAAATGAAATCAACACCAAACTCATAGTACGATTGAAGAGATATTATAAAAGCCGCATACATGCATGGTTAATGTTAAAGGTTGAGCTGAGAATAGAATATTTCTTTCCCAACTCAAATTTTACAACTATGTTTTAAGTCTGACAGAACAAATGGAGTATAATAAAAAATTCAAAATGACAAATGTTTCACAAAGAACTTGCAGCACTAAAAGTCAGTATCTTATAAGTGAGTGAGTTCACTTTCATATGCAAAGCAACTGGTCTGCACAAACATCTCAATTGCACAAAGCTTAATCAGATTGCCCGATCCATTGGAAGTTGGTAATATCATTTATAAGTGTGAGAACTTTTGCGTTCACCAGTGATACCCTCCTCCTTTTTGAAGTCTTCAGGCCTGGCCTTGATTGATTCCCACAAAGCTCCTGCAGATAAGAAACAAAGACACCTTGTTAACCATTTGTGGAGTCCCTTTACTCCGCAAATATGACTTCTTGTACATTCAGTGTATTTCAAGACCAGACTGATCCTACAGCAGCTGTCCAATGTGGTGATACACTGTTGTACTAGCAGTCTGGTAGCAACATTATTGTAAAATTCTTGAAAGTTATTACCTTACTTCTAATTATAACTAGAATTGTTTTTTAAACCAAAACTGATGCCCCCCCCCACCCGAACTCAATTTTCCATGTAAAACTTTCAAAGTCCCATAACCTTCAGAAAATCATCAAACAGGAACAGGAATAAGATATGCACAACTAGTCATGGTGCTGATCAATCCTATGAATTTTCATGAAAATGAGACCGAAGGTTTTGGAGAAACTGCATGGACAAATTTTCCATGTAAAAATTTCAAAGTCCCATAACTCTGCAGAAAATAATCGAACAGGATTATGATATGCACAACTACATAGAGTGCTGATCAATCCTATGTAGTTTCATGAAAATCTGATCAAAGGTTTCGGAGGAACCGACGGACAAAATTTTCCATGTATAAATTCACAGTCCCATAACTCTGCAGAAAATCATTAAACCGAAACAAGAGTAAGATATGCACATCTAGGCATAATGCTGATCAATCCTTTGAAGTTTCATGAATATCTAATCATAAGTGCTGGAGAAACCATGCGAACGAAATTTTCAATGTAAAAAATTCAAAGTCCCTCAACTCTGCAGAAAATCATTAGACCGAAACAGGATTAAGATATGTACAACTAGACATGGTGCTGATCAATCCTATGTAAGTTCATCAAAATCTGACCATAGGTTTTGGAGAAACCGCGCGGACAAAAATTTGTCATGTAAAAATCAAAGTTCCATAACTCTGCAGAAAATCATTATATCGGAACAGGAACATGATATCCACATCTATGCATGGTACTTATTAATCCTATGAAGTTTCATGAAAATCTGATCAAAGGTTATGGAGAAACTGCGGACAAAATTTTCCATGTAAAAATTTCAAAGTCCCATAACTTTGCAGAAAATCATCGAACCGGAACAAGAGTAAGACATGCACAACTGGGCATGGTACTGATCAATCCTATTAACTTTCATGACAATCCGACCAAAGGTTTTGGAGACACCGTGCAGACAAATTAAAATAGGCCAGACAGATTAAAAGGCCATGATATCACTCACCAGAAACAGTTCCTTTCAGGTTTGTGTAATGTACTTTCAACACCTGTCATATCAGGATAAAACTGAATTTAAATTCAATTCTTCAAACAGCCTCTGTCAATTAAGTCAATGAATTAACTTAAAATTATGTTTCTGTATACCAGGGACACAATCTATATTACTTTTGTGCAGGCTCAGAAGATGATGTGATACATGTGCTAAATATGAAAGCTTTAGGCATTCCAGATCATATTCAAAGAAAAAGATTTTCAAAACTTTCACTTCTAAGTATATGTTTCTATATACATGTTAAAAAGGCACCATCCAGGGCGAGGCCAATTTTCACACATGGGGCATAATTTTTTTTAATATAACTTTTGTAACAAATCAGAAGATGAAATGTGCAAAATATGAAAGCTTTAGGCCTTCCAGAATTTTTATAAAGTTCTCACTGCATATAAACAACTTTAGGCATCCCCCCAGGCGTGGTCAATTTTGACCCCAGGGGTATAATTTGTATAAATTTGTTGAGGATCTTAAGTTGTTACTACATGTATGTGCCAAATATGAAGGTTGAGAACCTTCCAGATTCAAAGGAGTTTTTTTTAAGTTTTCACTGTAAGTTTATATAGAAAACAAGGCACCACTGGGGCGTGGCCAATTTATACCCAAGGGACATACTTTATGCAGCTTTTGTAGAGGACCTACAGATGATTTTATGTGCCAAAGAAAAAAGCTGACAACCCAATAGATTCATTAGATGAATTTTTCAGGTTCAAATTGTTGACGACGCACGACAATAGCGTGGGGCCTTTAGACTCCCTTGCAATCAATGCCAACCCCTGTCCCCCTCAATACCCCTTGTTTATTTCATACATACCAAGCATGGCAAGCCTTGGACAAGATTCTCTGTTGGCATGTATTTCATCATTAGAAGCCATCTCCTATAAGAAAAATGACAGTTTTAAACATGTACATATCACATGATGAGCTGCGGATTTAACCCGTTTGGCACAAAACTCTTAACCCTTTCTCTATTCTACTGTTTATTCCAAATATCAATGCCTACTGAATATTCATAGACAAAATAGTTATCAAATACAGCAGGTGGAACATTGTTGTAATTTCAGGAACTAAAGAAACAGATCTATGGAATTCCATTAGCAAACAGAGCAGAGCTCCTATAGGAGCCGTCTGATCTGGGTCTACTCTGTTTGCAAATGCTTGAAAAAGAGTTTATATGAGTGAAAGGGTTAACCCATTCCCACTTATGCTACTTTTAGACCTAAATTCTTTCATTAAATCTACCAAAAAGGAGCATTAACTAGAGAAAAGGAATTTTTCAAAATTGTGCAGTTTTGAAACCATTGTGATAAATGGTTCCTGTGGAGCAAATGCTCTATTTATCACAAATTGTGACAATGGTTTCACAAAGTGACTTTTACAGGAACGTCAAAAGGCGTCAATATGCGGGAATGGGTTAAATAACAGTGTAGACCCAGATGAGCGAGATCCTGTTATTTATTACTAGACACTAATACTATACTATTGCCACAGCATAATAATTTGCTGCCTACCTTCAATCTACAGTAGAACCCCTTTAATGTGACCACTCAATGAATAAACTTGGGTGTCTTTACAAGCAGGTGGTTGCTTAATGCAGGACAAAAGTAATGCAGAAAGTTCCTCTAGGAGTTTTCTACATTACTTTTGTTCTGCATTAAGCTACCACCTGCATCTAGAAACCAGAATACCTCTTTTAGGTGGTCGCATTAGCGGGATTTTACTGTATATAAAATTTGGCCTAATTGATTTTCATATAAAGAGGAGCAATATAACTTATTCAGCGGGTTCTGAATCTGAATGTAATACAGTGCCGGGTCGATTACGGCATAGGGTGCACCGGGAGTCAGAATTAATAGCAATTGTTGAGAGCCTGGCGGAAGCTCTCAACTGTGTTTGCGCACACTGCAGTTCCAGTAAATTATAGTTTTGGGAAAAAAATTCTATTCTGTAGGGATTAGCACTGCTTAACTGTGTAAGTTGTGTAACACCTGCTGTTATTTGATGCAGATATTTCCACTATATTTGTTTTAGTGTCCTTCATTCATGTTTTGGGTTGTAGACGGGGATTGTGGGGTTGGGGGTCAGCGGGGGGGGGCAAAGGGTTAGCACACGCAGAACACCTGTGACTTATCAGATTTATGCTTCTGTTGAAGAAGGTTGGTATAACAGAAATAGAACATTTAGTAGAGGGTTAACACAAACTATTTATCTTTGTATCATAACTGATCTGTTTCAAAGTTTCAACAAAAGTGCCCATAAGATGACAAACAAATTAATAAATAAATAAATAAATAAATAAATAAACTTACATCTACTGAAAACATCAAATTGGTCATCTCCTCCCCAAAACACTGGTGTATGAAAACTTTTCACAGCATATCATCAACACACTGGCTTCAGTAAGGACATTCAACTCAAATGGCAATAAGTTGCTGTACTGATTTTCCATTATCATTTTCCTGAGAACTTCAATGGAAGATCTCATTTTTTTCATTCACCTTCTCCGTGTCTCCATGAAAGCAACCGAAAATACCGCATCATTCAACATAATTTCAAGTTGCAGAAACAAGGCTGCGGGTGGGTGGGGTATCATCAGCTTCATATTTTGCACTTTTCCACATGCATTATTAACATTTGTTCGAATCGAATGGAATATATACCAGCAAAATATCAGTTTATACCTCCATAATGCTTTTAGCAAACGAAAGAATTATCAAATAATTAAAAATAAGTTCTTTTTGTATTTTTACCAAACGTTTTTTCCCTCGTGATATACTTTTTAACGTCCCGGAATCCATTGCGGTAACGGTCTAAAACCCGTACTTTGGTTTACGGCACCGGTTCTGTAGGAAAAACAACGGGATGTCCTGTAAAAGCTACGGGGATTTTTTACAGTGTAATGAGTTGATAGGCATTCATAGCTGACCCAGATCATATGGGGCTATATGTTACAACTTTAAATTAGACTTACGCTTAGTAGGTTATAGTGAAGACCCCGGTCAAATGGCTGAGTCTGCACATTTTGCCTACCTTTGTCCAATCACTTTTTGTCGCATTACTCGAATTAAGTGACGAATCAGCAAGAGAGATAGTACAGCCTAACATTTGACGAACTACCAAACTGTGTTACCCCGCATAAAAAAAAACAATCAATAATACAGTAGATACGCTCTGTGTCGGTCGATTATCAGAAAATGTTTAATAAATATGTATGTTTTTAAAAGCCGGATGTTGTTTAATACAAACTGAAATTTGTCTAGAGTGATCCTGTTGTCAGACATTCAACTATCACCTATCTAAAACACAAACTATATACTTGTTTTTGAGTGGTCATTTTAAGGATAGTTTTACTGTATATTGATTTGACACCGTGGGAAAACTGGACGAGTTTAATTATGCGGGGGATACTGTCAGTCGGTTTCATAATTTGTTAACAATAATTTCATTCTATTGGTCTTAAAATTATGCTAAATCAATAGGGATTGCAACTATAAAACTCTTACGTGTTTCATCAGTACCTTTCTTGCCAACCTTTCTCAAAAGTAAAACAATAAATAGCACTGTGACCCCTATACTTACTTGATTTAGACATTGGGGCCCTCAACGGGATATTTTGATGATTTTTGAGGACAAATAGATATTTTGAACAAACTCAGACAATAGTACAGATACAGATTAAACTGACATGAAGGAGAATATACTATATGCAGCCATGTTAGTCTTATCAAGGTGCTGTCAGGTGTGAACGAAGCGACTAATGGGGGTCGCAAAAATAAATTGTCCCATTGCATTTGAATGTTTCTTCTCTTTTGTATAGCAGACGACATTCGACTGTTGTCTAATGGCTATGTATATGTATTACGTGTATGTGTACAAGGGAAACTATGGGGTCATAGATTGATATCAGAGCAAATACGTAGGTTATCGCACGATTTACACGTATTTTTTCTTCAACTTCGAAAAAAGATCTACGATCAAAATGTAAAACGGTTTAGCCGTAAAACGTCGCCCGTACTTTATTCTCAGTGTTGTTATACCTTCTGATCCTTCGAGATCATGAATTTCAGTACTTCTTGTTCTGAAAATTGAATACCGCTTAAGCCGGTGCTAGGGGATGTGAGCAGTGTTGCACTTTCAATTACTGTTCATGAACAGACTCAATAAAACCGAGTCTGCAGTTTTCTCTTTTTGTGTTGCAATTTTTGCTCTCGGGGGATCATCCCCTTTCAGAATTTAGGTCATGATAACAAGTCAAATGAATCGGTGTCTAATCAGGATCCAATCCGTTTGAAACGTCATCGGCGTCATTCAACCTTTTACCGCCAATGAGGGTACAGGGAAACCTCACTCGTTCGAGCATTATCCCTTTGCTCAATGGATATAGATATTAAGTTTAATAATAGCACATGGACACAGGACGTTTGGGCCATGACAGAAGCCTTGGAATAATATGTGCATGTAGATCACATCATAAATCAGAGCAGATCCTATTTATACCGTTACTGGTGGCTCTGATCTGGTTAAATTGATATAATACTATCGGTCTTAAGGACAGTGACAGCATAATGCTGAACGGATTACAGAAAACTTCCTTTATGACGGGTGGAAGCATAATACAGGGTGAAGTTTACAGAAAGTTCCCTTTAAGACAGGTGGAAGCATAATGCAGGATGAACGGTTTACAGAAAGCATCCTTTTGCAGCCTAATGTATGGTGAACGTTTCGAGAAAGCTCCTCTGCTAACTTAACTAAAAGTTCGGATTAGCCAAAGGTCGTAACTCACTGAACTATCGATACTAACAAGAGTGTTCAGGGGAACACATGTGTCACCTACTCGCAACTGACACAAAAACTGTTAATATACTGAAGTGCAAAAATCGGAACAAGGGGAATGACTCAAACAGTAGTACTTGCAGAATGATGGACTTTTGTTTAATCAATGGTGCTCAATGAGAGGAAGACACGTGTAAAATATGAAAGATCTATAACATTTAGTTTAGAAATGACAGCCAAAAAACGAAAGTGTGACGGACAGACAGAAAGATACAGACGGACGGACAGATGGACAAACGGACAAACATTCAGACAGACAGACAGACAGACGACTGACAAGTGATCACTAAGTGACACACTGCCTCTCGGCAGGTGACACAAAAAGCATAGGGGCCATTGGTCTGAACAGTTAAAAAATGATTGGGTTATTGTTTTAACTTTTCAGACCTTCTGGACACACGAAATGACCACCTGTGCTAAAGGGTGTATACGGTAAAGCCCGTGTAAACCGGAGTTTCAGTACTCGTCGTATTCCGTTAGGAATATAGTCCATTTCGTAGAAATAACTGAGGTGTTCCGAATGATTCCAGTACAAAGGAATTTAGATACCTTTAGGCGTGTGACTGCATAATGCAGGATCAAAGTCATGCAGAAACCATCCTGCATTTAACAGCCACCTGTCTCCAAGGCCGATATTTAAACTAAACTGGAATTCCGGTTTGGAATGTTTTACTATATACAGTTTACCATTTCTCTTGCGACCTTTGGGTATTCATGTAAGACTTCATCCATTTGGATTATTAATTTATTTGAACATTTGTATAAAAATGTAATGACGTATGAGTATTTTATATAGGATCTTTTAACGTATGAAAAACCATATTTCAGTATGTCTCTCTCATACAGAGATTAGAATATAGGTATTCAAGTATGGATATCAATTTTAAAATACGTCTCTAATTCATATATGAATATATAGGCAGGCATGGAGAATGAATAGCCACTTTATCGAACAGGGATGAGGATCTCTGGGTAGCCATTTGTCAATACTTCTCATATACACATGTATAGAGAGAGATGATAATCTAGCAACCATGACGTATGAATAGCCAAGTTAGCGGATCTAGTTATTGAGATATGAGCAGCAGATTTACTTGATCTAGGGTATTGACATATGGGAAGCCAATAGACTGGAGTTATGTTTTGGCACATGAGTAGTAGTTTACTTGTGTAAACAGAAACGCAACCGAGTTCATGTCCAGGCACTCACATGAGAGAACCAATGCTCAGTGCAAGTATCTTTTTAAGCGTTCTCGTCAATACTTATTTTAGTGTTTACAGAGGAGGCGAATTTTAATATAAGTGTTACTGTTACCTGTACTTGTCATATCTTGTTTAACAATATTTTTTATTTAGCTTTGGCATCTGATAAAAATCAACATTAATCTGGATCTACACTGACTGCGTTATTTTAAAGTTAAAATATATCTGTTTTCTTTGTACTGTTTGCATGCACATCTTTTTACATTGGCATACAATTTTATTCTGTATTGCAGCAAAGTATTCAAGATCTAACATTTTTAGTAATTCAACATTATGCGATTTAATATATATGTGTTGTAGATTCGGATGATTTAATGGATAGCGCTATGCTATACAATATTCATAACACAGATGACCAAGTTAACCCTTTGCTTGCTGAATTTTAAAACATATTTCTCCTTCTTTATCCGTGCCCTGTTGTATAATTACATATATCTTCACTGCGTACATAAGAATTACTATGCTAGTAGTTTGGAAGTTCAGCTGTATTTTGGCGAGTTAGAAAAGTTGTTAAATGCGAGCCTTGGCTCGCATTTAATAACTTTTCTAACTCGCCAAAATACAGCTGAACTTCCAAACTACTAGCATAGTAATTCTTTTATCATGCAACACCAAGAAAAATGGAGAAAATGAAGAAATAGAAAGATTGCTAAAGCGGTTTCGTCCCATGGATGAAAATACATGCAAGTACGAATTAGGTGACGTCATGTTGGCATGCAGTGCCGTCATCGACTTTTACAACATAAACACACTTGATTTAATCCTTTAATATGGACAGACAGTTGAGACAAAGGTGAGAAAATGTGTTAATTTGATGTTTGTGTTTAATTATGCCTTTTTCGTCAGTTTGTGTTCTTGCTATTGGCTGAGCCAAACTTGCATCCCAGTCGGGTCAGTACACATGCACTGTACCTCACAAAATACAGCGTCGACGTGGAAAATATTATGCTGGTAGGAAGTGACTGTATATTGTGACGTTGCATGATAAATAAGAATTACTATGCTAGTAGTTTTGGAAGTTTAGCTGTATTTTGGCGAGTTAGAAAAGTTGTTAAATGCGAGCCTTGGCGAGCATTAAACTACTTTTCTGACGAGCCAAAATACAGCTGAACTTCCAAACTACTAGCATAGTAATTCTTTTACCATGCAACAACAAGAAAAAATGAATAAAAAATGAAGAAATAGAAAGATTGCTAAAGCGGTTTCGTCCCCTGGATGAAAATACATGCAAGTACGAATTAGGTGACGTCATGTTGGCATGCAGTGACGTCATCGACTTTTACAACATAAACAAACTTGATTTAATCCTTTACTATGGACAGATAGTTGAGACAAAGGGGAGAAAATGTGTTAATTTGATGTTTATGTTTAATTATGCCTTTTTCGTCATTCTGTTTTCTTCCTATTGACTGAACCAAATTGCATCCAAGTCGGGTCAGTACACATGCACTGTACCTCACAAAATACAGCGTCGCCGTGGAAAATATTATGCTAGTAGGAAGTGACTGTATTTTGTGACGTTGCATGATTAAAGTAGTTCGCTGTGCAATCACTGGTTGCACAATCAACTTGTAAAGAGTGCAGACCCTGATGAGACAGCTCCTGCATAAACTGTCTCATCTGGGTCTTCACTATTTAAAGGTAGGTATATTGACGTGAACATCAAACGATGGGTTAAGTTGTTTTAGTATTAGTATTCATTAAATCGCTGAGTGTTGGGAATACGGTAATTAATTGTTTGAAACAGAGTTAACTCTAATTTATGATGACACAATTGGTTCTGCAATACTGTCATTAAACTTCTTTTCGCATGGATTGTGTCAGTTTATGCCGAGTAGATTATATTACCAAACAGGTATTGTCCATTCAGCTTGTATACAGTACACTGAAAGTCTTACTCATTATATCTAGACTAATGAATCAACGCGTGTAATTACCAGTCAAAAACACATTGGAAGGTACGAAATATTTGTGTATTGCTTAAAACTTATAAACAAACATGTCTGGACCCAAGCAAAAGAAAGTTGTAATTCCACATGAGAACTAGTTCACTCTGACTTAAATCTTTGTTGAGTAAGGAAAAACAAAAAAAGCAAACAACAGTTGAGCAAATTGTAAGCCATTCAGCACGCTAAATGTCATATTAAACCTTTAAGTGACAGCATTGTCGTCTGCTGGACATACTTTCGTCTGCTTCGTGTTACAGTGGGCAATAGGTCTATATCTTTATAAAACCAATAAAAAGAGTGCCAAACAGTTTGTATCCTGATCAGCCTTCGAGTGGTTCTACGTCTCATCTGGATCCAAACTGCTTGCATATTGTATCACAGACCCGGCTTCGTGGCACTGAAGTACACTGTTACGGTTAACTGTAAAGTACTAAATAGCAGACTTCTGTTTCAGATATGCGACATACATGTTTATTATCTATACAACAAATACAAGTTTACTTTGTACCTGACAAATAATCAGGATCCATTCTTTTAATCATTCATATCAGAATTTACATGTAAATCATAACTATTTAGTTCCATTTTGTACTTAACTGAAATTTAATACAACTTTTGCAAATTTAAATTCACTTTATGCATATAGACAAACCCTGTAAATACGGAAAATAAAATAGTTTAGCCCAAATATCCTTTCGTTTCTGATCTGCTATCTCATCAAAATGTGTGATTATAATTCAAACCCCTAACTAAATGATAACCAGGGTGCATCGTACATTTGTAAATAAAGGGGAGATGATTTTATTAAAAAGGTATAGACACATACACATTCCTATAATCTAGTTCTCGTTTTGCTTACTAAAGGTAGAATAGATAATACGTGGGTTTATTAGTTAACATTTAGTCAGCTGTTGGTGGATCCATGTTTACAATCGCAAACAGTTTGGACACAGATGAGATGCTTAGTTAACTCCTCAGGATCAAACTTTCACCCTGGTCGCTTTTTTGACGACGAAATGGTTACAGCTTGATCTTTGAAAATAAAAAGATGAACAAAACTTCTATACAAAAAGGTATCAGCAGTCATAACCTTTGGTCCGCTATGGGCGAATAAGTGAATAGCCATGCAAACAGTTTGGTAACTCGGTTTTTCATCAGGATCCAAACTGTTTGACAAGCCGATTGCATTTTGGTGGAACAATTGATTAGCAGGCTAAAGGTACATTACAACACTAAGCGTGTTAAAAGTCTCCGATTGTATTGAACTTACTGTATGGTTTTAGTTTATTTTAACCCATCGCTTGCTATTCACGTCAATGTACCTACCTGTAAATAGTGAAGACCCAGATGAGACAGCTCCTGAAGGAGCTGTCCCATCAGGGTCTGCACTATTTACAAGTTGATTATGCAACCAGTGCTCCCCACAGCAGTGATTGCACAGCAAAATACTTGTACACAGTGAAGATATATGTAATTATACAACAGTGCATGGGTAAAGAAGGAGAAATGTATTTTAAAATCCAGCTACGCTCCTGTCTATTTTAATATTGCTGAACTAACCATGTCGTGTAGAGTATAAAAAAATAGTGTTTGTATGAATATTCATTACCTTAATTTGCATTATGTAACAAACCTGTACATGAACACATGCCGTTCTGGTACTGGCACAAATCCATACAGTGCATGATTTCATTAATAGCCATAGCTTATAGAAAGGCGTATTTATGTAGTAATGGGTTAACTGTATTTGTAATTTGCAAGTTTTCTTAACCAAAGTATTTCAATTCATTGTATTGTAAATATTTTTCATGCCCCTCTATGTCAGACCATACCTATCAAGGACCGCAATGGAAATAAGGGATCATCTTCCCTTTTTGTGTCATCCTTGATATTGCTGTAATTGACATGGTTCATTAATTATTTCATGATGTTTATATAATTATGCATTGCTTTGATTTTCAAACTTTTGATATTTTTGTTCAATGTATTGCTATTGTAACCATGTTACTTGCAAAAAATTGAAACCAATATATTTATCTATAGCTGATCCTGATCATATGGGGCCATACGTTATAGATTTAAATTAGACCGACACGTAGTATAGGAAAAAGTGAAGACCCCGATCAAATGGCTACTTCGTTTAATCTGGGTCTGCATATTTTGCCTTCGCTTGCCCAATAACCTTTTTGTTGAATCCAGTGACGAATCAGCAAGAGAGATAATACATCCTAACATTTGACAAACTACCGAACAGCGTTACCCGACATAAAAACAAAAATCAATAACACAGTAGATATGGTCTATGCCGGTCGATTAACAGAAAATGTTCATTGAAAATGTGTGATTTTAGATGCCGGAAATTACTTTATGCAAACCAAAAATTGTCTGGAGTGATCCTGTATTCAGGCATTTAAATATAGCCTATCTAAAACACCCACAATAAACTTTTTTTGAGTAGTCATTTTTGGGTAAGGTCTACTGTATATTTATTTGAGACAGTGGGAAAATTGGACGTGTTCAACTAAGCGAGGGATAGTGTCAGCCGATTTCAGAATTGTTTTACAAGTGTTTAATTATGTTGTTGTTAAACTTAAGATAAGTCAACATAGATCGCAACTATAAAAATCTAAGTTTTTCATCAGTACCTTTCTCGCCAAAATGTCCTGAAAAGTTAAACAATAAATAACCCTGCGACCCCCTTACTTACTTGATTTAGGCAATGCTAGACATCGGGGCCTTCAATGGGATATTTGTGAGGACATGGCGATCTTTCGAACAGACTTAGACAAACAGTACAGATACAGATTAAACTGCCTGGAAGGAGAAGTTGTACCAGGTCCATACTTTTGCAGCTATGTTAGTCTTATCATCATGTTGTCAGTTGCACCAGGTCCATACTTTTTGCAGCTATGTTAGTGTTATCTGTACCAGGTCCATACTTTTTGCAGCTATGTTAGTCTTATCAAGATGTTGTCAGGTTTGAACGAGGCGACAAATGGGAGTTACGAAAAACCATTTGTGCCATTGCAGTTGAATTATCTACTATTTTGTATAGCAAACGACATTCGAATGTTGTCTAATGGCTAAGGATATGTATTAGGTGTATGTTTATAGTGGTATTTGAGCAAGATAATAGTTGACCTTCGAAGAAAATGTAGAGTCAGATTTAATTTTTTCTCAGCGCAAAGACGTAGGTTGTAACACAATTTACACGCAAGTTTTCATCAACTTCAAAAAACAGATCTGCAATCAAAATGAAAATAGGTTAAGGCGCTGATAACACGTCGAATGGATCGGTGGCTCATCTGGATCCAATCGACGTCATTCCACCTTAGACGGCCATTGCGTGTACAGGGAAACATCACTCGTTCGAGCATTATTCCATTTGCTCCATAGGTATTCGTGTAAGAATAAAAAAAATAATGGCATCATGGTTATTTAGTTTTATAATAGCACATGGCCACAGGAGGCTTTGGTCATGGCAGAAGCCGCGGGGTCATGTGTTCATGTATATCATATTATAAATTAGAGCAGATCCTGATCAGACGGCTACTGATGGCTCTTATCTGGTTAAATTAATACAAGAAAAACAGTTGATACAGAGCATCAAAGTCGCCGAAATTATGTTTCAGGTCCATATATTCTGTAACTAGCAATGCAATCTTTGTACAGCAAACTTTGTATAAGTATTTTAGGTTTAAATGTTTCAAACTTTATTTTCTCTGCCGAATATATAGATGTTATGGCTTTGATATACATGTATCCCAAGAATACGGTTTTATCCCCCATGCAAAAGTAAACATTGATCCGTCCTGGCCAGGTGCAATATAATAGGGAAACATACCAAAATATAGTTTTCTGACCCGACCAAAAACGAAATAATTATTTTTTTCGCGAACACCCTTGCTGTTTATAATAAGTAAAGGGTATTCAGCTCCGGCGGGAATCTGCTAAAAAATCGGTAGGTTCGTTCACTGCGATCGTCCTTGAAATTTATTTGACCACCGATTTCCATAAACTGTGTCTCATTTATCAAACAAATTATTACTCTTGATGAGCAGTCATCTATTTTTCAGAATATCAACACGCTTTTACAACGAGTCTCCACAGTGACAACCAACCCTTCTAGGTCACAGGTTGACTCTGAGGTTCGAAATAGAAATATGCTATAATTCAAGACGAAACACCATATAACTGGTCTATAAGGCATTGCCCCGGTCTGATAGCATGAATGGATATCGTGTATTCACAATTTCTTCAAATAATACTTTTCTAAATATCTCTACAAGTTTGATATTGATATCGGTGAAAGCCATTACTTTCGGTTTTAAACGGAAAGTAGGACTTACAAACCGAAAGTAATGACTTTCGCCGATATCAATTGTTGAACTTAGACAAACAAAAAGGTCATGAACAATAAAGATTGTTTGATATTGTTGTATTTCAGACACCCATCATATGATCTTTGTACTTAGTCAATGACTTTTAGACCCATAGACCTTTAGAATAGACTTTTCCAAAACAAAATAAAATAAGACAGATGGCAGCCTAATGCAGGGTGAACTTTTTATAGAAAGTTCCCTTCAAGACATTCCCTTGGCCGGCTTGGGTCTTTACAGCTAACCTGTGAAAAAGCATTCGGCACATGGTAAGAGCTATAGCAGTCTGCCTGTCAAGAACCACTGGAGCGTTCCATGTGAGGCCCGTCTCTTACATTTGATGATTTGGAAATGATTAGATTGTCACTAATGCAGTATATATTTTTATTTTTTATTATGCTCCTTTGAACATATTATAGCTCTCCTCCACTGCAGGTTAAATGGATTCTACTGCAGGCCAAATATCCAGAGTTTTATCTCTGATAAACATAAGCGCTCAGGTTTTTTTAATTTATTTAATCCTTATAAATATTCATCTGCTAAATTGCTTGTCTGCTTCAAATGTGAAAGTGCTTCATAGTTTGTAAAGATTTGTGAAAATGTTGTCTGTCAAATAGCTTGGATCCAGGTAAGATGCCGGGTTACTTGACGTCTCATCTGGATCCAACCTGTTTGCATATGGCCCTTTGTTTGTTAGTGGTAGGCTTCTTAAGGGTTGAACTTCTATTGGGTTCTGACCAACAATGGTCTTTTGAGTGTGTTCCCCTTGACTAATTGTATGTCAGGGCCTCTCTAGACAGAATGAGACGGCTTGCCATATTTTGCACACTTGTATCATGCTTTTACTGTTACTTTCACGCCTATTGAGAACAATGGGGGGGAGGGAATCATTGAATGGACCTGGGTAATGTCTTTAAAGCCAGGTGGCACCCTAATGCAGGGTGAAATTTCTATAGAAAGCTCCCTTAAATACAGGCGGCATTCTAATGCAGGGTGAACGTTTTATAGAAAGCTCCCTTTAGGACAGGTTGCAGTCTGAAGCAGGGTGAGCGTTTTATAGAAAGCTCCCTTTAAGATAGGTGGCATCCTAATGTAGGGTGAACATTTTATAGAAAGCTCCCTTTAAGACAGGGGGCAGCCTTATGCAGGGTAACCGTTTTGTAAAAAGCTCCGTTTAAGAAAGGTGGCAGCCTAATACAGGGTGAACGTTTTATAGAAATCTCCGTTTAAGACAGGTGGCACCCTAATGCAGGGTGAACGTTTTATAGAAAACTCCCTTTAAGTCGAGTGGCAGCCTTATGCAGGGCGAACGTTTTATAGAAAATTTCATTTCAGTCAAGTGGCAGCCTAATGCAGGGTGAACGTTTTTTAGAAAGCTCCCTTTAAGACAGGTGGCAGAATATGCAGGGTGAACGTTTTATAGAAAGCTCCCTTTAAGACACGTGGCAGCCTAATTCAGAGTGAACGTTCTACAGAATGATCTCTTTAAGATGAGTGGCAGCACATGCAGGGTGAGCGTTTTATAGAAAGCTGCCTTTAAGATAGGTGGCAGCTTAATGCAGGGTGCAAATTTTATAGAAAGACCCCTTTAAGATAGGTCGCAGTCTAATGCAGGGTGAACGTTTTATAGAAAGCTCCATTTAAGAAAAGTGGCAGTCTAATGCAGGGTGAACGTTTCATAGAAAGCTCCCTTTAGGACAGGTTGCAGTCTAATGCAGGATGAACGTTTTATAGAAAGCTCCCTTTAAGACAGGTAGCAGCCTAATGCAGGGTGAACGTTTTATAGAAAGCTCCCTTTAAGACAGGTGGCAGCCCAATGCAGGGCGAACGTTTTATAAAGCTCCCTTTAAGACAGAGTGCAGCCTAATGCAGGGTGAAAGTTTTATAGAAAGCTCCCTTTAAGCCAGGTTGTAGCCAAATGCAGGGTGTATGTTTATCGAAAACTCCTTTTAAGATAGGCGGGAGCCTAATGCAGGGTGAACGTTTCATAGAAAGCTCCCTTAAAATTAGAAAGCTCCCTTAAAATCACGTGGAAGCCTAATACAGGGTGAACGTTTTATAGAAAGTTCCCTTTAAGACAGGTGACAGCCTAATGCAGGGTAAACGTTTTATAGAAGCTCCCTTTAAGACAGATGGCAGCTTAATGCAGAGTGAATTTTTTATAGAAAGCTCCCTTAAAGACAGTTTGCAGCCTAATGCAGGGTAAACGTTTCATATAAAGCTCCCTTTAAGACAGGTGGCAACCTAATGCACAGAACAGACACTGATCAAACTGTAGGTAATATGTAACTGTATAAACACATAAAACAGACACTGATCAAACTGTAGATAATATGTAACTGTATAAACACACAGAACAGACACTGATCAAACTGTAGATAATATGTAACTGTATAAACACACAGAACAGACACTGATCAAACTGTGGATAATATGTAACTGTATAAACACACATAACAGACACTGATCAAACTGTGGATAATATGTAACTGTATAAACACACAGAACAGACACTGATCAAACTATAGATAATATGTAACTGTATAAACACACAGAACAGACACTGATCCAATTGTAGGTAATATGTAACTTATAAACACACAGAATAGACACTGATCAAACTGTAGATAATATGTAACTGTATAAACACACAGAACAGACACTGATCAAACTGTAGATAATATGTAACTGTATAAACACACATAACAGACACTGATCAAACTGTGGATAATATGTAACTGTATAAACACACATAACAGACACTGATCAAACTGTGGATAACATGTAACTGTATAAACACACAGAACAGACACTGATCAAACTATAGATAATATGTAACTGTATAAACACACAGAACAGACACTGATCCAATTGTAGATAATGTGTAACTTATAAACACACAGAGCTCCTAAAATGGGGTAAAATTAAATCGAATTCTGGAATGTTACGGTGTGTAATAGATGAGGGCGGTAGCTTCATTCTCGAGGTTGTTATTTCTAGTCATTCGAGATGATTAGTTTTGATGTTATTAGTTTTGAAAAATTGGATACTGCTTAAGCCGGTGCAAGGGGCATAAGTACTATTGCACTTTTAATTACTACTCATGAACAGACTGCATAAAACCGAGTCTGCATTTTTCTCTTTTTACATTGCTATTTATGCTTTCTAAGGATCTCCTACTTTCAAAATATATTAATTTTGGCATGGGTCAGGGTCGAACTAAAGACATTCGGGTTAATTTTACGACGCATCAACGGCCACCGCGATTACTCATGTCGTTTGGGATTTTTGTTGCTTAGGTTTCGGGTTTGGACGGCTGGAGTTGAGTGATGGAGGTGTTAGGAGAATGGGACACACCGTATTTTTTCAGTTTATCCTAGTATATGTATTATGTACTATAATTTTGTGTGCGTGAGTATGTTCCTGTGGAGGTTATTTAGTTGCTTATTTCTTTGGTTTTTGTTTGTGGTAGGGATGCTTGGGTCTTTGTGCGTATGACGTCTTTTTTGTATATCTAAGGGAGTGAACCCTTAAGTTAATAAATCAATGGTATACAACTTACTCGTGTTGACCAAATTGCATTTAGTTTTGATGCCGATGAACACCGCATGTCTTTGTTTTAATTTCCATTGACTCCATAGATACGCATTGTCATGTGGAAACGGAGTAGGACTGTTTGCTTATGAAATACTACGGTTTACATAATTCCATACATGTGTATTCATCAGTTAAAGGGTTAGTGACATAGTCTAGGCTTAAATTTGTTACACGATTCAGAATGGCAGTGTAGCTCCTGATCAGAGGCTCTTAATCGCAAATATGTCATCACTGTACAAAACTGTTGTTTTTGATTAACATGTTTTTGAATATTACTTTCCGTTTAACTCTTAGTCTGCTCTGGGCGAATGGGTGTATATCTTTTTAAATAGAATTAATTCAGATGAGACGCCGAATAGCTCGGCAGAGTAACACGGCGTATCATCAGGATCCAAACTATTTGACACCCTGATTGCATTTTTGTAGACACATTGACTATAGCTTAAAATGTGAAATTGTAGTAGGCGAAATACTTTGCAAAATAATTTGCTCAGCAGGCTAAAGGTTAATAGTCTACTGTTTCCCTGCTTGTCCAAATTGCCATGAATTTCAAATTAGTATTGAATTAGATATTGTGCCCATGTATACATATGTAATATCTCATTTGTCATGAACTTTGGTTGATATATTTTTGAATATCAAATTCTGTTTAGTAAATTTACTGTTTGCCTGCTTGTCCAAATTGTCCTGATTTTTGAAACAGTAAATGGTGTCTATGTACAAGTATATGTAATATAATCGCCTATATCATTTAGTACTATGCATGAATTGCACGGTGAGCAGAGTTACGGACAAAGGTGCGTACCTGCAAACTGACATCGTTATTTCTCTTTCGAAATCTATACCGTGACCACTCTTTAGAAGGTCACTGTATAGGGTTTGGTGGAGAATTAAAGGAGCTATTGTTGAAAATGTTTTAAATTGCGCATCTTGTCAAGACCTCTGGTCAGATGAAATGATAATTGCAGATATAGCGGACGCCGGTTAGCACTGTCAAAGCGCTGTGCTAATAACGCGAATATCGTGGGTTCGATCCCCCACACTGACCAAAATTATTTTTGTTGTGATGTTTATTTGATATAAGATAAGATAATGTGTTATTATTAAGACTTGTACAATGTACAAATATATCCATAACATTATTTGATGAGTTGGTTGGCATTTATTCAACTCCAAGTGTATACATGTTTCATGATGTGGTTCGTTGGAATTTTTATACATTTTTATGTTTCTGTTGAGGTGATTTGGAATTGCTCACATCGATTAAACATACCACCGGCAAAAGGGAAGGGTAGAAAGCAATTTATCACAAATTACAATAGCGGCTTAACCTGAAGGATACAGTTGAACCCCATTAGTGAACATCTGATATGCCCACCACAGATTTGGTTTGAGCCGATTCGCTCCAGCTAGCTCCATTGATTTTGTAATATAGTAGCATGACTAGGGTTTCTGTGCAAACAATAAAGTTAGTGATAGAGCGGTCATCTTGTTGCATCTTGCAGTTTCAAACCAACCCTAATACAGTTAAATCCTCTCAACACAGACGTCTAAAAATATGTTCAAACGTTTCAAACCTGAAACACCAGAGTGGAAGTATCCATCAGAGTTTAGATAGAGACCTCTAACTGCACTCAGTATGAAATGTTAAACCTTGCTAGTAGAATTAAAAAACATCAGGAGTCTTCTGATCTGGGTCTACAGTCTACACTGTTCGCGAATGACAGTGCATGCGTGTCCTGGCTTAAAAGATGTTTAATTGTTGGGGGTTTAATTAAACAATTGGTAGCTTAATGCAGGGTAAAACGTAAGCAGAAAAAACCCACGGGAGCTTTCCTCATTACTTTCTTCCTGCAGTAACACTTTATTCCATAGATTTGCTTTACTAGGCCTTTGCAACCAGGGTAGACCAAGATCAGGTGACTCCTGTATGAGACGTCTTATAAGGGTCTGCTCTGTTTGCTAATCAAATAATATGACTCTACAGAGCACTTCCATGTCCAAACCGGCCTGTGTAGTCTGCTTGTTTGTGATGCAACATGATAAATGATACAAAAAGGTGTCCTAGCCAGTGTGGGGATCGAACACACGACATTCGCATTATTAGCATGACGCTCTAACCGACTGAGCTAAGCGGCATACGATATAAATTCAATTATCGATATCGTAGTTGTTTTTTCAAATTAGCTTTTCATCTCACTATGTAATTCATATGAAGTCTATAACACATGGTTGTTCAGCAGGCTAAAGGTTAAAATAACCAAAATTAACCAACGAAGTTAATATTCCAAAATAGGGAATTAATATAATACATAAATAATTGAACTGCTCTAATCTAATATTTCGACCACTAAAGGCCCTTTTCAAAGATTAGCATGTCAAAATATACGTCACATTTTTTGTTACATGCATTCAGCAATAAAATCAAAGATAATGTATTTTGACATGATAATCATTGAAAAAGGCCCTTAGTGGTCGACATATTAGATCAGAGCAGTTCAAGTTTTTATGCAAAAATAACCTTTAAACGGAATCCTGCTTCCGGGTCTCAATTCGTCCCGGATAACAAAGTATAAATATTATATAAGTGAAGCAACCATTGCACTGTGTAAATATTTACAGTTGTAAATAAACGTAGTGAGCAAGCTGGTGGGTCTGGGTCTACATCAAGTAGACTGTATCAAAACATAACCAGAGTGTCTAACAGGCTGAACTCTGATGACATGCCAATTACTCAGCGCCTCGTCTGGATCCAAACTGCATGTACAGTATATTAAACAGCTACCTCTGTGAATGAATTTGAGAATTGTGCAGTTTCGAAACCATTGTGATAAATAAAGCATTTGCTCCATAGGAGCAAATGCTCTATTTATCACAATGGTTTCAAACAGTGACTTTTCCAGAGGCGCCAAAAGGCATTAATATGAGGGAATGGGTTAAGCTGTCATCTGTCTGGTTTAGAGGGTACTTTTGTAGTATTACCATATGGATGTATGCAAAGCGTTAACACCAATAATTACTAGTTCATCCACAGCATTACTACACCTGTTTTCCACACCCTTGTTTATTGATAAATTATACCAAATACACTGGTAAATAGTGAAGACCTTATGGGAATGGGTTAATATGAGGGAATGGGTTAAATATGAGAGAATGGGTTAAATATGAGGGAATGGGTTAAATATGAGGGAATGGGTTAAATGCAATTAGCTTTACTGTGTACTTGGTTTCATAGATGCCAATAGCTATTCTCTATTTTAGAAGTAAACCAACGACTAAGCGAGTAAATCTTTAATACGTTGAGCAAAACATCAACTTCATTTAACAAAAGTCTTAAGCGACCATGAAAAGGTTTAGTTCTGAGATTTAAAGGTAGTATAAAGCGACCACAGAAATATTTTAATTCTTGAAACTTCAGGGTAGTTCGTAGCTTAATGCAGATAACGAGTTATGGAGAAAGTTCTCGTTTTTGTGTTATTTCCGCCATGCAGCCAACATCCATTTTCCCTCATATAAACGCCTTACCTTTGCCAATGGAGTAGACCCAGATCAGACGGCTCATGTCTCTGTTTGATTATGCAATTATAATAGATCTGACTACAGTTTCTACTTACATATTATATATGTCTGTGCCCACCAGAGTTACCTTCAAACAGTTTAAGGAAAATAAAATTAACCCTTTACTCCATACGTATGCCTTTCTATACATTTGCCAATACAGTAGACCCATATCAGAGACCTCTTGTCGAAGACGAACGCCGTTCTGTGCAGTTTTACAAACTGAGTAGTCCCAGATCAGATGGCGCTATAAAAACAAACGGCCATACGGGTTCCATACGGGTTCCTACAAACTGCCGCTTTGGCATGGTAGACCCCACGGGGGTCAACATAGAACCCAGAATGCCAACATAGTGCATCGTGGTGCACATTGGGGGTGCACAGAAGGTGTCCCGATGCTCACAGGGTGCATCCGTGGGACACCCCGGGTTCCATACGGGTTCCATAGGTGTTCCTGCAAACCGCCGCTTTGGCATGGTAGACCCCGCGGGGGTCAACATAGTGCACCTTGAATGCACCAGAATGCCAACATAGTGCACAGGAGTGCACATTGGTGTGCACAGAAGGTGTCCGGGTTCTCACAGGGTGCAACCGTGGGACACCCCGGGTTCCATACGGGTTCCTGCAAACTGCCGCTTTGGCATGGTAGACCCCGCGGGAGTCAACATAGTGCACCTGGAATGCACCAGAATGCCAACATAGTGCACGGGGTGCACATTGGGGGTTAACAGACTGTGTCCCGATGCTCACAGGGTGCACACGTGGGACACCCCGGGTTCCATACGGGTTCCATACGGGTTCCTGCAAACTGCCGCTTTGGCATAGTAGACCCCGCGGGGATCAACATAGTGCACCTTCTGTGCACCAAAATGCCAACAAGTGCACCGGGTGCACATTGGGGTGCACAGAAGGTGTCCCGGTACTCACAGTGTGCACCCGTGGGACACCCCTGGTTCCATACGGGTTCAATACGGGTTCCTGCAAACTGCCGCTTTGGCATGGTAGACCGCGCGGGGGTCAACATACTGCACCTGGAATACACCAGAATGCCAACATAGTAGACCGAAGTGCACATTGGGGGTGCACAGAAGGTGTCCCGGTGCTCACAGGGTGCACCCGTGGGACACCCCGGGTTCCATACGGTTTCCTGCAAACTGCCGCTTTGGCATGGTAGACCCCGCTGGGGTCAACATAGTGCACCTGGAATGCACCAGAATGCCAACATAGTGCACCGGGTGCACATTGGGGTGCACTGAAGGTGTCCCGGTACTCACAGGGTGCACCCGTTGGACACCCCTGGTTCCATATAGGTTCCTGCAAACTGCCGCTTTGGCATGGTAGACCCCGCTGGGGTCAACATAGTGCACCTGGAATGCACCAGAATGCCAACATAGTTCACCGGGGTGCACATTGGGGGTGCACAGAAGGTGTCCCGGTGCTCACGTGATGCACACGTGGGACACCCCAGGTTCCATAAGGGTTCCTGCAAACTGCCGCTTTGGCATGGTAGACACCGCGGGGGTCAAGATAGTGCACCTGGAATTTACCAGAATGCCAACATAGTGCACCGGGGTGCACATTAGGGGTGAACAGACTGTGTCCAGGTGCTCACAGGGTGCACACCAGGGACACCCCGGGTTCCATACGGGTTCCTTCAAACTGCCGCTTTGGCATGGTATACCCCGCGGGGGTCAACATAGTGCACCTGGAATGCACTAGAATGCCAACATAGTGCACCGGGTGCACATTGGGGTGCACTGAAGGTGTCCCGGTACTCACAGGGTACACCCGTGGGACACCCCGGGTTCCATACGGGTTCTTGCAAACTGCCGCTTTGGCATGGTAGACCCCGCGGGGGTCAACATAGCGCACATGGAAAGCACCAGAATGCCAACATAGTGCACGGGGTGCACATTGGGATGCACAGAAGGTGTCCCGGATCTCACTGGGTGCACCCGTGGGACACCCCGGGTTCCATACGGGTTCCTGCAAACTGCCGCTTTGGCATGGTAGACCCCGCTGGGGTCAACATAGTGCACCTGGAATACACCAGAATGCCAACATAGTGCACCGAGGTGCACATTGGGGGTGCACAGAAGGTGTCCCGATGCTCACAGGTCAACATAGTAGATATGATGCCATTATTTATTACACGAATAATCAATAGGGCAAGGGAAAAGTGTATACGTACGTCTTTCTATACATTTGCCAACAGAGTAGACACATATCAGAGACCTCTTGTCGGAACGCCTTTCTGTGCAGTTTTACAGAGTAGTCCCAGATCAGATGGCGCTGTAGAAAAATGGCTAATTAATATTCATGATGCCATTATTTATAACACAAATATTCAACAGGGCAAGAGAAAAGTGTATGTCTGTTTTAAGAGATAACGTTGCTTACACCTTTATAGGGACACTTTAATATTACTACTTAGGTAAACATGTATGCCCAGATCAAAATCTCCCTGAATAATTGGTTTGATTAAGCTCTTCACTATTTACCAGTCTATTTTGGTATCATATATCAATTAACAAGGGAGTGGAAAGCAGGTGTAGTAATGCTGTGGATTAACTAGTAATTATTGGTGTTAACGCTTTGCATACATCCATATGGTAATACTACAAAAGTACCCTCTAAACTAGACAGATGACAGCTTAACCCATTCCTTCATATTGACGACTTTTGATGACTCTGTAAAAGTCACTTTGTGAAACCATTGTGATAAATAGAGCATTTGCTCCTATAGGAGCAAATGCTCTATTTATCACAATGGTATCAAATTGCAAAATTCTAAACACTTCCTTTTCTCTAGTTGATGCTCCTTTTCGGTAGATTTATTCGAAGAGGTTGTATCTAAAAATAGCCTATGAGGTAATGGGTTAATTAATGGGTGAAAGTCCTTTAGAAATTTTCTGCAGCACTTTAACGCTGCGATAAGCATCCGCCTGCCTAAAACCCGTCTAAACCAGAACATCAAACTAGTATCATGTGGCATCCGTCTGCCTAAAACCCCGTCTAAACCAGAACATCAAATTAGTATCGTTGCCCGCCTTTAAGACATCCGCCTGCCTAAAAAAACCCGTCTAAACGTACAGTCTAAATGTACAGTCGGCTGAACGGTCATTCGGACTGAAAGTAGACTATAACTAGGTACTTTACTTTACTAAACCAGAACATCAAATTAGTATCATGTGGCATCCGCCTGCCTAAAACCCCGTCTAAACCAGAACATCAATTTAGTATCATTGCCCGCCTTTAAGACACTTTAAAGCTGCGATAAGCATCCGCCTGCCTAAAACCCCGTCTAAACCAGAACATCAAATTAGTATCGTTGCCCGCCTTTAAGACATCCGCCTGCCTAAAAAACCCGTCTAAACGTACAGTCTAAATGTACAGTCGGCTGAACGGTCATTCGGACTGAAAGTAGACTATAACTAGGTACTTTACTTTACTAAACCAGAACATCAAATTAGTATCATGTGGCATCCGCCTGCCTAAAACCCCGTCTAAACCAGAACATCAAATTAGTATCATTGTCCGCCTTTAAGACACTTTAACGCTGCGATAAGCATCCGCCTGCCTAAAACCCGTCTAAACCAGAACATCAAATTAGTATCGTTGCCCGCCTTTAAGACATATTGCAGCTTAATGTATGGTGAAAGTGATGAAGAAAGATCTTAAAAGAGCGTTCTGCATGACTTTCACCCTGCTTTAAGCACATGCCTGTCTAAAAATATATAAAATCTTAAACTTTTCGATTTAATGGGTGTTTACTGTACATGTAAACTGTTTGGAACTAGATACGACGCCGAGTAACTCGATATCTCATCAGGATCCGATCTGGGTGGCATTCTGATTGTGTATTGGAAGCGGGAATTAATACGCCTTGTAATTTGAAATAGGTTGGGTTCACTAGACTGAGTTTAAAATTGGACTCAGTGTATTTCACGTGCTTCACGTTAAGTTTATTGCAAACAATGTAGACCATATCAGTGTTTACGTTGAATCTGTCTGCACGTATTCATAATTTATATATCTGACCATAACCTTCTAAAATACTAGAAACTGATATAGGAAAGTTGATCTTTGACCAGAGATAACTTTCGGAGAGTTGCTCTATCACTGCCATGTTATGAAAGCAGGTACACGTATAAACACATGGCCAGTGTCTTAACCCTTCGCTTGCTGAATTTTAAAATACATTTCTCCTTCTTTACCCATGCCCTGCTGTATAATTACATCTATCGTAACTGTGTACACGCATTTCGCTGTGCAATCACTGCTGTGGAGTGCACTGGTTGCACAATCAACTTGCAAATAGTGCAGACCCTGATGAGACAGCTCCTGCGGGAGCTGTCTCATCTGGGTGTTCACTATTTACAGGTAGGTATATTGACGCGAATAGCAAGCGAATGGTAAAACCTATACTCTATAAATAAGCGTTTTGAAACATAGTAGATCCCGATCAGACGACATACCGTATTTCTCCTTTCTATAGCGCCCTCTCTAATAGTAGCCCCCTCCCTATAATATACGCTTCGAAAAGCCATCAGGGGGATCAACTTACCCCACCCACCTCACCTCGAAGTCAAAAAGTTGGCGAAGAAAAAGAAATCTCAATGCATCATCACTAGTAGTAATTAGGGAAAGCAAATTACAATGAAACTAGTTCTGTTGTTGCATACCGGTAGGTTATTTTGTTTCTCTTCGACTTGTTATGTTTGCAAAAAGCGTTGGTATCTGATTATTTGGTGCTGTAAACCATGTATACATGTCACTTCTGCAAGCAATTCATTTAACACCGACTCAACTACATATCGCTCTTTAATTCTAATTTTAAAACTGTCACTATTTCCCATACCTAATGGAAAGGTGATTCTGTTTTCTCCACTTGCCTAACGGATTAAACCAATGTTTGTTCGTTCTGAATTTCCGTCTTCGTCCAGTTTCCCCCATTTCTGTGTAGTGCATATTCTACAGTAGTATTTTACAAGTATTACGGTAAAGCGGAAGGGTCTTCGAACATTTCCGTTTAGACCGTACCTACACACCCGTAACTTCCGGTGATAATTTTACTGCAGAGCAGTCTAGCGGACATTGAAAGGTAAATACGATTCTTACTTTCACTTTAAAAGTCATAAATCTACCGAAGATTAAGTTTGAAATAAATGATTTCGGTCAACAAATGAACCAAGTAGGATGTCTGCGGGTTATTTCAAGTCTTATATCGGCGCAAATATGATTAAATTTCAGAGTATGCAATGTATCATTCTTTAGCCTATACAGTCTCTACCGTGACAGACATAGTAAAAACTCCGAATTTTTGGTATGAAATAAGAGCTCCCTGTCTGCGTTTTGCATCGCGCCCGGGAGCGTCTATAAGAGGATATATAGGAACCGTCTGATCAGGGTATGCCCATTTTGCTTATGAAATTGTGATATGACTCCACAGTTTCTACCAATACCAAAATTAGTGTGAACAAAATGTCCTTAAAAATATCATCCAATTAGTATTCATGCTGTCATTATATTTTCCATGAATATTCATGGAGTAAAGGGCAAAACAGTTTAGATCCTGATGAGAGGTCAAGTTACTCACCAGAATGCAAAAGTGAGAAAATTAGAAAAATGGGAGCGTCACACACATGACACGGCATCTTAACACAAAACAAGAAAGAGCACAGCACAGCAGACAATACAGCTAGCAATGTAGACCCCTACCAGTGATCACGTTGAATCTGAAACATTCACATATAACTGATCCTAACATTCAAATTCACCTATAGCTGATTCTAACCTCCAAAGACAATTATGGAGACTTGAAACTAATAGAGTATCATAGAGTATAACGGAAAGCCGTTATTTGATCAACTATTATTTCCTAATAGTGTCATAGTCTAACGGAAAGTCGTACTTTGATCAGAGAGAACATTTTCGAGTAGTGTCATAGAGTCTAACGGAAAGTCATTCTTTGATCAGAGAGAACATTTCTTAAAACAACTCTTCATAGTGCGCTGTCTATTTAAGAAAATGTGCGAAAACAAATACTAGTATGTAACCCTTTACTTCACAAATACGCCTTTGCAAACAGAGTAGACCCAGAGCAGACAGCTCCTATAGGAGCTTTCTGGTCAGGATCTGATCTGTGTGTTTATAATATGATATGGATAAACAGTTTAGAACCAGTAAGAGATCGAGTTATTCTGCGTATCTTCTGGATGACGTCACAGATTCACCCTTGGCGATGGCAGAACCCCCTCTAAACAGGAATTCTATTAGAGAAGAAGTTACATGTTCTTCGCAACGTGGCTGCTTAATGCAGCTTGAAAGTCACGCCGTAAGCTCCTCGTACAGTTACACTCCCTTAATGTAGTTCGCGCTGTTGCTCGGCAAAAATCGAAGTTTATCCAATTATTATCATATTTGGTCCAGGTATTCAGAAAGTTACCGCCGACACGACTTCGACGTTCATTTTGAATTTGACGTCGGTTGCTTAGCAATATATGACGTCAAAAGCGCCCTCTGGTGTCATCTAAGCAATTCACATGTGTTTACGTATTTCTTTATTTATTTACAAATGCCGATGTGTATTTCAATGATTCGAAAACTGTTTTGAAGAAGAAGAATAGTTCTTCAACATGATATGCGATATATGTTTTACAAGCGTAACACTTTTGTTAAGTCGGGAGTTGAAAGTTGGGAAACCCATTTTAACGCATTCTGATATGTAAATTATTTCGCCATTTTCGTGGAATTCCAAAAAAACTAGACGGTGAAAGTTTATAAAAAAATTATATGTCATACTCTGTTCATTTCTTAACAGGAACAAGTAAAAAAATCAATACCTATTCGAGTTCATTTTTTCGCTACGAGTGATTTTGCTAGGTCATCTCGTCATCATACTCGACGCCAAGGCGGCGTTGAAATATATATATAAAACTGTTCCAGATCTGATTTATATTATATACGAGCGGTGTTCCAAAAATAATGTCACTTGCATCGGTGCTCATATAGAGGAAGTGCTTTTGTTCATTTTAATTTGCTCTGCCCTTCAAAATACTCTCCGCCAGCCAGAATACACCTTTTTAGCCGGTCAATCCATTTTTGGAAGCATTTTGCATACTCTTCAATGGGGACACCCATCAGACACTGATAAACAGCGGATCCAAGGGCATTTCTCGAATTGTATCTCCTTCCAGATAAATGATATTTAAGTTTTGGAAAGAGAAAATAGTCGCAGGGGACCAAGTCTGGCGAATACGGAGGGTGCGGAAGGACGGTAACCTTCTCAGACTCCAAAAAGTCAGTCACAATACGTGCCTTGTGAGCGGGTGCATTATCATGCAAAAGTCGGACATACTTAAGTCCTGTTTTGGGGCGGCTACTTTTGTAGTAGTTCTTAAATTTTCTCAGAACAACGTTTTTATAGGACTTGCCGTGACCGTTCTGCCTTTTGGCACCGGGATTTGAACAGCTGGACCCTTATTAGTGAAAAAAAATAGCATACAAAACCTTCTTTACCGTTCGTATTCGTTTGGCAATACTTGGGCGTCTGGCAGTTTTAGTGGCCCATATTCGGTTGGAAACCTTCCGCTTTGGTTCAAAATAATACACCCAGGTCTCATCACCAGTGACTATATTATCAAAAGCCTTTTTACTATATTTTGGGTACATTTTGAGAAGTTTTTTTTGTCATTGTTACACGCGTCTTCTTTTGCTCATCCGTTAACAAATGGGGTATCCATCTTGCATTTATCTTTCTAACGTTTAGGTGTTTCTTCAAAATTGCACGAACTCTTGCTAACGACAAGTTTGTCATTCGAGCCAATTGTGTGAATCGAGCATCAGTTTTGAGGATATTTCGGAATTTTTCTATGTTATCTTTGGTCGTAGTTGTTGCAGGACGACCTGTGCGAGTAGTATCTTTCATTTGCTGCTGCCCAGCACTAAATTTAGCTACCCACCTACAAACAGTCCTGTGGGACATTTGGCCCTCCCCATAAATGTCACACACCTCGCGGTGAATATCTACAGCCTTTATGCCGAGTAATGACCTACCTTTTATATAGGCCCTAATTTCAAGAACATTTTCAGCTCGTTTTCCTGTCATTTTGTGTATAGTCTAACGAATAGGCTATGAAACGATGTACACTGTACCGAGGCAAATGATCGTGTGGACGAGATATTTACCTGTGTCACGAGCCAGTGATCACTCAATCGACACGAGGTGGTTTTGTGCATGAACTGCACGATTTCCGCGAAATAAAGCACAGATGACATTATTTATGGAACACCCCTCGTATGTAACTTTTGTTCTGTGTGACATATGTAACACATGGTGTTTCTTTAATCCATTACATCATAGGCTATTTTTAGATAAAACCTCATTGAATAAATCTACCGAAAAGGAGCATTAGGTAGAGAAAAGGAAAATTTTAGAATTTTGTAGTTTGAAACCATTGTGATAAATAGAGCATTTGCTCCTATAGGAGCAAATGCTCTATTTATCACAAGGGTTTCTCAAGTGACTTTTACAGAGTCGCCAAAAGTCGTCAATATGAGAAAATGGGTTAACTGTAACATATGCCATTATGTGTTTTTCTACAACAAATGTACACATACATGTATGTTTTCGTAACATATATACGTGTTTGTCTGTAACATGTTTTTTTCTGTATTATATGTGTCCAGTTTGTTAAATTTGTGTTGATGTAACATACAAGCGAAGAGTTAATTGCTTTCAAAGACCTTTTCCACAATAATAACTGTTTGGGGCCTGTCTGATGCACGTCTATATCCGAGCAATTTGACACAATAGTTTCACAAAATCTTGGTCGATTCGGAAGTTGTGAAAATTGTACCCGTTCTCAAGCTTTTGATTTGTCAGATTTGAGTTCTCAAGCTTTTGATTTGTCAGATTTGAGTTCTCAAGCTTTTGATTTGTCAGATTTGAGTTCTCAAGCTTTTTGATTTGTCAGATTTGAGTTCTTAAGCTTTGTATTTGTCAGATTTGAGTTCTCAAGCTATTGATTTGTCAGATTTGAGTTCTCAGGCTTTTGATTTGTCTGATTTGAGTTATCAAGCTTTTGATTGTTTAACCCATTTCCTCATATTGACGACATTTGACGACTCTGTAGAAGTCACGTTTTGACACCATTGTGATAAATAGAGCATTTGTTCCTATAGGGGCAAATGCTCTATTTGTCACAATTGTTTCAAACTACAAAATTCTAAAAAAAAAATCCTTTCTCCAGTTAATGCTCCTTTTCGGTAGATTTATTCAAAGAGGTTGTGTCTTAAAACATCGTATGAGGTAATGGTTTAATAAGGCTTTAATCGGCGTCAAATTCGCTGGAAATTGACTCACGGGGCTCAGTTATGCGATTACCCTTGCTAAGTTTTAATTCAGACGAGACGCCGAGTAAATCAGGATGTAAGTCGACTGACACTTTGTTCAAATATTAGAGAAGAAAAGTACAAAAATGAGTCATGCAGGAAACACCACATACATAACAAACAGTCGCCCGAACAGCAACACAAGGAAACAGCAAAATTTAATGTACATCACTATAAAAACTTCAAGAGACGCACAAAGACAAAACAAACATACAATAGAGGGAAGATGGAAGTACCGCATTGGAACGGTCGGTGACAAAAGTTACTGGGGGTTAAACCGGTTTATGGGCACCCAACCTCACACTTATTCCATCCCCATACTAAAAGACAAACAGTGTAAATAAACGTATCCCCTCTCCGACTAATCTACAACAACCGCGACGGCAAATATAGTGGCAAAGTGCATGTATAACGAAAACATTTAAGTGAACAAACTGTATCCACCTATCGCTAGTGTACTCATTGATTGAGCTGCAAACAGAGTAACTGTAGAAAAGTAATAAAGGGTACGACAAAAACGAAATAGTACAGATATCCGACGTCCTCCTTCCGTTGACTATTTCCCTCATAATAAACGCATTATCACGCATTTGCGAACAGGGTAGACCAAAATCAGACAACTCATACAGGAGACATAACCATTTACTCCATAAATACGGCTTTTTACGCCTTTGCAAACAGAGTAGACCAAGATGAGACAGCTTCTGTGGGAGCCGTCTGATCCGGGTTTACTCTGTTTGCGTATGGAATATAGATCTGATTCTACAGTTTCTACTTAAGCAAAAAATTCATAGGTAAACATGTCATTTTAAAAATAAACCCCATTAATAATCATGATATAATCATTTCGTTCATGAATATTCATGAATATTCAGTATGGAGTAAAGGGTAAACTCATTCACCATTTTTATTTCCATAGCCCGTCCTATCTCGGCATACAAGCCTCATGTGTACTTGGCTGACTGATGGCGAGTTATCGATCTTCGAGGTGGATCTTTCGGAACACTTCGGCTATATTGTACAAATTAAGATTCCGCGGATTCATCCGGAAATAATTCGAGTATTTACAACTGAGCGTTGGAGACAATTGATATAAACTTGTAGATCAACCATAACACATATAGGATAAAGGTTTATGATGTAATTCTCCGCTTCCGAGTATTACCGAAAATATCCGATGTTCGATATGCACAACCTAAACTTTTACATCGGTTATATCCGGAAAATCAGCTCGTCTACATGCAAGTAGACTACCTTAAAAGTCATCACCATGTTTCCAACGCCCGGGCATTCCCACGGGAATAACCTGGATGTCCGCATGGACACAAGCTCATCGGATATTAATAGCGGTATTGATCGAGACTGACCTGTTGTATGTAAACAGTTTGGATCCAGTTCATATCCTGAGTCGCTCGAGATGGTATGCTAAATAGTGAGACATACTTATTGGCCTTTCTTCAATTAAAATGACTGATATATATCAATAATTGCGAAACACTAATTATCAAAGCAGACGACACTGAGACAGCGCAAAGGTTTTAATATGAGAGAGATTAAAGCATGTTTTTGTATAGCTATAAAACTGAATATCCGAAGTCCGCATTGATTTAACGACCTCTTACCATGCAATAAAAATAATGTTTGCTTAATTACTAATCTGGTGAACTGTTTCCACTCTTCCGAGTCGTTTAAATTTTGAAGAAACTCTTGACTGAATGTCAAGCAGCTTGGATCCTGGTGAGATGCCGAGTTACTCGGCGTCTCGACTGGGTCTAAGTCGTTTGCAAATGCGAGTCTGGTTGCGGAAATTATTACAAGGGTTCAGTCTGTTGGTCATAAGTGGTTATCCTGTTACAATACATATACAGTAGAACCCCGTTAATGCGACCACTTAATGCGACCACTTAATGCGACCACTTAAACAAACATGGCTGTTTTCATAAGCAGGTGGTTGCTTAATGCAGGACGAAAGTTATGCAGAAAGCTCCTATAGGAAAAGCTCCATTAAGAAACCACCTGCCCTTGCCACTGTGAATTATGCCCCTTTTTGGTGGTCGCATTAGTGGGGTTTTACTGTATTTTTTTACATCTCGGCATTGGCCTTTAACAAGCTATTGGCGATTATCTGACATACTTTAGCAAACAGATTAGATCCAGATGTCTCACCAGGCTCCAATCTGTTTTACATTCTTCCGCTGTTTTTATGGTAAACTAATGGAGGAAAATACAATTTACGAATTGAAGCAGACGACCATCATTTGCAGACGACACTTGCTCAGTGTAGAGATGTTTAATCCTTTAATTAAACAATTCCCTCATATTGACGACTTTTGACGACTCTGTAAAAGTCACTTTGTGAAACAATTGTGATAAATAGAGCATTTGCTCCTATAGGAGCAAATGCACTATTATCACAATGGTTTCAAACTTAAAAAATCCTTTTCTCTTGTTAATGCTCCTTTTTGGTAGATTTGGTCGAAGAGGTTAGTTCTAAAATAGCCTTTGAGGGAATGGGCTAATCCATAAATACGCCTTTTCCTTCTCCTATAGGCACTTGGGACCAACTACGTATTATTATTAAAATGTATATGAGTATTATAATAGATGTGTTTTTCTGCGAAGGCAACTTTGCTTTCGTAGGAAAACATTTTATAATTGATACATTGGATTCGTAGGAAAAGAAATCTGTTATAATACCCATATACATGTAAATTGTCGTAGCAAAACATTTGATAATAATAGGTAGTTGGCCCCCAATGATAGGAGCCGTCGTCTGATCAGGGTCTGTCCTGTTAATTTGCTTATAATATAATATCGATATAATTCTAAAGTTTCTATCATGGCCAAAATGCATGTGTCCATATGATAGCATAACACTTTAATCTAATTAATATTCATGACGTCATTATTTCTCACATGAATATTCATAGGGGTAAAGGGCTTATACATAACCTTTATCATGGTGGAAAAATGTGTCTGTCAAAACCCTGATCTGGTGCATGTTTTTAGTTTTAAGTGCATGCTTTTGATTGGTCAGATTTGAGTTCTCAAGCTTTCGATTGGTCAGATTTGAATTCTCCAGCTTTTGATTGGTCAGATTTGAACCCAGGTTCTTACAAGCGTTTGGGAAACCGCTGGCCGATTGGAGAACAGCTCGGCGTATCATCTGGATCCAAACTGTTTGACAAGGTGAGTTAGATCGCGTTTAGCTTGAATCGGGTTAATGAAATGATGTTATTGAAAAATAGCTTGACTCCTGATGAGAAATGTAATTTACGTTCCGTGGCTATACCGAGAAGTTTGTTTTTTAGAATTGTTTAGATTTAAAAGCATTGTGATAAATAGAGCATTTGCTCCTGTAGGAGTAAATGCTCTATTTATCACAATGCTTTCAAGAGGTGACTTTTACAGAGTCGTCAGAAGTCGTCAATATGAGAGGACTGGATAAAACTCACATGAAAAGTCAGAAAGTTTATCAAAGTCTTCCCTCTTAGCCTTAGATTATTGTTCTTTGTTGGCCATGATACTGTGTTCACTTTTCAGATTAATGTTACGCACGTGCGTAAGTGCGCATCGTTAGCTACGCCCCATTAGACAACATGTATCGATCTGACTTGTGTGGTAAACAAGGGGGTATGTCTATAGAGATCAATAAATCAATGTTAAAATAATATGCACATAAATAGTATGGTATTGGTAGAAACGATAGAGTCAGACATATTATAATTCCATCAGCAAACAGAACCAACCTGTGATCAGACGGCTTCTACAGGAGCCGTCTGAGCTGGATCTCCTCTGTTTACAAGGTTTGAAAAATTGTCTGTATGATGGGAAGGGTTAGCCCATTACCCCATAGGCTATTTTTAGATACAACCTCTTTGAATTAATCTACTAAAAAGGAGCATAAATTAGAGAAAAGGAAAAATTTTAGAATTTTGTAGTTTGAAACCTTTGTGATAAAAAGAGCATTTGCTCCTATAGGAGCAAATGCTCTATTTATCACAATGGTTTCACAAAGTGACTTTTACAGAGTCGTCAAAAGTCGTCAATATGAGGGAAATGGTTAAAATAGGTGGATGTTTATTTCAGCGCACCAAGTTAGAAAACAAAATAGGTGTATGTTTATTTCAGCACATCAAGTTAGAAAACTCTTTTTTGCATAATTTTTGCCATGCATTAACCCATTCCCTCATATTAACGCCTTTTGGCTCCTCTATAAATTTCACTCATTGAAACCATTGTGATAAATAAAGCATTGCTACACAATTTTAAAAATTCGCATTTTGCCTGATTAATTCTTCATTTCTGTGCATTTATTTAAAATTTGTCTATGAGGAAATCGGTTAAAGGAAATTCGGTAGATTTAATAAAACAGGTTGTGTCTAAACATAGCCTATGAGGATAAGTGTTATAGTTTTCTTGACATTCTCACAGTCGATTCCATCAGTGCAATGCTGGTGGTGACATTCTTTGTTGGTTGTGACATTCTTTGTTGGTTGTGACATTCTCAGAAGTGATCCTACTTGTTTAACGCTGTTTGTGGCATTCTCAAAGTGGATTCCATTTGTATAATGTTGCTTGTTACATTCAATGTTAGTTTTGACATTCTTAAATGTGATCCTACTTGCTTAACCGTTTCGGCGCCAAATAAATTCAACCTGTCGAGATTGTCGTATGCTGCGGGTTTCAAAACGGCGTTTTCTTTAATATCTTTACACACATTTAACCAATGTCAAACAGTTTGGATCCTGAGGAGACGCCGAGTTACTGAGACGCCGAGTTACTGAGACACCGAGTTACTGAGATGCCAAGTTACTGAGACGCCGAGTTACTTAGACACCGAGTTACTGAGACACCGAGTTACTGAGACACCGAGTTACTGAGATGCCAAGTTACTGAGACGCCGAGTTACTTAGACACCGAGTTACTGAGACACCGAGTTACTGAGATGCCGAGTTACTGAGATGCCGAGTTACTGAGATGCCGAGTTACTGAGATGCCGAGTTACTCGGCGTCTCCTCAGGATCCAAACTGTTTGCAAAGGTTATCACAGATTAGCCTTTTGCGTTCTTAACTCTTTGCACGCTAGCGGCGAAACTGTGATTACTTATGCAAACAGTTTGGATCCAGGTGAGACGCCGCATAATGCGGCGTCTCACCAGGATCCAAACTGTTTGTCATCTCGATAATATGTTTGCAAAAAAATGAGAGAAACTATATTTTAAGAATTGAAGCAGACGACAATTGTTGCAGACGAAAAATTTACTAGCGTGCAAATAGTTAACAGTGGCTCAAACACGACTATAACATACAGCCTACAAAATGTAACAAGTACTTAATGGTAAAGAGGAACAGGAATGCTTTCCTTACAATGGAGAACACGTGATCATATTTGCAAGCAGTTTTGACTCAGATTAAGAAATCTGATAAATATGTGTATCATCAGGCTCCAAAGCTGTCTAATGCCCTGGTCGATGTTTTGAAAAATTCAAGTAAAATATATTTTCATAACTGAAGCAGACGACACATTTTGCAGGCGACTGTAATTCGGTGTGAACGAGTAAAATGTTAACTTGACATTTGAAAGCACCTATAGCTGCACACATCATCGTCATGTATAACCAACGGTATATAACACCATACCATTAGCAATCGTTAATGTCCGGCTCTTTCCGACAAGTTCCGGAAAATATTAATTGATAAGTTAGTGCTTTTGTACAGTAAAACCTCTCTATAACGAACATTAAATTGTGTTAATTGTTGGTATTTTGGGCAGGTGGTTGCTTAAAGCAAGGTAAAAGTAAAACAGAACGCTCCTATATGAGCGTTCTGTTTTACTTTAACATTCCTTTAAGCAACCACCTGCCTTTAACACAAACTACCTTGTGTAATTTAGTGGTCGTTACAGAGAGGTTTTACTGTGTGTAAACCTTTAGCGTTCGGTATGTGAATTCGTGATAACCTTTGGCCCTGAGATCATTTTCAAGCATCTGATTGGTCAGATTTTTAGTTTGCTAAAAATCGGACCAATCAGATACATTGTACTTGAAAATGAAACCAGACTTTGACTCAGGAGTGTTATAGCATCAAAGCTAGTTCCAAGGTTATAATCGTTTTTTGTTTGATCCGAAGTTCATTCACAATTATCTCATTATCAAATTTTGAGTACATTCAAACTCTTGACCAATCAAATAATTGTGAGTGAAGCCAGACTTAAACTCAGAAGTTTTTATAATCCCGGAGCAATCTTGGATCCAGATGAGTTCTCTGTTTTTTCTCTGGATTTTACAGTATCCTATGTTAACCATTTCCCTGTTCTGTGTTTATTCCAAATGTCGGTACCTAATGAATATTCATGGACAAAATAGTTATAAAGAAGTATGGAAGATGCAACATTGTAGCCATTTTAGAAAATAAAGAAACAGATCTATCAAATTCTATGAGCAAACAGAGCAGACCCTGATCAAGCGGCTCCTCTAGGAGCCGTCTTATCTGGGTCTACTTGTTTGCAAATGCGTGAAAACACGTTTATATAAGGAACAGGGTTAATAAATCACGTGATCGGTTCATTGAGACTACACTGTGTACACAACATTTTGAAACTGAGTTTTGGTTTTGGCTTAAACTTTATCATGCTACACGTGACATGGTAAACAGTTTGGATCAAGATGAAACGCAGATTATGTTCATTATTTAAAATGTCTATACCCACTGACTATTCATGGACATTACAGTTACAAACTATATGTGTTGGAGGCGGAACATTGTAGCCATTTTAGATCTATCAAATTTCATTAGCAAACAAAGCAGACCCTGATCACACGGCTCCTATTGGAGCCGTCTAATCTTGGTCTACTCTATTTGCAGATGCGTGAAAATGTGTTTATATGAGGGAAAGGTTAAGACGATGTGACAAACACATGTGTGAACCCTAATCAAATGTTTGGCTTTGTCTGTCTGTCACTGTTTGCTAAAGAGTATGGGTCCATGCTTATAAAGCTTTTAAGTTGAGTCCGAGTTTGTTCTCAAACTTTTGATTGGTCAGATTTGAGTCACAGGCTCAAATATGACCAGTCAAAGACTTGAGAACAAACTCAGACTCAACTAAAAAGTTTTATAAGCATGGAGCCAGATCTCCTTACGATTATGTATAAATCGTCGGCGATGGCCATTCCTTCGTCCGTCATCGCGTCAGAATCTGGTAGCTGAGTACTGCGATTGGAGGTATGTAGGAGGCGCCTGGGTCTATGCTTTTAAAGCTTTTTAGTTGAGTCTGGGTTCGTTCTCACGCTATTGATTGGTCAGATTTGAGTTCTAAAGCTTTTGATTGGTCAGATTTGAGCCAAAGGCTCAAGTCTGACCAATCAAAAACTTGAGAACGAACTCAGACGCAACTAAAAGTTTTATAAGCATGGACCCTGATCTGGGTATACTCTGTTTGCGAATATATTAAAATGCGTTTACACGAGGGAAAGGAATAAACTACCATTATGTTGAAAATGTATGGACGATATCTCAAGACTCAACAGCATGTGTTACGCTCGTTTGAAGATTGTCATATTGTGAGAATGTGATATTGCCATGGCAACCATTTGTAGTATTATAACAAACGTTGATTTCAAACTAATTAGTAAATATTATATATAGTTAAAATTATGCATAGATCGTATTATTGGTTTGCTTAATCACATCTTGAGACTGATTGAAAATATCACGTGACTTGCACAGACGGGGGGAAATTGAAACTCACAATCAAGCATACAATTTAACATGTCTTCAGTGATCATTTACTTACAAATGTATTTCACATAGTCCAGGGTCTTACAAATCATGTGGTTGCTAAATACAGGGCAAATGTAATACGAAAAGCTCTGCTGGTCTTCATTCGGCTACCACCTGCTTTAACCCATTACCTCATATGCTATTTTAGACCCCATCTCTCTGAACAATTCTACAGAAAAGGAGCATTTACTAGAGAAAAGTATTGTTTTAGAGTTGTACAGTTATGAACCATTGTGATAAATAGAGCATTTGCTCCGTTGGAGCAAATGCTATATTTATCATAATGGTTTCCAAAAGTGGCTTTTACAGAGACGTCAAATGACGTCAATATGAGGGAATGGGCTAATGGCCGTTTGACCCACACCGTCAAGTTGACGTCTGGGCTAATGGCCGTTTGACCCACACCGTCAAGTTGACGTCTGGGCTAATGGCCGTTTGACCCACACCGTCAAGTTGACGTCTGGGCCAAAGGCCGTTTGACTCACACCGTCAAGTTGACGTCTGGGCTAATGGCCGTTTGACCCACACCGTCAAGTTGACGTCTGGGCTAATGGCCGTTTGACCCACACCGTCAAGTTGACGTCTGGGCTAATGGCCGTTTGACCCACACCGTCAAGTTGACGTCTTTGATGTCTCTGTAATAGCTACTTGTTGAGACCATTGGAGAAACTGTTTTATTTATCACAATGGTTTTAAAAACTACATTATTCTAAAAGAAAGAGAGAGGGAGGGAGGAAGAGAGAGACAGAGAGAGAGAGATAGAGAGAGAGAGAGAGAGAAGAGAGAGAAGAGAGAGATAGAGAGATAGAGAGGGGCAGGCAGACAAACAGACAGACAGTCAAACAAACAGACACACAGATGGATAGGTTGGTATGTAAGTAGGTAGACGGGCAGGCGGATAACTATGTAGATAGGACTAGGTGGGTAGATTGATACATAGATAGATACATCGATAGATACATAGATACATGTACATAGATAGTCAGGTTAATCCATTACCTCATAGGCTATTTTTAGACACAACCTCTTTGATTAAATCTACCGAAAATGAGCATTAACTAGAGAAAAGGAAACTTTTAGAATTTTGCAGTTTGAAACCATTGTGATAAACAGAGCATTTGCTCATTTAGGAGCAAATGCTCTATTTATCACAATGGTTTCACAAAGTGACTTTTACAGAGTCGTCAAAAGTCGTCAATATGAGGGAATGGGTTAAACGCATGCAGTATACGTACATGTATTAATAAGCTACATGTACCTAACAGTGACTTAAATTGCTGTTATGGCAACTGTTATATATATGAACTATCACTCTACAATAAATCTGAAACACTACTTAACTCGTTCCCTCCTAGACTATTTTAGACCCAACCTCTTTGAATTAATATACCGAAAAGGAACATTAATTATAGAAAAGGAGAATTTTAGAATTACGTTGTTTTGAAACCATTGCGAAAAAATGGAGCAACTGCTCTATTTATCACAATGGTTTCAAAGTTTTACAGAGGCGGAAAAATGGTAATGTTCAGATGCAGTAGATATCATAATACTATATCACAGACATGTCATTTTATGGTAAAATTGTATTTAAATACAGGATCACCGACGATTTTACAAACAAATAGATCTACGCTGGGTTGTTACATTTAGCCTTTATAGGCAAACTCAGTACTGGTCATGTAACAAAAATAACAGCATTGAAGAAACTATATGTTTACCCATTTTCTTCATATAAAAGCCGTTTCTCTCTGTTAAAGCCGTTTCTCTCTTTTAAAGCCGTTTCTCTCTTTTTTCATACAGAGAAGACCCGCCCAGATCAGTATACATGCTTATAAAACTTTTAGTTGAGTCTGAATTCGTTCTCAAATGTTTGATTGGTCAGATTTGAGCCTTTGGCTCAAATCTGACCAATCAAAAGCTTGAGAACTCAAATCTGACCAATCAAAAGCTGGCTCCTTTAGGAGGCCGTGTACATATGTCATTATAAAAAAAATTAGCTAATAAATATTCATGATGTCATTATTCTTGTACATGAATATTGAACAGAGAAAGTGAAGCAAGTGACATTTATATATACATGTGTATAACCATATAATTAAGTGCATTTATATACATGACTATATAATTATAACATTTATTGGATCGTCTTCTTTAGCTCTTTTCGCCGGCATAAGCGAAACCGTCATGACCTTATCACAGTTTAGATCCAGATAATACGACGAGATTCATCAGGGTCCAAACTGTTTGATAGATACACTTATTATGTGTTTAATCAAAGCACTGAAAGTGCTGCTAGCAAGGGGCTTTTAACAAAGACGGTTATGTATTGGTGTTACAAAGTGCTGTTTTCTTCGGAAGCATTTTTGTTGAGGGTTTGGTGCAAAAGTGATATAGCTTCGCCACTAAAGTGAAGATGTAACAATAGTTTTGCACCAAATCCGTTAGGATGCGATAATGTGTTTATAAAGGTTTGTTCAATTGGTTACACCATATAGATTGTTGAATTAGTTAGAGTTATTTGAAGAATAACTTGGTAAGGCATGCTTATCCTGAACTCTGAGTAGAGGAATGAAATAACTACAAGCTGCATTTTGTGTAAAAGATTTATGGGAAAAGTTCAGCAATGAATTGGGAAACAGCATGATAAAAGTATTCGTGCATAAAGCCCTTAGCAGCATTTGAACGTGTGTATAGTGACCAGCACTGTTTGCGTTTTGACCCTTTCAACTCTAAGTAGCTATTGTGGGGTTTTATGTTGTCTTGTATGTCTTTTTTGTCACCAAACATGAACCAGTGGTTTTGGGTTTTTGCAGATACTGTTTTAAATTAGCAAACACTGCAGACTCTGATTAGAGGGTTCCTATAGGAGCCTTCTGATCTGGTTTTACACGGTTTGAAAAGTAATGAGTATATAAAAACAGGCACATAGTGCTGAAAGAGTACATGGCAGACAAATTCAGAAATGCTAAGTTATTGTTGACTCGTGCGTTATTCAGCATACTACATGTATGGAAACACGAACCATTCCCACATGAATATTAGTTAAAGAAATGTTTCTGTATTTATATTCTAGGACAAAGTTTACCCATACACAGTACATGTAACTCATTCCCCCATAGTGCCACCTTTTAATGCATTTGCTCTATTTATCACAATGGTTTCAAAACTACACAATTCTAAAATTGTTCTTGCTCCTTGTCAGTAGATTTATGGTATCCAATAGGTTGGGTTCAAAATAGCCTATGTGGGAATGGGTTAACATGAAATTGTAACAGCAAACTCTGAGCAGATGGCTTCTACTTAGTTGCAAATGTGTCAAAAGTTGTCCCTATAAGAAAATGTGTTGATTCATAAATATTGATTTATAACATTATGAATAACATTTTGATAAAACCTTCACTGCATGAACACTCGTGTAAAAAGTAGCGACACCATGAATAACTGATTTTTACGTTGGCATATTTACACATGAATTTTGGTCTTGGTAGAAACAGTAGATTTAAACTTTTGTTATTTCATATGCAAGCAGAGCATACCCTGATTGCTGCAGGAGCGATCAGATCTCAGTCTACAAAGGCGTAGACATGCTTCTTCATAGAGTAAAGGATATATTTATATAATGGTCTGTGAGCACAGGAACATTTTTTGCAGGTACTACAAAATTAATTAAAGCTTATAATATAGGTCCTGGCCAGAAAGTTTCTACAGGAACTGTATGATCTGAGTCTACTATATTTAACCCTTTCTTCATAAAAACGTGTTTTCATGAATTACGCAGAATAGACCCAGATCAGACGGTTCCTATAGGAGATGTCTGATCAGTGTCTGCTCTGTTTGTTTTTGACATGATATACATCTGATTCTACAGTTTTTCTCAAAGCAAACAATTCCCTTGAAAAGTTTACATGGTTAAAAGTGTGCCAATAAATAGTCATGTTGTCATTTTAGCATAGAAACTACAGAAACAGATCTATTAAATTCCATTAGCAAACAGAGCAGATTCAGATCAGATGGCTCCTTAAGGAGCCATCTGATCTAGGTCTACTCTGTAATTGAGTGAAAATGTGTTTATAAGAAGGAATTGGCAATATATTATTCCATAAGCAAATAAAAAAGACCCCGAACAAAAAGCTTCTACAGGATCTGTCTGATCTGAGTCTACTCTGTTTACCCCTTTCCCTCGTATCAATGTATTTTCACACATTATGCAAATGGAGTTAACCGAGATCAGATGGCTCCTATATAAGACGTCTGATTGATATAGATCTAATTACATGATTAAAAATATTCATAATGTCATTAATTTTTATATGAATACTGTAAAAGGCATATACTTTTTGTATGTCCAGTAATTGGCGAAAGTAAACATTATCCATGATTTATATTGTAATTTCTTTTCCATATAAGTGACACACAGTTTTGATTGAGATGAGAGTCTGTGATATTCAGTGTCTTCATTCGGAATCAATGATGTTACAGATTGATGTTGAGTCAATTAGCAAAAGAATGATAAATGTATCTGTTGGAGACAAATCCTGTATACTGGTCAATGCTGTCCAGGAAGGTGTCCCTTATCCTCTAAACACAGTAGCTTGAAATTATTCCCTGTTGTCTGCTCCCACATTGCATAGCCGGAATGCCTCATGGCTCTGTTATAGCATTCTGCTCCCATGCATGTCTGTGATATGCCTGGACCAATGCCCAAAGTTCTGGGCCAGGGCAAAGTCTATCCATTTGCTGAAATAGAAAAAAGACATGCAGTGATTATGTCCCTAAAATCAGCTACTGACTTTAACCCTTCCTCTATTCAATATCCTTGTAAAACTATTGATATCATAAATAGCTATTAGTTGATATTTTATAATGGCATATGCAAATTAGTTTTTCGGGTATTGGTAGAAACTATAGTCAAATCTATTATAATTTCATAAGCAAACATCAACCCCTCGGCTTGTGACACAAAAAAGAAAAACGTGTAATTATTGGATCTATTAGGTCTGATGAAGCTTTTGTACAGTCTGATGTAGACCCAGTTTTAATCCTTCCCCGTTGTATATATTCATGTAAGAAATAATGACATCATGAATATTAATTCTTCATAATGGCATATGAACACATGGAATTTAAGCTCAGGCAGGAGCTTTAGAATCAGATCTATATTACACCATAAGCAAACAAAGCAGACCCTGATCAAACGGCTTCTAGGAGCTGGCTGATCTGGGTCTACTCTGATTGCAGATGCGAGAAAACACGTTTATATATGAGGGAAGGGATAAAAGTATAAAAAATAAATTAAGTATTTATTCTTAATCTTATATAATTGTTTATCTGTAATCTATTTATAAGCATACTATTCTTATCTTAGCTTGTTAAAAGTCATTATTTCAACATTTGCCTTGTGGACTTGAAACATATCGACTGAGTAACATTAGTCATTACTGTGTAGTGTGTACCCCTCTGGTGTCTCGGAACAAAAAATCGTACCTTTTGTCGAATTATGCGCGATTTACAGTTCTACTGTCCAAGTGAAATAATTAAAAGCAGAGTGAAACGGTAATTAAAATTTAAACGATTCTTACCTGGTTTATCGATCAGCCATATTTGAAAACACAGTCCGAGATCACGTGATACGTTGCAAAGTTTCCCGTGACATCACAGTCTCTAAATTTCGGTATCCCTAAATAGCATCGAGAAGTGACGGGAAGCGACGAGAAGCCTCCAGAAGAAGAAAAATGTATTTTATTGTCAAAATGAATGAAAAAAATAATAATTAAATTTGTTTATGTGTCTTATTTTGATTGAATAAAATTAATTATTTCCATGCATTTATTGACCTGCTTTTCCAAAATTTCGACAGCGTCGAGAAAATTGGTTGCCTGTCATTAAGCGTCGAGAACAAACAAATACATTTATTACCAAAAATAAATGAACAAGCAATAATTTCATGTGCTTATTATCTTAATTTGATTGAATAAGTGCAAGATTATTCATTTCTATAGATGTATTGCCCAACTCTATAGGTATAAAATTACTATCAATCATGTACGCGTGCAAATGTCAAGTACATGATCTGATTCTGGCATATGACTAAGGGAAACCCCCGTCGATGACTTCATAATATATTCAAAGTTAAATATCTTTGTAAAATAACTTCAGAATAAAACATACCTGCATGCGTATCACACATATTCCAATTCAAACACTTGAATTATTATCCGATATGCACATATTAGTAATATATGGCACAATTACATAACCACCGAATTTAGTTTAATTTCTGTCCAAATTAGGCCTCCACTTTTACTAAACTAGCTATTTGAAAAATTATCATTTTGTACTCGTATGACATTAGCTGGTAAACTAATAAATTATTTCTTTTTTTCTGTGCAAATACAATAATTGCTCAATATAAAATCGTTTTTACTCAAGGAAAAACTGTTTGTTCACGGCTTTAGGTTTTGGAACCAACTGCCCGGACCTATGGTTGATGCAGGCAGCCTGCACGGCTTTAAGATCAAGTTAACCCTTTGTATGGTCTGGCGTGGGTTCGAAATTCACCTATTAACCCCCCCCCCAAAAAAAAGTATTTTTCTCTCGTATTTGTATAATTCTAATGGCGATATTTCCGTTATTCTATCCACATATTTGCAGAAAATTTAAATACTAGGCAGTGGTGCTTGGTCGTCTTCGTTTTATATATTTATAGTGCATGTACTATTTGATATGCACAATACATGATAGATCAACCTATTTAAAATTTAAACCTACTTTCGTCAATTTAACACGTCGAAAACTTATGTTTGAAACTTTTAAAGATCAGTTTCATTCACATGGATAGACACTCTATCTAAAACACCAAAGGGTCCTTTTTTATCTCACGTCTTCCAGGGAATTTAATGAAGTTTGCATCTCAAATAATCGTATGGCCAATTCCTATGGATTTGTAGTACCCTATCTATAAGTGCATTGAGTTATCACGTAGTTTTCTCAACCCGTGAACTAGTTTTTGTTAATAGTCTCTATGAAAATGGTGCGTTAATATGGAAAACACCTTTTCTTTTGCGCAGTATAATCATAAATTTCAAAATAATCATTATTATGAATTTTTATCGGAACGAATTTAGTCCCGCAAAAAATCCCGCAACGTGAATTTTCTTGCCCGGGATGCTATTTTAATACTGACCCAATAGGAATTAGGTCAAAATAGTCGCAGCCGACTCGATAGATTTAGCAAGTAAAATTTACCGAAGTTTTATTATTTCAAGATGAATAAATGTTTTAAAATATTACTATACAACTAAAAAGGACTGCACAACTGTCATACACATAATATAATTTAAACTATAAGGAACACGAATCGCCAGGAATAGAGCATATGGGCTATTTTTAGACTCGATTTTTGTGAATGAATCTACTGAAAGTGAAGGTCTTTCAGAACTATCACGCAGTGATCATTAGCTCAACCCGTGAACAAAAAAGCAGATTCTTCCGCAAAATTGTCCCCCCTGCAAATCTCAGAAAAACTTTTCATACAATAATCATATACTGCCACACACTATACTTTCGAAGAAACATCAACTGTGAACAAGGTCAGTAGAGTTCATATTCTGTGCGAACACAGACGATCTATTTCGTCGATGTTAATCGGTTTTCCCCTTCACTCCTCAGCATTTCCAACTTTGCCCTAACAATATCAAGGGGCAGCATCTGCCCCTTGCTAAAAACTACTTGAAAAATGGTTCAGTTTGAAACCTGAAGCAGACGATAGTAGTAGCAGTAGAACTTTATTTTTGCGCGCGAAAGGGCTATCAGGATGACATTTCTCACTTTTCCGTCTTCTGTCATCTGTATCTCTTTGTGATCAAACTGATTTGCAGATATGATCGGGGATTCGGCCTCAATAGGCTAAAGTTTAACCCTTATAGTGCGGGACATGAGCCACAAATATCCTGTGAAAACAGTGTAGACCCAGATGAGAGGGCTCTTAGAGGAGCCCTCTCATCAGGGTCTGTACTGCTTGTCATGTTACACTTTTTTCTTTATAAAAAATCCCTTAATATTCGCCATAAACTTGACTTGGTTGAACACTGGAATGATCCAATTGAAAATTCAGTGTTATAAGGATTTAAAAAACCCTGATATGCCGTGGGCGAGATCAAGAGCTGACCAATCAGATACTTGAGAATGATTTCAAACTCAGACTCAGACATTTTATAACCCCTGACCTTGGATACATTTGTTTACAGCTATGATCCAGGGTCCATGCTTATAAAGCTTTTTAGTTGAGTCTGAGTTCGTTCTCAAGCTTTTGATTGGTCAGATTTGAGTTTCAAGCTTTTGATTGGCCAGATTTGTGTCATAGGCTCAAATCTGACCAATCAAAAACTTGAGAACGAACTAAGACTCAACTAAAGCTTTATAAGCATGGACCCCGATGAAGACAACGAGTGACTTATCAGGGTCTTATCTGTTTATCAGGGTCTAATCTGGGTCTAATCTGTTTATCAGGGTCTAATCTGTTTGTCACACAGAAAGTCGAGTTCGTAGCATCGAGTTGTTGCTACAGTCTTGTACATTCCTCATGTACAAGTTGTAATTATTCTGTTAACCTGAAATGGAGATAACTCGCACAAACCAATATGTTGAGGACTGGACGAATTACGTCCCTTTTACACCTCTGTGATTAAACAGTTTGCAAACAGTTTGGAATCAGATTAGACACAGGTCTCACCAGGATCCAAACAGTTTGTTTATGTGGTAATGTTTTTTAACCCTTCGCTTGCTATTCACGTCAATATACCTACCTGTAAATAGTGAAGACCCAGATGAGACAGCTCCTGCAGGAGCTGTCTCATCAGGGTTTGCACTATTTACAAGTTGACTGTGCAACCAGTGCACTCCACAGCACTGATTGCATGTAGCGAAATACTTGTACACAGTGAATATATGTAATTATACAACAGGGCATGGATAAAGTAGGAGAAATGTGTTTTAAAATTCAGCAAGAGAAGGGTTAAAGAAATAGGGGAAATATTCAACAAAAGAAAATTATAGACACAGTTTGTAGACGACACTTTATGGCAGCAAACGTTTTAACACCCATAACTGACCGAAATAAGCAAACAAATTGCAGATTGTCAGAATATGTTTTTTATATTATTGATTGAAATAATATTGCCTCTAACCGCTTTTAAACCCTTCCACAATAAAGGCCTTTCTATTCCCTTGCAAACAGAGTAGACTCAAATTCAGACCGCTCCTATAGGCACCATTCTGATCAGGGTCTGCTCTGTTGCTTGTGGAATAATATAGATGTGATTCTGTCTGTAAGTACTACTTTGTCTATTATTTCACGTGCTAATGGTACCATTGTTTAAAATTGATCTTATTTGTATTCATGGTGTCAATGTCATCATTTCTTACATGAATACTCATGGTGTAAGGGGCAAAGTGATGGTGGCAAAATATTTAAGGTACAGTATAACCTCTCTTAACCGGAATTCTAGTAGATAATAATTTAGATACTATTAGGCAGGTGGCTGCTTAATGCAGGGTGAAAGTCATGCAGAAAGCTCCTCTAGGAGCTTTCTGCATGACTTTCACCCTGCATTAAGCTGCCACCTGTCTCCAAGACCAATATTTATACTAAATTTAACTGCCGGTTAAGAGAGGTTTTACTGTACTATGACGAGGACTATCAATGATGTGTATCAAACAGTCAGACGCCGCAGTATGTAACGTATGATCAGGACTCAAACAGGGTAGAACCAGATTAGACCACTCCTAAAGGAACCAACTGATCAGAGTCTGTTGTTTCTGCTTGTTGTATGATATAGATTTGATCCTGTAGTTTTCTACTTTGGCTAAAATCTCATATGCTAACTGTGCCATTTGAAAATTGATCCTTTTATATTCAAGATGCCGTCTTTTCCAATATGAATAATCAGGAATTAAAGGACTAAGCAAGGTTGACGCTGAGATAGTTGAAACACATAGCATGATTAAGGGTAATGTGACTTTGGTCTGTTCTATTTAGATCGATATGTTTGTGATAATTATGTGTGATAATATATTTGACTGTGATATGGCTTTGATATGGATTTGAAATGCATACATTTAATAATCCCGTTCTAAACTAAAATCTAGCTACATCATTTCAAGTTTATAAATTTTACTAACCTCTAACAAATGGATCCCATTGGAAATAAGCTTTTAGCTAAATGGGTTATCCATAGACCATAAGCATTTATTACTTAGCACATGCACAATGTCAAGTTGTAAAAGTTATGCATGCATATAAGCTGGCAATCAATAATATATATAGAAACAAAATAGCTTAAAGCTACTCTTTAATTCTTATAGACGTAATTATGACTCTTTAATACTGTGACATTTTATAAATTGTGATTTTCATGTGTTTGTATATATGCTGGTTGACCTTATATGTCAATAAATAAATAAATGAATAAACTGCATAAGTTAACGTAATTAGGCTTTTTTACGTCTTAGTGCAATGTTGACATGCCATGTGTACAACCTCCAAATGCATTGTCTTAAAACGTACAATTTAATAGGGTTGATATATGTTGCGCCTCATAATAGAATAGACGACGCGTTGTCTTTCTCCCTCTTGTCTTGAAAGTGCAGAAGCTTCCCGTGGTACGTTTTCTGGTGAAATGTTTTCCTTGTTCTGTTCCTGTAAGGGTTCTTGTAAACCACTGGGTTCTTGTTAACTGGGTCTCGCCGATGTCACTTGATGAATATGTCATATGGTTGGCACCCCAAGTGTTGCAAATCTCTAAGAGAAAGAATTCTAATCAGTGAAATCTAAGATGGCGGCCCGACAGAATGCAGTCGACATGTCACATCACATTATTTATTTCAGTTCAGGGTCCATGTTTATAAAACTTTTAGTTGAGTTTGAGTTCCTTCTCAAGTTTTTGATTGGTCAGAACTCAAATCTGACCAATCAAAAGCTTGAGAACAAAGTCAGACTCAACTAAAAAGCTGTCGCGTTTCAAATCTCGATTTGTTCTATATTTTATCTCCCCGTCAAACCCGTCTTTACAAATGTTGTAAACATATCTCAAGATGGAATTATAGAACATATATATTTGTTAAGATCGACCATTAATGAACTATTTATACCACATATATACGATTGCTGATAATATAACGACTTTATCAATAAAGATAAGCGAAATAAAATACAATACGTTAATATGTGCCATACGCATTTATACCATATAGATCTAGATCTACATATGCAAGTTTAAAAACTATATACATTGTATATAATAACCATATGATTATTACAATATACACACGTTCTTTACCACATAAACATTGAACAAATACAGTTACAAAACAAATACAGTTACAAAACAAATACAGTATACAGTTACAAAACAAATACAGTTACAAAACAAATACAGTTAAACTTCGATATCTCGAACTTTATGAGACCAAAACATTGAGTTCGAGATAACAGAGGTTTGAGTTATCCGATTTCTGATCTGAAAAAAAAATCTTATGCTCACAGCTTAATGCAGGTCTTAATGCTGAAATCTCCTGTAGGACTTACATTAAGCTGTCACACATGTTTCTAGATACGCTAGTAATGCATTTTAGAGCAATTCTGTATTGTAAATATTTGAAGGACTGAACTTTTAGTTCGGGTTATCCGGAAATTCGCGTTATCCGAGTTCGATATATCGAAGTTCAAATGTATAAATTTAACTCATTCCCTCTTAAGCTATTTTAGATCCAACCTCTTTGAATAAATCTACCGAAAAGGAACATCAACTAGGGAAATGGAAACTTTTAGAATTTTGTAGTTCTGAAACCATTATGATAAATAGAGCACTTGCCACTATAGGAGCCGTCTGATCAGGGTCTGCTCTGTTTGCTTTTGGCATACTACAGATCTAGGTCTACAGTTTCTTCTGAGCCAAAATGTCCCGTGTATATATCAAGGGCTTGGTGCAAAATAGAATAGAATAGTTTTGCACCAAGCCCTCGATATTATGACATTATAAAATATAATCTAATTAGTATTGACGATGTCATATTTTCTTACATGTATATCCATTGGGTATTATTGCTATGCAATCATAATGACTTAAGCAAAACTGACGAACACTATTTGTATTTTCTAAACCAAAATGGAAGAAAATACTATTAAGAACTGAGGCAGACACACATTTTTGTGTTTGTCGTAAACTAATACAAACGCGCTTTGTGTTAAACGATATGACGAAACGTAATTAATATATTTTACCCAAACTATCGTCTCCCAAGCACTCTTGCGTAAATGAATTAAATTAGAACAAACATTGCATCTGCTTCATGTTTCTGGAACATTCTACTTTCATAATTTCATAACGCAAATTATGACAAACCCGGCCAGCAAATTAATACAAAATTATGAAATTTCGTCCCAAACAAACAGGGTAGATCCCCTTAGTACATGTAGATATTGCAGAGAACAAGGCATTTAGAGCAATCACATTCTAAACAGGAATTCTAATAGAATATAATTTAGATTATTAATGCAGGTGGCAGATTAATGCAGGGGGATGCTTTCTGCATGGCTGTTACCCTATACTAATCTACCATCTGTCTTACAGAGATTAATACTTATTCGAACGTCCTGATTTAACCCTTTCCACCATAAATACGCCTTTCCTTTCTACGCCTCTGTAATAGTCACTTCTTGAAACCATTGTGACAAATAGAGCAGTTGCTCCTATAGGAGCAAATGCTCTATTTATCACAATGGTTTCAAACTACAAAATTCTAATGTTTTCCTTTTCTGTAGTCAATGTTCCTTTTCGGTAGATTTATTCAAAGAGATTGTATCTAAAAATAGCCTATTCGGTAATGGGTTAATGCAGGGTGAAGGTCACACCAATGGTTCTTCTAAAATGCTTTCTGCATAACTTTCATCCTACATTCATCAACCACCTGTCTTACAGACATTAATAATTATTCGAACGCCCTGGTTTAGAGAGGTTTTACTGTATTGCCACACATTATGTCTGTGTTGGCTTGACATAGTTTAACCATTTCCTCCATAAATAAGCTTTTTAACGCCTCAGCAATAACCACTTCTTCAAACCATTGCGATTAATAGAGCATTTGCTCCTATAGGAGCAAATGCTCTATCTACCACAATGGTTTCAATTTCAAACTGCAATAGAACCCCTCTAATGCGACCACTTAATGAATAAACATGGGTGTCGTTATAAGCAGGTGGTTGATTAATGCAGAACAAAAGTAATGCAGAAAGCGCTCACCGAATTTTTTACATTTCTCTAGTAAATGCTCCTTTTGGGTAGATTCATTCAAAGCGATTGGGTATAAAAATAGCCTATGGAGGAAAGGGTCAATAGATCACTGAATGAGTCAATATACAGAACAGTTAGTCCACGTTTCATCAGCAGACGACATGTAGCAATCAGTTACTGAGTCACTCGGAACACCTCGACTATTTCTATCGAAATAAGACTATATTCCGAACTCTGACGGAATACGGCGAGTAGTTACGATTGTTACTGAGTATCAAATTAAACAACGATTCATCTTAACAATGCATGGGTAACAATTTAACCATTAGCCTGCTATGGGCGGATGAGTGAATACCTATGCAAACAGTTTGGATCCAGATGAGACGCCGACAGGCGTATTCATGGAGTCTCTTATCAGGATTCTAACTATTTTTGACTCCATGATTGCATTTTGGTAGACAAATTTATTATAGCTTGAATTTTAAAATGTAGTATAGGTGAACAAATCTGTAAAATTAATTTGCTCAGCAGACTAACTTGATATCATGTAGCGTTAGCGGAATGTGGACTTAAATAGAAAAAAAAGTAAAATATGATCTTATATTCAGAGACCTTTTACGAAATAGTTTCATAATTAGGAACAAATGTGGGCGTGTTTGTGTATCTTTTTAAACTGGAACAAGTATACGATAATATATGCATGTAAGTCACTTTTTCATTGCTTAATTGCGACTTTGACGAGTCGTTACTTATTTACCTATGACATTTAAATTGGTGGGCCTTTAATCCTTGCTAAAATATATGGCTGGTTTGATGAGAGCATATCGTGCGCCACACGTGCGCTTTAACACGCGAGATTGGTGAATACGATTGAAAACTATGCACACGATGCACGGGCATGAGTGAGCATATACAAACATGCGCATGCGCATTTGTTTCATTTCAATAATCCGCTATGATATCAACCGTAATATTACTTAGAAATATCCTGGACAATTTCTTTACTTCATGAATATTCATGTACGAAATTATTACATTTCAAATATTAATTAGATTAATACATGTTGTTAAATAGCACATGGACACATGATTTTTTGCAATGTCAGATATGATAGAATAATATCTACAGTATATCATAAGCAAACCGAGCAGACCCTGATCAGCCGCTCCTACAGGAACCATCTGATCTGGGTCTGCTCTATTTGCAAAGGCGTAGAAAAGCGTATTTATGAAGTAAATGGTCATCAACATATCTTTTTACAGATCGCATTGCCTATAGACGAGAAAAAGTAACGCGATTCGTATAAATTCAACTTCAATAATTTTACCCTTAAGTAGTGAATGCTCCGTTAAATCCAATTAAAAAGTATACATGCTTTCTCGTTCAGACATTTGTAGTCTGATTTCATTGACGCTTGTGTAAATAGTTCTCTTGTTATAAATTTCTTTCATAAATGTGCACGAGGTAAAGATTCAAACGGAAGTAAAATACACAACAGAACCTGTCTTAACCCATTCCCTCATGGGCTATTTTTAGACCTAACCTCTTTGAATAAATCTGCCGAAAAGGAACATTTATTAGTGAAAAGGAAAATGTTAGAATTGTGTAGTTTTGAAACCACTGTAATAAATGGAGCATTTGCTCTATTTATCACAATGGTTTTAAAAAGTGACTATCACAGAGGCATAAAAAGGCGTATTTATGGAGGAAAGGGTTCAAATTAATGAGTCTTTAATGCAGGTTGTAGCTGAATGCAGGTAAACAGAAATGTAGAAAGCTTCTATACTGTATGCAATCTCATTAAGATCTATTTAATGTTATAATTTATTTTTTTAAACCAAAAAGGGATTAAAAATAAACAAACAAAAATAACATTTAAGCAGACGACAAATTTTGCATATTAGGACACGAAGGCTAAATAAATAAAACAATAATCAGAGGTACAAAAATGTCAATATCGAATAAAAAATGAAAGATGAATGTATGTAAATCTTTAGAGTTAACTGTTGTTTGAACAAAATGGCTGTCTACTTTTTCTTCTTGCTTTTTCTTCGACCATTCTATTTCCTGATAAGACCCCAACTTACAGAAGCCGTCTATATGTTTATGTAAAGGTGAGGGTTTAGCAACCATCTTCTTCTTAACCCTTTACCCCTTTTCACCCAATAGCCTGTTTCTAGTTTTACCCTTTACCCCTTTTCACACAGATTTGGTCCAGACCAAACACCTGTGAAGGGTTTGCTCGGTTTTGCTTATGAAATAACCGATTCCCTTCGATTGACGCATTTTGGCGCCTTTGCAAAAGTCATCTGTTGAAACCATTGTGATAAATAGAGCATTTGCTCCTATAGGAGCAAATGCTCTATTCATCACAATGGTTTCAAACTACACAATTCTAAAAGTTAAATTTTCTCTAATTAGTGATCCTTTTCGGTAGATATATTCAAAGAGGTTGGATCTAAAAAAATGTCTATCAGGGAAAGGGAAAATAGATCTGATTCAACAGTTTCTACCATGGCCAGATATCCCTAATTGTTACTAAGGGCGTCTAAGGCCTTTTTAAGAAAAAATAATATTCATACAGTCATCATTTCTTACATGAATAATCATGAAGTAACACTATTTGGTGGAGAAATAAAGAAGTCATTCTTGATTTTTTTTCAATTTACGCATCTTAATGGGGCCTCTGTTTACGTGTATATAATGAATGATTGGATATAAGAAGTAGAACTAAAGGGATATAAGAGATATAACTAAAGGGATATAAGAGGTAGGACTAAAGGGATATGAAAAGTAGAACTAAAGGGATATAAGAATTAGAACTAAAGGGATATAAGAGATAAAACTAAAGTGATATAAGAGATAGAACTAAAGCGATATAAGAGGTAGGATTAAAGGGATATGAAAAGTAGGACTAAAGGGATATAAGAATTAGAACTAAAGGGATATAAGAGGTAGGACTAAAAGGATATAAGAGGTAGGACTAAAGGGATATGAGAAGTAGAAATCATGGGATATAAGAAGTAGGACTAAAGGGATATAAGAAATAGGACTAAAGAGATATAAGAAGTAGGATTCAAGGGATAAAAGAGATAGAACTAAAGCGATATAAGAGGTAGAACTAAAGGGATAAAAGAGAGAAAACTGAAGATTTATAATAGGTAGAACTAAAGGGATATAAGAGGTAGGACTAAAGCGATATAAGAGGTAAAACTAAAGGGATATAAGAGATAGAACTAAAGGGATATAACAGTTAGGACTAAAGGGATATGAAAAGTAGAACTAAAGGGATATAAGAATTAGAACTAAAGGGATATAAGAGGTAGGACTAAAAGGATATAAGAGGTAGGACTAAAGGGATATGAGAAGTAGAAATCAGGGGATATAAGAAGTAGGACTAAAGGGATATAAGAAATAGGACTAAAGGGATATAAGAAGTAGGACTCAAGGGATAAAAGAGATAGAACTAAAGGGATATAAGAGGTAGAACTAAAGCGATATAAGAGGTAGAACTAAAGGGATAAAAGAGAGAATACTAAAGGGATATAAGAGAGAAAAAAACCCTAAAGGGATATAATAGAGAGAACTAAAAGGGATATAAGAGATAGAACTAAAGGGATATAAGAGATAGGACAAAAGGGATATAAGAATTAGAACTAAAGGGATATAAGAGATAAAACCAAAGGGATATAAGAGGTAGGACTAAAAGGATATAAGAAGTAGGACTCAAGGGATATAAGAGATAGAACTCAAGGGATATAAGAGGTAGAACTAATTGCGTTAAACAAAGTATTTCATTCATTCAATCATGCATTCATTTGTTCTTAAGTTCATTCTTCATTCATTCATTTATTCATTCATTCATTAATCTATTCATTCTCTTTAAATATGTTCTTCCTTTCTATCTCTCTTCTTTCTTTCTGTTTTCTTTCTTTGTTTCTTTCTTACACTCGTATTCGGGAAGAAAAGGGAGACTATATATATTGCAGATAACATGTATTTGTATAGGGTGTTCAAATCTCAGTCACAGTACAATATAGTCTGGTTGTAAATGCATCTATTAGCACCAGCGAGTATTCTTAGTGTTTTAACATTTCCCCCATCCTTGTTGATGTTTGTTCTATAAGGCTACTCCAAAGAACAACACTGTACACAGAATACCCATTTAGCTCTTCACAAGACTTCAATATCAACACCGCCATATGGTGGCTTACTTCTGCCACCACTTAACGACTTGTATGAGGACATATGACACCACTGATAAAGAAGTACGGGACGACTTTTTACGGCCGCAACATAAACACTTAACACCTGCTATTGTGAAGTACATTCTGAAAATGGATGATCCTTCGAAAGCAAAAGTAGAAATACATATAGAGAAAATTGCAGACTCGGGTTTATTGAGTCTGTTCATGAGTAGTAATTGAAAGTGCAACACTACTCACGCCCCCTAGCACCGGCTAAATCAGTTGAAGTATTTTGATAGAGAAACAACTTAAACATAGTGCATACCGGATCAAACTGTTCCTCTGTTAAGCCAGTCTGACTTTGCAGATGGCGCCACACTTTTTAGGCGTACAGAATGGAGGATATGTGAGGTTGGATGTACATCGGGGGAATAAATTCCTAACTACTCTTAGTGTTCAGACAGACATATACTTAGTGCAGACCAAGAACTGCTGCTGAAGGGTTTCAAAAGAAAAACAGAAATATCCATTGACCCCATAAATACGCACTTCTACGCCTTTTGAAACAGAGTAGACCCAGATCAGGCGGCTCCTATAGGAGCTGTCTGATCAGGGTCTACTTTGTTTGCACATGATACAATATAGATGATCCTACAGTTTCTGAAAAGGTCAATCATCCCCGTGTCCATGTGCTGTTATAACTAATAATGTAATTAGTAATCATGATGTCGTTATTTTTTCTATGAATACTCATAGATTAAATGCTTAACCCATTCCTCTATAGGCTATCTTTAGATACAACCTCTTTGAATAAACCTACCGAAAAGCAGCATTAACTAGAGAAAATGAAACTTTTAGAATTTTGTAGTTTGAACCATTGTGATAAATAGAGCATTTGCTCCCATAGGAGTAAATGCTCTATTTATCACAATGGTTTCACAAAGTGACTTTTACAGAGTCGTCAAAAGTCGTCAATATGAAGGATTGGGTTAAAGTGTATAGGGAGGCAACATTATGGTTTAGTCTTATCCAGAGTCCTACCGGAGCCTACATCTTAGTGTTATAACTGTTATCATTATGGTTAAGACTTATCCAGAGTCCTACCGGAGCCTACATATTAGTGTTATAACTTTTATCATTATGGTTTAGTTTTATCCAGAGTCCTACCGGAGCCTACATCTTAGTGTTATAACTGTTATCATTATGGTTTAGTCTTATCCAGAGTCCTACCGGAGCCTACATATTAGTGTTATAACTGTTATCATTATGGTTAAGACTTATCCAGAGTCCTACCGGAGCCTACATCTTAGTGTTATGACTGTTATTACAGTTGTCTGATCAAGGTCTGCTCTGTTTGCTTATCGAACTACTACTCTAAATGTCCAGACAGACAAACTTACGTAATTAGTGCAGACCCAGAACAACCTGATCATGAAGGGTCAGCTTTATCAAGGTCTACAATATTAAGACTCCAAACGGAATTATTCAGGATACATAACCCATGAAATCAGTTTGATTAAGGTCTACATTATTAACACATTCCCTCATATTGACGACTGTTGACGACTCTGTAAAAGTCAGTTTGTGAAACCATTGTGATAAATAGAGCATTTGCTCCTATAGGAGCAAATGCTCTATTTATCACTATGGTTTCAAACTACCAAATTCTAAAATTTTCGTTTTCTCTTGTTAATGCTCCTTTTCGGTAGATTTATTCAAAGAGGTTGAATCTAAAACAAGTCTATGAGGTAAAGGATTAAGGTATAAAAAGATATCGAAATACATTTGTAGTGCCAAATGGATTTTTTACCATACATTGCCCATGCAAACAGTGGTGAAATTGGGAGTCCGATCATTTAACCCTTTTCTCCATAAATACCCTTTTCTTCGCATTTGCAAACAGGGAAGACCCATCTTCTGGAGAAGCCGTCTGATCAGGGTCTGCTCTGTTTGCTTATTGCACAATAAAGGTTTGATTCTGCAGTTATTCTTTTATAAAACACGGCTAATAGTATGCATGATGGCCTTTTTCTTACATGTATATTCATTGTGTAAAGGTTTAAGTAATATGGTGTATTTTGCAACCAAGCCCTGTCAAATTTTCAAAAGATTTTTGTTTTACAAATACGATAAGAATAGAGCATTGAATTCCTTCCTCCTGCTGAAAAAAACGACAAAAACAAACTTATGTCTGGTTAAACTCCTACCTGTGGCAGAGTTTATTAACTTCCACCGCGATTACACTACATACAGAGTGTCGGGCAGTGTGGACCCTGATAGAACGTCGTGTACCTCGGACTCTCATTAGGGTCCAGCCTACTCATACAGTAAAACCCAGCTAATGCGACCACTTAAAAGAGGTATAATTTTAATGCAAGACAAACGTAATGCAGAAACAACGTCGAGTCACTAGGAGTCTCCTATGTTTCAGACTACTTGAAAATGACAGCCAGAACAGCTGTCATGTATTGTCGTCTGTCGTCTACCCCCCCCACACACACACACATACACACACACACATAGTATCAAACTGTATGGATCCAGATGAAACGCCGAGAAAATCCATGTCACATGAGACGTGGATTTTCTCAACGTCTGATCTGGATCAACTCTGTTTGGCAAATATTTAACGAGTTCGTCAAAAACAGTAAACTATGTATTTGATCTTTGTCCCACTAACTTTGTCCTGACTCGTATTTGCACACAGATTGGATCCAGATCAGACGCCGTGTAACTCGACCTCTCACCAGGATCCAATATAATTGGCACTATTTAATAAATATTGTCTCAAAAGATTGAATGAATGCAAAGTAAAGATAAAACATAAGAGCCTTTTTATACAGTGAGATAAGAATGTTTTTGTGTCGAGTAATATGATATCTTAATAACAAACTACAGTAAAAACTAACACCTCGATACTACACAATTTTAGTAATAAATAATTTATGTATCTGTAGGCAGGTGGCTGCTTAATGCAGGGTGAAAGTCATGCAGAAAGCTCCTCTAGGAGCTTTCTGCATGACTTTCACCCTGCATTAAGCTGCCACCTGTGTAACAGATCAGTAATGATACGTACTTGAGTGTTCGAGTCATCGAGTGTTTATTGTATGGCAAGGTATTTCGAAACATTGAAAATTGTAACCCGACTGTGAATTCAATACTTTGTACGTAAAGCAATTGTCCTTAGCTAAATTGCTCGCTCGCTTTATACCTTAATGTAGATGTTTCCTCCATTGCCTTACCATGTACGATCAAAGTAACAAACAGTTTGGATCCTGAACGGATACCGATATACTCTGCGTCTGATCGGGATCCAAACTGTTTGTATGTGCTGTGACTACGAAGTCCCCGCTAGCGCGAGAAAAGAGCTAGCTATAGTCACGACAGTCTATATTCTGAATACAAAGGCAACGTTCAAGTTTTATCTCGTTATGACAAAAATAATGTCTGCTCAATTTTGGATCTGGTGCCATTTGAGCAAGGTTTTGAGAAAATTGACAGAGTGTCAAACAGATTGGATCCTGATGAGGCGCCGAGTTACTCGGCGTCTCATCTGGATCCAAACTGTTTGAAATTGCGAGTCTGGTCGCTGATACTGGGATAAGGGTTACTGAAACTCAACGTTTTGTCAGATAAAGTTGTCGTCTGCTTCAAATAAAAACACGTGAACTACTCTTGTTTCAGTCTACGAATATACAAAAATAGTAGCAACGAGTTTAGATCCAGATAAGACTCTGAGTTAGTCGGCGACTAGTCTTGTTTCAGAATGTCTGTAGTCGCTGATACGTATTTCCTCAGATAGCCATTTAGCCTAACCCTTTCGCTGCCAATGCCTGATCTGTGATTACCTATGCAAACAGTTTGGATCCAGATGAGACGCCGAGTAACTCGGCGTCTCATCAGGATCCAAACTGTTTGTTACTGTTACTATGTTTTTTAAACAAAAATGAAGAAAATAAAAAAAAATGAAAATTTGTAGCAGACGACGAAGTTAGCACACGACAGAGTTTGGCAGCGAAAGGGTTAAAGGTTACAGGCAGGTTAAAGGTCAGCTGATAGACACGGGGTTTGGGTTCATATACGTGCCTATACTGCCTGAAAAAAGAAAAGATACATGTATATAAACTATAAAGGATTTGAAATTACTGTTCGGGTTAGATGTTTAAACCACGAATACTCATGAAAAAATAATGACACTATGAATCTTCATGAAAAAAATAATGACACCATGAATATTCATGAAAATAATAATGACACCATGAATATTCATTCGATCATTTATTGCAATATCACATATAGACAGATTGTTGTGACAATGGCAGAGAATCATATATGTATTATATCATAAGCAAACAGAGCAGACCCTGATCAGACGGCTCCTATAGGAGCCGTCTGATCTGGGTCTGCTCTGATTGCAAATACGTAGAAAGGCGTATTCATGGAGGAAAGGGTTTATTCTGGACTAGCCATGTAAAAATAATGCATGTATTATTGATTATTACCTTTATCTTACAATGTCATACACACAACACTTTTGATAAAGACAGAAACTCTCGATTCAGATCTACAGTTGAACTTCGATATCTCGAACTTCAAAGGACTATATAAATTAGTTCGAGATAACAGAAGTTCGAATTATCCGATATGTAATCTGGACAATTTCGCAAGTTCATAGCTTATTGCATGTCTACAGTAATGCTGAAAGCCTGCAGGAGCTTTCAGCATTACTGTAGAACTGCATTAAGCTGTGAAATGTGTTTCCAGATATGCGTAGTGATACATTTTAGAGCAATTCTGTATTGTAAAAATTTGGAAGGACAGAACTTTTAGTTCGTGTTATCCCGAGGTTCGAGTTATCCGAGTTCGAGATATCGAAGTCCAACTGTATTTAACAGTTTTCCTCCATAAATACGCCTTTCTACGTCTTTGTAAACAGATTAGGACCAGATCAGACGGTTTTTATTGGAGCCGTCTGATCTGGGTCTGCTTTGTTTGCTCATGAAATAAATGAGATCTAGATCTAAAGTTTCTGTCATTGCTTCCTGTTTTCATATGTCATTTAAAAACACTAATTAATATGAATGATGTTATTGTTTCTTACATGAATATGCATGGAATAAATTGATAAACAAACAGAATAGACCCTGATGAAACAGTTCTTACAACAGCCGTCTGATATTGGTCTTCTCTGTAATACCTTGTCGTAAAGGGTTAGCCCTTTCCCTGTTACCCACGTTTTTTCCACGTTTCGATACCTACTGAATATTCATGGTCAAAATAGTTATAATGAAATATGAAAGGTGGACCATTGTAGCCATGCTAGAAAACAAAATCTTCCAATTTTCATTAACAAACAGAGCAGACCCCGCCCCTGAAGATGATCAGACGGGTCCTATAGGAGCCGTACGATCTGGGTCTACTTTGTTTGTAAATGCGTGAACACGCGTTTATATGAAGTGAGGGTTGAGTGCATTTTTACGCATCTGCAAACAGAGTAGACTCAGATCAGACGGCGGCTCTTATGGTGTAATATAGATCTGATTCTACAGCTTGTGTCTGAGCCAAAATGTCCTGTGTACATATGCCATTATAAAAAATAATCTTGTTCATATTCATGACGTCATTATTTCCTACATGAATATTCACCAGGGAGAGGGTTAAAACCCCAGAAATAGACTAAATTTTATCGGTCGCTGAAAACACATTTTACTGTAATATTCTTTGTTAAATACATGTAATTGGCCACTTTCATAGGTATAACAAATACTGCAACATCACAAGCAGTACTATCGCTCTTGAAACGGACGGTATGTCATTTTCCTGCCACTGTTGTCTTATACAAACCCATATATTACAGCGTTTCCACTTTTTATGTGAAAAGGCTTTGTTTGTTTATTATTTAGTTCATTCGTTCGACTGTTCGCTAATACCTGGTGGAGAAAGACCCCAGAGGTTCTTCTGTTCATGTTACAGTATTTCAGTCATATCACGACGTCCAGCTAATAAAGGGTGGAGGAAGATTCACAGAAGTTCTTCTCTGTGCATGTTACAGTATTTCAGTCATGTCGCGACGTCGAGCTAATAACAGTCGGGGGGGGGGGGGGGCACCACTAGCTATTCTGTGCATGGTACATTATATACAACACTATACGATGAGCTTTCTGCATTGCTTTCAGTATGCATTAGGCTACCATTTGTATTTGAAAAGTCTATATTTCTTTAGTATTTATCAAATATAGTTTTAGTCGTTTCATTGATTTTTTGTTTCTCTTATGGAGTAAGGGACATTTATTAAAGTGAGACGTTTATTACAGTTGAGTGGTTATTAGAGTAGGACGATTATTAAAGTAGGGTGTTTATTAGTGTTGGACGATTATTAAAGTTGGGTGTTTATTAGAGTTGGACTATTATTAAAGTTGGGTGTTTATTAGAGTTGGACTATTATTAAAGTTGGGTGTTTATTATAGTTGGGCATTTTATTAGAGTTGGACATTTTATTAGAGCTGGACATTTTATTGGAGTTGGAAGTATTTAATAGGGTGGGCGTTGATTAGAGTTGGGTGCTTATAAGAGTGGGAAGTTTGTTATAGTAGGGTGTTTATTAGAGTGTGTGATTATTAGAGTAGAGCGTTTATTATAGTTCACGTTTGTTAGAGTGCGGCGTTTATTAGGGTTGGGTGTTTATTAGAGTGGGATGTTTATAAGACTATGACTGGGCGGTTATTAGAGAGAATGCGATACGTGCGCGTGTGTCGCTGACTTTTTTTAACCAGTATACAGTTTATCGATCTATACACTTATCTATGAAAAAAAACCTTTAACCTTTATGCTGTCTACGACGCGTCTGTGATACGTATGCAAACTGTTTGTATCCAGAACAGATGCCGAATATCTTAACGTCTCATCAGGATCTATACTGTTTGATACCGTGATTATGTTTCTATAACGAAATTAGAAGAAAATGACAAAAATGGAAATGAATATTGTCGCACACGACAAATTTACGGCATATCCTGGCAAGCGACAGAGTTAATTGTAGAAATATCCATTTCAGGAACCACTTCACCTCAGTGTTAGTTCTGTGAATTGGAATGACTAGTACATCTTGTCGTGTTATGATTATAACACCAACTGGATTTAAGTGCCACGGTGGCTGGGGTGCGACCTATATGGCTATATTGTGCAAATCTGTAAGTTACTAGGCGCGTTATCAGGATCCAAACTGCTTGACACTTCAATTATGGTTTGAGAAAAACTTAAAGGAAATCTCCGTTTTTAAACTAAAACAGACGACATTGTGTGCAGGTGAAAATTGTATGACGTCGAAAGAGTTAACCAAACGCCTTTTCACGTATTGGCAAACAGAGCATAGCCGTCTGATCAGGGTCTATTCTGTTTGCTTAGTATTGAAAAACAGAGTAGAGTCGTCTGACCAGGGTCTGTTCTGTTTCATTAGTATTTACAAACAGAGTAGAGCCGTCTGATCAGGGTATGTTTTATGAGCTTAGTATTGACAAACACAGTAGAGCCGTCTGACGAGGGTCTGTTCTGTGTGCCTAGTATTGACAAACACAGTAGAGCCGTTCGACCAGGGTCTGTTTTGTGTGCTTAGTATTGGCAAACACAGTAGAGTCGTCTGATCAGGGTCTATTCTATCTGCTTAGTATAGACAAACACAGTAGAGCCGTCTGATCAGGGTCTGTTCTATCTGCTTAGTATAGACAAACACAGTAGAGCCGTCTGATCAGAGTCTGTTCTGTCTGCTTAGTATTGACAAACAGAGTAGAGCCGTCTGACCAGGGGCTGTTCTGTGTGCTTAGTATCGACAAACACAGTAGCGCCGTCTGATCAGAGTCTGTTCTGTTTGCTTAGTATCGACAAACACAGTAGAGTCGTCTGATCAGGGTCTGCTCTTTCTGATAAGTATTGGCAAACAGAGTAGAGCCGTCTGACCAGGGTCTGCTATGTGTGCCTAAAGTTTTCATATAGATATGTATGTTTTATTTTATGTCCTAGTCAAAATTTATTGTGTTCATATGCCATTATAATATACAATCTAAGTAACCTAGTTTATAATCAAGATGTCATTATTTCATAAAAATACAACTAGGAAATGGCTAATACAGTATAACCTCTCTTAACCGGAATTCTAGTAGATAATAATTTCGATACTTTTAGGCAGGTGGCTGCTTAATGCAGGGTGTAAGTCATGCAGAAAGCTCCTCTAGGAGCTTTCTGCATGACTTTCACACTGCATTAAGCTGCCACCTGTCTCCAAGACCGATATTCATACTAAATTTAACTGCCGGTTAAGAGAGGTTTTACTGTAGTAAACTCTTAACCATTCGCTTGCTGAATTTTAAAACACATTTCTCCTTCTTTACCCATGCCCATTGTATAATTACATATATCTTCACTGTATTTATCCATGCCTATACTTTGTTTTTTTGTGTAATTGCATTGTATTTTCTTACTTTTTCCTGAGATACTGCCTAATACTACCATCCAAGCTACTTAAACAATAGAGGTTAGCAAAGTGGGACACATTGTTTGGATTCAGATCTAATACCAAGTAATTGTCTGACCAAAATCTAAACTGTTTACAACTTGTGACAATTTTGCCTTAGGTCAAAGTGCCTAAAACTAATCTTTTAGAAATTCAAATGATGACAAACCTGAAGCAGACGATATTACAGATCTGTACAGGTTGCTTAATCCTTAAAGAAGAACTGAAGCAGACGACAGTTGTTGCAGACGAAAAATCACTCAGCATTGTAAGGATTAAGCAAGCTTAATATCATTTATTGCTATGACGCCGGTTACTGATCAGGGTCTGGATAAACTATTCTACGAACTTCAGGGTCTTTTCTGTTTGCAAAATCATAGAAAGGCTTATCTTTGCTCAGACCAATTGTACCCGATATGGAACTCTGAAATCGTCTTCACTATATAATATAAAGTGAAACAATATTATGTGTCTAACAACACATATACCAATGGGAGGTTTTACTTCAAATTTTCACCAATGATAAGCTGTCAACCTTTATGTGAAAATGTTTGGAATCGCCCTGCGTGTGACATGTTCTTAAACCAATTCTTTAAATGTCTTCCAAACTACTGACATGATTTTCAGGAAAACCCACAGCAAACAATCAATATAATATATATTATGTCCGAAACCTTCAGTACTGTCAGTACTTTGATTAACCATTTGTAAACAGAGAAACCCCAGTCAGACGGCTCCTGCAGAAGATGTCTGATCAGGGTCTGCTCTGTTTACGTATGAGATAATGTAAATAAGCTTCTATAGTTTCTGTATTCTAAAATTTCCTTTGTGCTATTCAATGTGCTGTTTAAAATAATTAATTTAAACATTTCCTCCATAGGCTATTACAGACCCAACTTCTTTGAATGGAGAATTTCCTAGAGAAAAGTAAACTTTTAGAATTTTGTGGTTTTTAATCCATTGTGACAAATAGAGCATTTGCTCCTATAGGAGCAAATGCTCTATTTATCACAATGATTTCAAGAAGTGGTTATTACAGAGTCGTAGATAGGCGTATTTATGGAGGAAAGGGTTAATTAATATTTATGATTCTATAGATATCCGGTGGGTATAGGGTTAAGACTCCTATGCTCAAAAATGATTTGCCGCTTAGTACCGGTTCTACCGGTTCTACTTGCTTTGGCAATTAACCCTTTACTCAATAAATATACAATGTTTACTCTTTTGTAAGCAGAAAAGACCCTGACCAAACGGCTCCTGCATGATCAGATCAGGGTTTGTTCGGCTTGCTTGTGGAATACAGTAAAACCTGTCTTAACCGGAATTCTAGTAGAGAAGAATTCAGATATTTAAGGCAGGTGACTGCTTAATGCAGGGTGAAAGTCATGCAGAAAGCTCCTATAGGAGCGTTCTGCATGACTACCTCCCTGCATTAAGCTGTCACCTGTCCCCAATACCGATATTTATACTAAACTTATCGTCCGGTTAAGAGAGGTTTTACTGTACTATATATCTAATTATACTGTTTTTACCATGACCAAAACCAAAAACACCCCACCCTTTATATAATTTATGCAATTAAAGAAAAGTATGTACAGTTAATATTCATGACGTCATTTTTTTCAGGGATGTTCATTTAGTTAGGGGCCAGGCAGGATGGCGATTATAAAAGGGCACTGTGGAAGATGTATTACGATTCTCCAGCAGAAAAGACGAAGGAATATGTTGTTTACGTTGCTTGGATTAATTGCAATAGCACAAGTGTTTTTCTTTCAATTGCGTTTGGATAATACCTTTTACACACGGAAGAAAAATTTAAGTATGGAAGGCAGTACACACAGTTACGCAGGCACAGATAGAGTACAGTTACAGAGCCAAGTTGTTATAGAAAGTAGAGAGAAAGAAATAGAGATGACAGCGTTGAACAGCGTCGGGATTCGTCAGCACGAGGACAGACATTCAGGTGAATATTCTCAAAACATGAATGATTCAAAAGCAAAACGTCACCTGTTTTCGCGAAATATCAGTGCGTCCCTAGCCAGGGGCAGAAGAAGAATAAACAAGGTTGGTAAGGCCAAAGCAGCGCATGGTAAGCGTGTAGACAGTGATGGTGTTGCGCACGTACGGTCTATAAACAAAAGGTATCGGCCTCCTGGATATTTAAGCAACGGTATTCGAGAACAGGATATTACCAGAGTCATCCGCTATAGACATGGAAATCAGAACCAGGGCGCATTTGGACTGGCGTACGAAAACGGTCATGAAGTGGAACATGGGCGTATGCGTGAAATGGGACATGCTAGGAATTTTTTGCCACCGAAGAAACAAAACATGCTTCGATATCAGCGTACTTTTCAATCTAGAAATTGTACTTTCTGTAGGAATGAAAATCCCGTAAACGAAACAGAATTATTAATTCAACACAAAATGAGAATGGCCAAAATTGATAAGCGCTTATTACGAAACGATACATGTTCCGGATGCTTCAATTATCAGTTTAATTGGCTGATTCCAGGGAGGAATGTTTGCAAAGATCAAAGCGAGATAGACCTCGTGTTTCTAATAACAACGAGACATAATAATACGATAGGAAGGGATGTGCTTAGGAACACGTGGTTGAGGCACGTGCGGAACATGACAAATTTACGCCATGTATTTTTGTTGGGCGAAACAATGGACAGAAGCTTAAACAAAATGGTGTACAAGGAAAACAGTGTTTATGGAGACATAGTAATGGCAGATTTCTATGACTCTTATAAGAATCTAACTTATAAAACACTCATGGGCCTTAAGTGGGTCACCTCGCTATGTCCACGTGCAAAGTATGTGATGAAGACTGACGATGATATGTACATCAATATCACACAGCTGGTTGAACTTTTGAAAGCAAACAGTACAAAGTCAGCATTAGAAACATCTATAATGGGTAGATGTTGGCGAGGCAGACCTATCAGAAAAATAAACTCAAAATACTACACATCAATAGAGAGTTATCCTCATTTCTACTACCCAGCTTTATGTTCCGGAACTGGCTATGTTTTGAGCATGCGCACTGCTAATAAGATTTACGAAGTATCGCCGAATATTCCATTTTTTCATCTTGAGGATGTTTACATCGGCATATGCCTTGAAAAGATTGGTGGATCAACATATAGTCATTCTGGGTTTGCTGTACAAACGGATATTAGGAGTATAATGTCCCTGTGCAGATTGAGGCGCTCCGGATTTTTCACTGCGCATGTGCATGATTACAAAAACATTCAGCGGATTTGGAATGTCACATGCAATAGATCCACACTCAGGAAAAGTAGACCTTTGGAACGTCAATACTTACAAAATCATTACAGACGTACAGCCTGGAACCAGAAAAGAATTCCGCAATATTCAAGTTTTGAACAATTCAAAAAGCTTAATCGTTTACGTAATGAATAGTAATGCATGTCTCCGCACGTTATAAATATAAAAATAACTACCAACGAAAAACAATTCAGTCCTACTGACCAGACACATCCTACAGACCAGACAGTTCCTACTGACCAGACTACATACCAGACAGTTCCTACTGACCAGACTACAGACCAGACAGGTCCTATTGACCAGACTACATACCAGACAGTTCCTACTGACCAGACTACAGACCACACAGTTCCTACTGGCCAGACTACAGACCACACAGTTCCTACTGGCCAGACTACAGACCAAACAGATTCTACTGGCCAGACTACAGACCACACAGTTCCTGCTGACCAGACAGTTCCTACAGACATGACAGTTCTTACTGACCAGACAGTTCCTACTGATTACACAGTTCCTACTGACTAGATAGACAGTTCCTACTGATCAGACAGCTCTTACTGATCAGACAGCTCTTACTGATCGGACATTTCCTACTGACCAGAGAGTCTCTGCTGATCAGACAGCTTCTACTAACATACAGCTCCTACTGAATAGACAGCTTTCTACAATTTAAATGGCTCCTACTGGACAGACCTGACAGATCCTACAGATTATATGGCTTCTACAGATCAGACAGATGCTTCTGACAAGAAAGATCCTACTGACCATGCAGAGATTTCTTATAGATCAGACAGCTTCTACTGATCAGATATTTCCTACGGAACAGAATCAAAATTGATACAACTATATAACATCAAACATGATGACGACGACAACAACAACAGCAGCAATGCCAATAATAATTAAACAGTACTAGAATATCAATATTACGGACGTTGTTATACATGTACATCCTAAAATGGATGTTGTTATACACGTATAATAGGAAACGGAAACAAAAATATACAGTATAACCTCTCTTAACCGGAATTCTAGTAGATAATAATTCAGATACTTTTAGGCAGGTGGCTGCTTAATGCAGGGTGAAAGCCATGCAGAAAGCTTCTCCAGGAGCTTTCTGCATGACTTTCACCCTGCATTAAGCTGTCACCTGTCTCCAAGACCGATATTCATACTTAATTTAACTGCCGGTTAAGAGAGGTTTTACTGTACCACTAGTTACGTTTACTCACGACTGACATAGAGCTCATAGATACATTGAACGATGAAGTTTACAAGAAACACTGAGCAACAGTACTGTGTAGTACCTGAAGCACGCCGACGTCAACGTTGGGTCACGCTGACGTTGATTAACCCTTTCGCTGCCAAACTCTGTCGTCTGCTAACTTTGTCGTCTGCTACAAATTTCCATTATTTTGATTTTCTTCATTTTTGTTTCGAAAACAAAGTAACAGTAACAAACAGTTTGGATCATGATGAGTTACTCGGCGTCTCATCTGGATCCAAACTGTTTACATAGGTAATCACAGACCCGGCATTGGCAGCGAAAGGGTTGCAGGTCAAAGTCTAGTGTCCGGATCGATGCAGTCACCACCTGTGGTAATGCAAGGTACCCATCGTGCAGACCGTTTCGAAATATTTAGCTCGTCTGTAAGAACACGTTGAATTGTGCAATACAAGAGAGATAGTTCCTCAGCCTTATCTCGCACTGTCAACCGCCTGCCATTATCTGACAGGTCCTTAAATAACCTACGTTTCCAACAGTTTCATACAGTGACTGTCTATGTCGGCCTACCTTGTTTTTCGAAATCAAATACCGAGGTTCTACCATCCCATAACCGCCCGGTCCATCTGTAAACACATGTATCCGAGTTTGTAATTTGTTTTAGTGTTTCTACCGATGAAAGTGTGAGTCCCACACAAAATTTGCAACCGCACACAACTCAGTGTCATCTATTGACGCCACGCGCCGTTTTAAAGTCATGACCATAAAACGCTGCTGCGAAATAACCGTCCAACACAACGTCTTCAAATTGTCCGGAAAAAGGCCAAACATCAGGCTAATGAAAGAAAAAAAACAAGTTGTTTTGCTTGTTTACGGGTTTTCATGTGCTTTGATAAAGAAATAAATTCTTGAGAGGAGAATTCCTATAATTTATCAATCAGCCTTCGTGTTTCGTATATGTACTACATGATATGGCTCTTGTAATATAATGATGTGCATCCCAAAATGGTGCATCCCAGGAGCGTTACTATGTTTCTTTCAATATTTGAGTCAAACTGTTTTGAAAACCAACTGTGTTATGCAAATAGTGAATAACACCCTCTGTGTTTAACTCTTTCGGCGCCAATTTTATAATTGTGGTCTGCAACCCAATTTAGTTAACTTAAATCTTTCGGTAAAATAAGCGAATGAGATAAATGAATACAGGAATATAAAGGAATAAACCACAGATCTAGAACTAGACATGAGACAAAAAAGTAAAGTCCCTGATCAGACGCCGCCTTGAAAAGGCGGCGTCTGATCTGGGCTCGCACTAATTGTGGTGGTACATATTTGCGACCTTGGCGGTGGAAGGGTTAACACACTGCGTATTATCATGTTCTGTATGGTTTATCACTCTAGTCTACAAAACAAACTACACATGTATGCTGTGATTGGTTAAAAATGATGCAATTTTATACTACAGTAAAACTCCTCTAATGTGACCACCTAAAAGAGGTTCAATTCGGGGTGCTAGAGGCAGGTGGTTGCTTAAGGCAGGACAAAAGTAATGCAGAAAACTCCTCTAGGAGCTTTCTGCATTATTTTTGTCCTGCATTAAGCAACCACCTGCTTATAAAGACACCCATGATCATTCATTAAGTGGTCGCATTAGAGGGGTTCTACTGTACTGACCTATATGTAGTTTGGTGAACAAAATAGTCGGTTAGCTCCTTCATATGAATGCATTTTCATGCATTTGCAAACAGAGTAGACCTAGATCAGACGGCTCCAATATTAGCCGTCTGATCAGGGTATGTGCTCTGTTTGCTTATGTCATGATGTATATCTAAATATACAGTGTTTGTTTTTCAGAGCAAAAATCCCTTGAAAATATTACATTATGGAAATGCAGCTAATTAAGTATTCATGACGTCATTATTTCTATATGAATATTAAATATTTAACCTATTCCCTCATATTGACGACTTTTGACGACTCTGTAGAAGACACTTTGTGAAGCCATTGTGATTTGCTCCTATAGGATCAAAATTTAATGCTCTATTTATCACAATGGTTTAAAACTACACTATTCTAAATGTTTCCTTTTCTCTAGTTAATGCTCCTTTTCTTATTCAAAGAGGTTGTATCTAAAAATAGCCTATGAGGTAATGGGTTGAAGGGTTAAATCACATTTGGAGAAACTGTACGATGTAGATAGGGAGAAAAAAGTGAAAAAAAGTTATTTTAAAAGAAGTGTTTGTCTATCTCGATGATTTCTCGAGGAAAATGATGATTTCAAAAATACACATATTTATTACCGGTATACATGGACGTTTTACAAAATTTCCTGAAAATGTGCTATAGCTTCGCCTCGTGTGATGATCTGGTTTTCTGGTTGGCAGTAAAAATGTCTCACACATGGGAATGTAATATGTATAAACATGTATTGTGATATTGACGAGATGTTACATTAACGCATTTGCTCCAACGATCCCATGCTCGTATTTGGGACGTAGGCAAACAGTGTAGACTCTGATCAGACGCCGCATAATGCGGCGTCTGATCACAGTCTACACTGTTTGCTTATATGAAATGTGATACACAACATAACAAAAATGAAAATTTAGACCAGACATCCCTTAGATAAAAGATAGACTAATCCATTATATAAATATGGAAGAATCCACTGGGAGCAAATGGGTTAACCATAATCACATTTTTCACGCCTTTTTGAACAGAGTACACTTAGATCAGGCAGCTACTGTATCAGCCGTCTGATAAGGCTCTGCTCCGTCTGCTTATGAAATTACAGTTGAACTTCGATAGCTCGAACATCAAAGAGACCATAATTCTGTAGATGTGCGCAGTGATACATTTTAGATTAATTCTGTAGATGTGCGCAGTGATACATTTTAGATTAAATCTGTAGATGTGCGCACTGATACATTTTAGATTAATTCCATAGATGTGCGCAGTGATACGTTTTAGAATAATTCTGTAGATGTGCGCAGTGATACATTTTAGAATAATTCTGTATTGTGTATTTTGGAAGAACTTAACTTTTACTTCGAGTCATCCAGAAGCTCGAGTTGTCCTAGTTCGAGGTATCGAACTTTTACTGTACATCGCTATGATTCTACGGTTTCTGTTGTTTCTGTCATAGTAAAATACAGTAAAACACACGTAACCACTAAATGAACAAACATCCCTGTCTTCATAAGAAAATGATTGCTTAATGCAGGACGAAAGTTATGCAGAAAGCTCCTATAGGAGCTTCCTGCATACATTTCGTCCTGCATTACGCTACCAACTGCCTTTGCCACTGCGAACTATGCCCCCTTTTGGTGGTCGCATGAGAGGAGTTTTGCTGTAGTCACCAGTTCATAACGCCATTTCAACTAATTAACCCTTAACCTGATAGAAGCGGCTTTTAGCGTGTTTGATTTATTCCTCCGCCGAAGAAAATAGTTCAAATTCATACAGTCATGAACATATTGCATAATAAATATTTTCTATATCCTAGTAGGTGGTAGCTTAAAGCAGGCTGAAAGTAAAGCAGAATGCGCCTTAAGGCGCATTCTGCTTTACTTTCAACCTGCTTTAAGTGGTCATATGTCTTCAAAACTAGAAACAGGTTATTGGGTAAAGGGTTAATACCCATGGTGTCAATATTTCGTACTAAATATTCATTAGGTAAAGGGTTGCCCTGTTTATTTGTTGTCAATGTAAGTGATCTCGAATTTCTCACCCTTATTGTTTGCAAATGTATATGCTATAAACAGTATTTAAATCTAATAGTTGGACCCTATTGAGCGTTTAAACCCATTCCCTCATATTCATGTCCTTTGAAACATCTTCAAAAATCACCCTTTGAAACCATTGTGATAAAACCTACACATTTCTGAAAAAAAATCCCTTTTCTAGTAAATGCTCCTTTTCAGTAGATCAGTTCAAAGAGGTTGAGTTTTAAAATAGCGTATGAGGGAATGGTCTAGAAATTGCGTATGATGGAACGGTCTAGAAATAGCCTATGAGGGAATGGTCTAAAATAGCATATGAGGGAATGGTCTAAAAATAGCCTCTTAGGAAATGGGGTAAAGAACGAACCAGATAATAATTCTCTACATTTAAGGCGCTTTGAGATCTGATATGCGTATAAAAACCAGTACCACATCTGTAATGCGAACACTGCATGAATAAACATCTAAAAACAAGTAATTGCCTAATGCAGAAAGAAAGAAAAAATGCAGACAGCTCATTTAGGAACTTTCTGTATCACTTTTGTCCTGCATTAAGCTGCCACCTGCCTTTAACACTTTCCTCCATAAATACGCCTTTCTACGTCTCTGTAATAGTCACTTCTTGAAACCATTGTTGTAAATAGAATATTTGCTCCAGAGGAGCAAATGCTCTATTTATCACAATTGTTTCTATACTAAATAATTATAACTTATTCCTTTTCCCTAGTAAATGCTTCATTTCGGTAGATTCTTTCAAAGCGGTAGTGTCTAAAAAAAAGCATATGGAGGAAAAGGTTAAGACTCAGATTTGTACTCCTTTTTGATGGGTGTAGTGTTACTGTATGTGAAGTATTCCGTTTTGTTTTGTTCTTTAATTAAAATGGGTCCAACAGTGTCGAAATATCGCATTAACCCATTACATAATGGGTTTATTTTAGATACAACCTCTTTGAATAAATCTACCGAAAAGGAGCATTAATAAGAGAAAAGGAAAACATTGGAATTTTGTAGTTTGAAACCATTGTGATAAATACAGCATTTGCTCCTATAAGAGCAAGTGCTCTATTTATCGCAATGGTTTCACAAAGTGACTTTTACAGAGTGGTCAATAGTCGCCAGTATGAGGGAATGGGTTAAGGTCTATAGGTGTACAATAAAACATCTCTATAATGGTCACAAAATTATACAAGTATTTTGTGTTACATGCAGGTGGTTGCCTAAAGCAAGGTGAAAGTAAAACAGAATGCTCCTATAGGAGCGTTCTGCTTTACCTTCAACTTGCTTTGAGCAGCCACCTGCCCTAATATACCATCTATTTAGCAAACTTTAGCGGCCGTTATAGAGAGGTTTCATTGTATTTAACAAATTCTCTCTATGGAATGCTTCGGATTCATGTTGTTTATACTACATTTAATTCTTTCTATAAAGTATTTAACCGTTTACATTTGTTTGCGACAAACGCGTTTTAAACGCACTCATTTTATTAAATTTGCATTAAATGCGTTTTAAACGAACTAGCGTTGTATTGTTTGCACTCGACGCGTTTTAAACGCACTTATAGTGTTTTGTTTGCAGTAAAAGCGTTTTTGGTGCATGTATATTGTTTGGTTTGCATTCAACGCTTTTTAAACGTAATCATGTTGATTTTTTTGCATTAAAGACGTTTTAAACGCACCCATGTTGTTTTGCCCGCATTAAATGCGTTTTGACGGCACTTATGTTGTTTTGTATTTATACATTAAAGACGTTTCAAATACACTTACGAGCGTATGTTGTTTTGTGTGTATCAAATACCTTGACTTTATTCATCTTTTATTATTCAACGAAGTTTAAATCTATCTATCTATCTATCTATCTATCTATCTATCTATCTATCTATCTATCTATCTATCTATCTATCTATCTATCTATCTATCTATCTTTCTAATCTATCTATCTATCTATCTATCTATCTATCTATCTATCTATCTATCTATCTATCTATCTATCTATCTATCTATCTATCATCATCATCATCAAAATCATCATCAAAATCATCATCATCATCATCATCATCATCACAGTCATTTACTGGAGGTATATTATTATCACAATCCCATTAAATTAAACTTGTTGTCTTACTGCTGGTATGTATCATAATCAATAAGAAATATAACTTTAGATCCATGAGTAAACCTGGTTACGGTAGAACCTATCTATCGTGGCCAGTTAATGGACAAACTCGTAGGCGAAGTACTGTCGATACAAGTATACAATAGAACCTCTCTATCGTGGCCAGTTTATTGACAAACACGTATGTGAAGTACTGTCGATACAAGTATACAATAGAACCTATCTATCGTGGCCAGTTAATGGACAAACACGTATGCGAAGTACTGTCGATACAAGTATACAGTAGAACCTATCTATCTCGGCCAGTTTATTGACAAACACGTATGTGAAGTACTGTCGATACAAGTATACAATAGAACCTATCTATCGTGGCCAGTTAATGGACAAACACGTATGCGAAGTACTGTCGATACAAGTATACAGTAGAACCTCTCTATCTCGGCCAGTTTATTGACAAACACGTATGCGAAGTACTGTCGATACAAGTATACAATAGAACCTCTCTATCGTGGCCAGTTTATTGACAAACACGTATGCGAAGTACTGTCGATACAAGTATACAATATAACCTATACATCGTGGCCAGTTAATGGACAAACACGTATGCGAAGTACTGTCGATACAAGTATACAAGAGAACCTCTCTTAAGCGGCCATTGATTGGACACAGGAATCTTGAACAGCAGATGGTAGCTTAATGCAGGGCAAAAGTAATTCAGAAAGCTCCTATAGGAGCTTTCTGTATTACTTTGAACTGCATTAAGCTACCACCTGCCTTAATGTTTTAATGTTAATTAATATTTTAATGGTGGTACTGTATGTTGTCAGTACAATAAAACATTGGGTGTCTATACAAACAGGTAGATCTAACTGTCTGATCTGGGTCTACTTTATTTGCACAGGAATTAACGATGCGTATTTATTTAGGAGTCAATTGCCGTCAACAAACCACGCAACACCAGCATACATACAAAAAGCAACGCAAACATTTTTCGTCTGCTTTAACTCTCATTCCTTTCTCCGCAAACAGAGTGGATCCAGATCAGACGACTTATGACGTAAGACTGTTCTGCTTGCGTATGGTGTAATGTAGATCTGATTCTACAGCTTCTGCTTGAGGCAAAATGTCCGGTATAAAAATAATCTTACTGATATTCATGACGTCATTATTTCCATCCATGAATATTCATCAGGGAAAGGGTTAAAAAGCGTCTCTATAACGTATGCGGTAAAGGGTAAAACAAAGACCTATAATATGTTATCATTAGTATTTGGGCAAAAGAAAGAAGCAAACTAACAAATAAACACATCAACACATTAGACAGTTTGGATCCTGATGATACATCGAATGTCTCGTAAAAGGCAACACTACAGAAACTCAAGGATATTTTCATTCAGTCTTGGCATTCTGACATAGGACATCCAATACAAATATGTACAAACACATAAAACATCTTTCAAACAAGCACATTGTATAAGACATCTCTCAACTTATCATTGCAAAAATCTGATTGCATTCATAACGAGAAATCATAATTACCTTTGGAAACTGGTCGATGGCAAAACATACCGGCAAACCAACGGAAATGTCCATGCTGCATAGATATAGGTGATGAATTCCATTATATCCTGACATGTCCTCTTTCCATGAATACCGCAGAAAGTATATCGGAAAGAAACACTACAGAAGTCCAAACATGTTGAAATTTATAGACATGTTCTCCAGCAAAACAGTAGAGAACTTAAGAAACTGAGTACATTTTGCAAAATCATAATGACACATTTTAGGAAAAATGTCTGGTTCTATCATCTATGGCAAAACTGTAAGTGTGGCTTCAGTTACATTAACTTTACATAAACATGGCACTTTTGATACACACAAAGTGGTGTAAATATATATATCTGCAACGGTACCGATGGAAAAGCTGCTGTAGTAATATTATGTACATACTATATTGTAAAGAATGTGTATATATATAACGTATAGGATATATCGGTTGTTCATAGATATGTACATACATGTGGAGCTAACTATTTATTATCTTGAATCAAGCGGATGGTAATTCCCTACCTGCAGCGCAGTTTTGAAAAATCTAGTCTTCTTGTTATGGCCATCGCTGTCTGAAAGAAATAATGATATCCCCACAAAGAACCATAGTCATATGTACATATTTTAACACATGTCTACTGTATTGATTACAAATCACTGTTAATTGAATCTGAAAGTCCTTAACACGCTGAGATGATTTTGGTAGCAAAGTCAACATCAATTACATTTATCGGGAAAGAGACGCTGGTATAACCTATTCCCCCGTATAGACGGATATTTGGGCGTTGAAAACAGAGTAGACCCAGATCATAGAGGTCCTAGAGGAGCCATATGATCAGGGTCGGCTCTATTTGCTCATGAATTTGGTGGATCTGTTTCTTGATTTCTATCAGCTTCATGGCTAAAATGTTCCATCTTCCACTTCGTTAATATTTAACAGTTTTGTAAATGGATATTCGGGAGTTGTTGAAACTTGTGGTGAAAATTGACAGGGAAAGGGTTGGACAGTATGCTTGTGCAAGTTACCTATCTGAAAGTATGTTGCAAGTTGTGATCATCCGAATATCGGATGCAGCCGTGGTAAACACGTCTTATCCTTGGATATTATACGGTCCCAGTGGATGGCGCATACTATGGTAAACTCCCGCTACGCTGATAAGTATTTTGGATGACAATTCGCGCATTGTTAACTTGAATTTCGACATGTGTCGGACAAATTATGTGCTCCATTTGTTATTGTTGGGGCCGTGCATACTGATGTTGTTTGTCAAGTGTGCTCTGCGCCTTTGCATGTCTGCGGTCTAGAAATGTGTAGATAAAAATGTCAGTTCGTGGCTAGGTTGTCGTTTATAAAAATCTGAAGATAATTGCTTGCAAAGATAATTCCTTGCACATTTTGTAAAAGCTATTATTTATTTCTTTATATGTACAGTCAATCGTGTATCGCAATTCGGGCTAGCGATGTTAAGGGTCGCTTATGTGTTGTAAAATTTGCCAATAACTGGATATATAAATATAAAATTAATAATGGTCTTCCTATTCTCGACAAGCTTTGTATTGTAGGCATTGTAGCGACCTAACTTTGCAGTATTCATACACAAAAGTTGGCACTGAGCGTATCGGAAATAAACGGATGTTGATACTCGTTCTCGGAAGCGAGTTTATAAATCTCCTTTCTGCATCGTATTAGCCATTTTGGAAACCGGAAATCTCCCCTAAAGGCTGCTTATTTCCGAAGTTCAACTTGGTTGAAAAATGACAACATTTTCCACTTTGTTGCCCCGGATAAAATCTACGTCAAGTTCAAATAAGGGTCACCAATGGTCAAAAACTAGGTCACTAGGGTAAAGCATATATCAACCTTGTTAACACTGTAGAAGGTACAATAATATTTTATGAAATTTGATTATGTTTGCCTTACTTGAATGTAGGTCATGTTAGAATGTGGCTACACAGGGCCAAATAATAGCTCACTAGGTCAAATCAACCAAATACCTCTTTAACACTTTAGAGGCAACATATTGTACAGAAATGTCTTTGTTGTCATGGATCAAATCTACGTCAAGTTTCATTACGAGTCACCTGCAGTCAAAAACTAGGTCAAAACATAGAATAATCTTGTTCACACTCTAACAGCTACAAATGTTATTGAATCTTGCTTTAATTTTGCTGGTATTTGTTACATGCTATTTGTATTTGAATGTTTTGTTGCGAATAACTGTGGGTGTGTAACTTTTTTTAAAAGTATTTTACACTTCTCATTATTAAAATCTAGGTCAGGATCAAATATTGGTCATGTCAGATATGAAACTTGATCATTATGTCAAATCATCACAGAAAAAGGTTTCTAACACTCAAAAGACCTTTCTTATTACCTTTTCATATGCCCTTACATTAATAGTTTCACATGGTCTACACTAATAATCTTGTTAGAGCCATAGTGGCTCTTGTTTACATATGCAATGCTCCAGATAAACGGGTGTAAACCACTTACAGTCAAAACTCGATATTACGAACTCGCTTAAGTCGAATTTACCCTTATTTCGAAGTTAAACGTAACATATCCACGTTTTAACTCCGAAATAAGAATAAGCTTGACTTAATCGAGTATGAATCATTGGAATTTAGCTGAAGAAAAGCAGGTTAGTTCGAGATGTCGCAGTATCGAGATTTCGCTGTACATGTATTTGTTAAAGTTTTTGCTTCATGTTTCAACCAAACAACATGTTTTGACCACACTATGGAATGATAGCTTGAACATCATTTCATTGAGTAGTCACATCACAGGGTTTTGCATATTTATAAAAAAATTGTTCTTCAAATATGCACCTTCTTTCATTTCAGACCATACTATTAAACAAATATGTTCTTAATGGTTAAATATCTGCACGTGTACAATTGATATAAGCATGTTACATGAATATGCATGTATTCACAGACTCAATTCTATTTGCACTACGATGCAAAGCTCACTATATCCTATTTCAGTGACAAAGTAAATGCAAAAACAGTTAAATCTTTCCATGAATAGCTCCTAACTATATCATCAGTCATGTTTACTTCCTATAATATTTTTTTACCCCCATAACAAATGCTGCTCCAAGTTTTATTCATGAGTCATGCTTATATACAATCACATGTTAATTGCCATGTTGTTAATTAATTGTCACCACAGCTTTTGCATAGTTTTGAAACAATGTATTTCAACATTATTCATTGTCTAATTGGTTAAAAGCAGTATTTTGTGTATCATCTCAAAAGCAGATATTCAGTACCCCAAATACGAGTTTGTAAGCCACTTATTTGCAAAAGTTATTGCTCCGAGCTTCAACCCGACCATATGTTTTCACCACTCAATAAAAACGCTGCTTTAACATGAAGTCGTGGCCGAGTGGTTACGGTCACTGTGACTAACAATCACTCAGCTCCTCACCGCTGTGAGGTCGCGCCCGGTCTGGGCCAGTCCGGAATTTTCAAGTGGAAAAGCCTTCCAGCTGGCTTGCGGAAGGTTGGTGGTTCTACCCACTTGCTGATTTGTACATGAAAAAGTGTACAAAGGGCATCTGGGGTCTTCCTCCACCAGTAAATAGCTGGACGTCGCGATGACTCAAATACTGATAAAAGCGATGTTAAATCGAAATCAATCAATCAATCATTGACAGTTGTCCCAGACGACATCTGCGTATTCGAGTAAGGGTCTCACAAAGCTAACGTAGATTATTTCAAGCGATTTTCTATCCCAAACATATTTCAATTTACGCATGATATTTATTCTCTGCCAGGCCTTTAATATTATGTAATCTGTATATGCATGCCATGCCCCGTCACGTGACAAATGAATACCAAGATGTTTATGTACGCTAACTTCAGTGATCTGTTCGTCAAGCATGTGTAAAGGAGAATGGTTAGGTTTTTTTGTTTTTCTTGAAATTAACATGGACTCGGTTTTTGTAGGGTTGAATGTAACGAGCCAGGTTCCCACCCATTTAGTAATTCTGTTGACATCAGTATTTAAAGTGTAGGTAGCCGCTTCTGCATGTTCTACAATGAGATAAAGACTAGTGTCGTCAGCGAACAGACGAATATTAGATTGTACGTCATCAACGATGTCATTGATATAAATTAAGAAGAGTATTTGTCCAATAATTGACCTCTGTGGTACACCTGAATGTATGGGTAACCATTCAGATTTCGCACCAGGAATGATCACACACTGCCGTCTACTATCTAGGTAATTTGAAAACCACGTGACAAGACTTTCTGAGAGTCCGGCAGCTTTAAGTTTTTCTAACAGACCAATATGTCATACACGGTCAAAAGCTTTACTGATATCGAAAAAGATGACCCTTACTTCTTTTCCTTCACCTAGAGCTTTGCAGAAAGCATTATAAATAAATGTTAACTGGTTTATGGTAGAGTCACCTGGAATAAATCCAGACTGGAAAGAAGAAAGGTAGTCAATATCTCGTAGATGACTGAATACGTGTTTAAAAACCAGTCTTTCTAGTACTTTATCTAAGTTGCTTAGAAGAGATATAGGACGATAATTACTTACCAAGGATGGGTCGCCTTTTTTAAAAATTGCGCTCATATAGGCATCCTTCCAACTCTGAGGCAACACACCTTCGCATAGGGATTTATTATAAATGTCACAGAGAGGCTTACTTATTTCATTAGATAATTCACGAAGTATACGGTTATTAATAGCATCAGGACCTGAAGCCTTGTCCAGAGGAAGACTAAGAAGAACAGATTTAACTTCATAGACTGATAGATGTATAGTCGCCATTATATGATTCGTAGCCATCAAGTCAGGAGGCTTAGCATTACCTACGTTAAGTACGGTTTGGTTTGTAAAATAAGAATTTAAAGCGTTAGCCTTATCATTGCTTTCGACAGCCACACCGTCATCATGTGTAAGGGGGAGGGGTATATAATTTCTATCTGTAGAGGTAATAAACAAGTTAAGAGTTTTCCACCAGTATCTCGGAGAGAGTGAATCAGCACGAAGTTTGTTCGATAAACTGTCAAAGTACAACTTTTCTCTAATTAAGCTTACAACTTCATTACGAAGTGATTTAAAACGAATCCAACTACTATAAGTGTTTGTGGACTTGGCTTTTTTATATGCTCGCTTTCTTTTTCTAATTTTATTCTTGATGTTTGAATTCAGCCAAGGTGGCTCATAAGGTTTAATACGGACAGTGTTGTTAAGGATACATTGTTCCGCTAATTGTAATAGTTTGTCTGTAATATTCCTGGAATATATATTGATATCGTCGTCTTTGAGGTCAGTCCAGTCTGTGAGTCTTGCTTTTTCTCTGAGAAGGTCATAATCGCCTTGTTCATATTTCCAATTTTTTCTAGTATAGGATTTGAATTTGGGTTTTGCGTACCGAAATAGTCCATAAATAGGACAGTGGAAGCGATGGGTTTGATTTAGAAAAGGATCACCTACGCTGCTTGATATCATATTGTTTTTATTTTTCACAATGATGATATCAATAAGAGAGATTGAGTGTTCGGTAAAGGGAGTTGATTCATTTATGACATGTGTAAAGCCGAATTGCTGACATAAAATGTTAATTTTTCTTGCGCTTTGAGGATGTAGCATATTAAAATTGAAATCACTGGTTATTATTATATCTTCTATACCTGTATAAACGGCTAAGTGAAAGGAATCTTCAATCATGGAATAATAATTAAGATCTGAATTTGGAGGTCAATAGAATACACCTAGTAATATATGTTTATGGCTGATAAAAAGGTCAACCCAAATACATTCTAAACCTACCAATTCAAGGTCCATACGGCGAATATACTTAACTTCATCTTTCACATACAATATAACTCCGCCATGGTTATCAAAGGGACGGTCTTTTCAGGAGGATGATACGAGGGAATATGCAAGTCTACTGTCGCAGCAGCATCACTCAACCATGTTTCTGTGAAGGCAAGTATATCGAAACCGTGAAGTTCCGTAGACAAGATATCCAATTTAGTGAGCATACTTTGGACATTATAATGTACTAGCGATAGATTATTGGTGAAGGCCAACACCGATGCAGATGAATTATGGCCAGACGAAGTGATTGAAAGTGAAGACGAATTAAAAAAATTATCAGGGCCTGGGTTTGGATGAATATCCCCGGAGCATAGGAGCAAAGTAATTAGCCAAATGATACATGTGGCAAAGCACTGAAGCTTCATTAAGTATTTGAAACAGGCTACATTTTTCAGACATGTTTCACTCACAGCAGCCAGACGTTTTTTAGTATCAATTATTTGAGTACAGATATTTGATGATACTTTAACGTTTCTAAGTAGGGAATATGTTTCAATATGCCCTCTTGTTAGCCAGAATATAATAAAATTGGGATAATAAAACTGGGAAAGCGAAACGACAGCTGTATGACGGCATGGTAGCGATAGTCCTATGCATAGACATTACTACGACACCTTTAGAAGAGACAGTAAGAATAGGACTATCGCCAACATACAGTCATGCCCGTCAGCATATCCCCGGGTCGGGACACAACCATCGCCACGTCCCCTGGGTCCACACTCTTCATCCATTTGACCAAAAAAAAAAGAATCAGTACATGTAAACAAAAATGAAAGAACAATGTGAACATAAATATAGGGGGAAAAGGGAATAGGTTCATTTCAAAATGTATACTTATATACATGAGATAAAAAGATAATCCGTCCAAATTAGCGGACTATTTGCAAACTCACTGGACAAATATGCACATCAGCACGATACCGTTTAAACCAGAAACTATGCTGACCTCCGGAGAAGACAGTAAACCCAAGATGATAGCGGGGAATCAAGTTATTTCACTGGCTGTGCCGTATCCTTTGTTACCTATGCATGCAGTTTACCGTATCAATTAAATAGCTTATGTAAACAGTTTGGATCCAGATGGGTTTGCTCTGTTTGCTTATAAAATTATAATAGATCTGATTGGCAGAGCTCCAGATAAGATTCGTAAATTTTAACATTTTGCAAGCATATCTCATTTATTTCTCCACCTAACCCTATACTGTGACCACTCTTTACCTAACTATCATTTTGCAATAGTTTGGATCCGGATGAGATGTCAAGTAAGTCGGTAACTAACGCCGAGTAACTCAGCGTCTCGTCATGACCTAAACTGCTGGTGACTCGGGTAATAAGCTTACAAACGACTGATCAAGATACAACAGATCAGGGGTATATCAGGGGGAAAGAAAACTCCAAAAGTAGTTTCAAGCTGATTGTATTTATAGCAGCATATGTATAAACATTGTATGTTGTTTTTATTTTGAACTAAACCGAAGTACTTGAGCTATACAATTCAGACAGCAAACATACTAGAGTCTATCAAACGGTTCCTATAGGAGCCGTCTGGTTTGGGCATATTCTGTTTGAAAAGGCATGAAAAGGGAGTTTATATGAAATAAAGGAATCAAACATTTACACAATGAAGAAAATATTCCAAAATAGGGAATTAATATAATACATAAATACTTGAACTGCTCAGGGTCCATGCTTATAAAGCTTTTAGTTGAGTCTGAGTTTCGTACTCAAGCTTTTAATTGGTCAGATTTGAGTTCTCAAGCTTTTGATCGGTCAGTTTCGAGCCAAAAGCTTGAGAACGTTCTCAGACTCAACTAAAAGTTTTATAAGCATGGACCCTGATCCAATATATCGACCACTAAGGGCCTTTTTCAAAGATTATCATGTCAAAATACACGTCACATTTTTGTTACATGCATTCAGCCATAAATCAAATATTGATCCAGCGTCATGGTGACATTGGGTTGTTATTTAAAATGTCATGACGTCATAAAAATGACGTCATCAAATGACATCATGGGTGCAACGACGTCATGCATGCATTAGCGCATTATCCTCTTTGATGTTACAGCCAATGGTCTGTACGTTCTCAGCCTTCATATCCAATCAGTTTCATGGATCTGTCTTTCAATTCTACATGCATGGGACATCCGTTTCAAAACTACAAATCTCACAGTCATCATCACTGCTATGACCACCGATTCCAAAATGTCTGTGTATTGGCTTCTCTCTCTCGTGCCTCACATCACTCAAATGTTCTTTCATTCTCTCCCGAATTTCTCTCTCAGTCTCACCGGCATACACCATAATATCACATTTACTGCATTGAATTGCATATACTACATTTCTTTCTCTACAGTTAATATTGGTAGATACATTGTAAACTGATTACCTATTTGTGTCACTAATACTTGATATTTCAAGAATACTGCAAGTAGCACAACCCTGTGAACAAACTGTATTGCTTGGTCTAACAATCCGGTTAGTTTTTGAATGCACCAGTGTGTCACATGGTTTTTATCACGACTGAATGCTACAATTGGCAGTTAAGAGGTTTTAACAAGTGATTCGTATGAAGCAACTAAAAGTGACCGAACTGAAATAAGCCTGAAAGAAGTGAAAAAACTAGTAAACAAAATGTTAAGGGGAGGTGCCATATCAAAAGAAATGAAACAGTATCTTATCCCAAAGTACTCCAGGCCAGGAAAATTGAAAGGGAACCCTAAAATCCACAAATCTATACCAAGCCAGCCAACAGGGAGCTATATCAGACAACAGGGAGCTGTATCAGACAACAGGGAGCTATATCAGACAACAGGGAGCTGTATCAGACAACAGAGAGCTATATCAGACAGCAGGGGACTGTATCAGACAACAGGGAGCTATATCAGACAGCAGGGAGCTATATCAGACAACAGAGAGCTATATCAGACAGCAGGGGGCTGTATCAGACAACAGGGAGCTATATACGACAGCAGGGTGCTGTATCAGACAACAGGGAGCTATATCAGACAGCAGGGAGCTATATCGCATGGAGCTGTGTCAGACAACAGGGAGCTATATCGCATGGAGCTGTGTCAGACAACAGGGAGCTATATCAGACAGCAGGGAGCCATATCAGACAACAGGGGCTATATCAGACAACGGGGGGGGCTTATCAGACAACATGGAGCTGTATCAGACAACAGGGAGCTATATCAGGCAACAGGGAGCTGTATCAGACAACAGGGAGCTATATCAGACACCAGGAAGCTGTATCAGAGATGGTCACAATATGGGTTTATATTTTGACTCTTACCCTCATATAAATGCCTTTCGTGCATTTGCAAACAGAGCAGACACAGACCAGACAGCTCCTATCAGAGACATCTGATCAGAGTTTGCTTTGGATATGATATAGATCTGGTTCTACAGTTTTTGTCAAATCAAGTAAATTTCACTGAAAAGTTAACATAATAAAATTTCAGCTAAAATATTCATATTTATGGTGTCATTATTCCTTACATGAAAGGTGAACAGGAAACGGGTTCATACTATAGCTAATACGGATACCCTTGCGTTCGGATCACCTCGGGAATGTTGTACATTAATCGCCATGGAAGAACCATGTAAGGCGTTACTTTGAAAATGAAGTTGCAGGAATACTGATATAAATGTATTTTACAGAAACTAATGGATATTTAAAACCTGACAGGCATTATCTTAGCTTTCTTATTGTCTGGTATGATTAACCCATTTGCTCCCAGTGGATTCTTCCATGCTTATACATGTATATTGGATTAGTCTATTATTCATCTAAAGTGATGTCTGGTCTAAATTTTCATTTTGTTTTGTTTTATATTGAATTTCCTATCAGCAAACAGTGTAGACTCTGATCAGACGCCGCATTATGCGGCGTCTGATCAGAGGCTACACTCGTTGTCTTCGTCCCATATATAGGATCGTGGAAGCCAATGGGTTAACAATTAATGTGCGCATTCACATATTTTGTCTGAAAATAGCTATAAAGTTTGGGTTGTTCTGTTTTACATAACAGACTCTAACTAAATATTATTTTATCTTGTATCTTGTGCACGCACCAGACAATGCGAACTTCACCGAGACAAAACACCCAGGTAAATTAATGATACTATTGTTTATAAGGTACAGTAAAAACTTGATTACAACTGTCACAATAAGTATAATTATTGGGGTTTAACTTAAAACAGATGGTAACATACTTCAAGGCGGATCTCCTCCAGGATTTTTCTCCTTAACTTTCGACCCGCAGTTAGCAACCACCAGTTCTTATAGATAACGTGCCTGATCATTATCTGGTCGCTATATGCACGTTCTACAGTAGGTTTCCGAGCTTTGCCGGAAACCACCGAGTAGCCACGATTGGCATTTCTTTATGCAATATGCCATTATGTACATTGTGTATTGCAATCTCATGTTTTAAAATATTTGTCTACTACAGAAATGATGTCAGCTTAATCTCCGATCTGTTACAAGTTTTATTTATTTCCAATCCGTTCAGCTTTTGAAGAAACTGTTGACCAAGTGCCAAACAGTTTGGATCCTAATGAGACGCAGAGTTACCCGGCTTCCCATCTGGAGCCAACCTGTCTGCAAATGTAAGTTAGGCCGCATTAGGCAGGCAAACGTTTACCCATCACCTCATGTGCTATTTTTAGTTCCAACCTTTTTGAATAAATCTACCGAAAAGGAGCATTAACTAGATGAAAGGATTTTTTTTAGAATTTTGTAGTTTGAAACCACTGTGATAAATAGAACATTTGCTCCTACAGGAACAAATGCTCTATTTCTCACAAAAGTTTTACAAAGCGACTTTTACAGAGGCATCAAAATGAGGGAATATGGGTTAAAATAGGTTAAAAGAGAAAACTATGGATGTCAAATACACAAGAATTCAGTTGTATATGTAGATATCTACTTTATTTGGTGAGATGGGAAGCATTTTTTAAACTGAATATGGAACTACAAAATGCAAAGATTGTGTACTAGTGTTTGGATAGTAACATATTTCAGACAGAAAGTGACAAATGTATTATGTTTATTTCAGGGGAATATAAATTTCTGGATATATTGCATTACGAAAATAAAATGAAAATAATAAAAACAATAATGTCAATAATAATATAATATAAGAATGAAAATAATATAAATCATCATGTTAATAATAATAATAATAATAATAATAATAATAATAATAATAATAAATACAAGTCTATCCATTGGCCAGTAAAAAGAATAATAATAAATACAAGTCAAACCATTGGCCAGAATGGAATGATATAGAAAAAAATAGTAATTAGAAGAGAGTGTATGGAAATAAATTATAGCACACTAAAAATAGAATAGAAAGGAATAGTAATTAGAATAGATTATATGGGCACAGAATAGATAATGGAATAGAATGGAATGAAACACAAAGGAACTAGAATAGATAAGAGAATGGGATGGAATGGAATAGAAAGGAATGGGAACTAGAGTAGATGTGGATGGATGTAGAACAGAGAGTAGTACAGAATAGAATAAGGAATATGATATAAACAGAATTAATAAAAACTAAATTACACAGATGTAATGTGTTAGATAGGCAAAAAAGTTCCATTGCCCTAGTAATTCAGATGGTTTGTCGCGCATAAAAGTGCCTTTATCATACCTCCCTGATGATTATTACAAACATTAGTTCAACAAAATATCTACGATAAATCTTATGTTAACATGGCAGACCCTGTTCGGGCATCTCACGCCCATATGTTGAATCTGGTCCTACTAAGTCTATAAATGCATTAAATGAAATATGTATATGTAAGGGAAAGAAAGGGTTAATAAACACGTGTATGGTTTATTGCATACAATCACATCAATTTGTCTTTTTACAATTTTATACAACTCGTTAATTAATATCGATTGGGCCCATGCCATGTATATAATTAGAAGCCTGAAGTAAATTACACGATACGTTAATTCTCATTATTAACCGGTAGCGCGGACTTAGGCTGGTACAAGCATCGTGTATGAAAAATGCAAGGGATTTACATCATATTTTTGCTGTAAATGATAGGGAAAAAGTTTTAAACTATTATACCATACTTTTAACATATAAAGAGGCCACTTTGACACCCATTTGTCTGGTCCGCGCGAGTCAGGAGGATTTTTTCTGTGGTCCGTACGGACTTTTGACTAGTATAATACGTTGTAAATACAAAGATCTAGGTATTTACCCAATCATATTTTATGTAAATGATAGGAAATACGTATTAAAGTACCATACCATACTTTTAACATAACAAGAGGGTCATGATGGCCCTAAATCGCTCACCTGGTTACTATAGACATATGCATACACTGTATTTCTATGTAAAAATAAGTAAGCTTCAGATTGGGGCCAATATGAAACCAAGGGCCATAATTTTAGGCCTTGAGCTTCAAATTTGAACAATCTAAATAAAAGAACATTAGATGATGCTTCATATAAGTTTCAAAGTTCCGGGCCTTACAATTTCACAGAAAGAGATTTTAAAGATTTTCCTATGAAAAACTGATAAGCCAGGAGCGGGGCCATTTTGGTCCGGGGTCATAATTTGAACAATCTTGGTAGAAAACCATTAGATGATAATACATACTAAATTTCAAAGGTCTAGGCCTTACAATTTAGGAAAATATTTCAAAGATTTTCCTATGAAAAACTGATTAGCCTCGGGCCGGGGCCATTTTTGGTCCGGGATCATAGTTTGAACAATCTTTGTAGAGGACCATTAGATGATGCTACATACCAAATATCAAAGGTCTATGCCTTACAGTTTCAGAGAAGAACCTTTTTATGAAAAACTGATAAGCCCCGCGGCGGGGCCATTTTTGGTCAAGGGGTCATAATTTGAAATTTTTTTGTAGAGGACCAATAGATGATGCTACATACCAAATATCAAATTCTAGGCCTTACGGTTTCAGAGAAGAAGATTTTAAAGATGTTCCTATGAAAAACTGATAAGCCCCGGGGCGGGCAATATTTGGTCCTGGGGTCATAATTTGAACAATCTTTGTACAGGACCATTAGATAATGCTACATGTATTCTGAAAATGGGTGATCCATCGAAAGAAGTAAAAATGCAAAAAGAGAAAATTGCAGACTCGGTTTTATTGAGTCTGTTCATGAGTAGTAATTAAAAGTGCAACACTACTCACGCCCCTAGCACCGGCTTAGCAGTATTCAATTTTAAAAACTTATAACATCAAAACTAATGATCCCGAAGGACCAGAAAATATAACAACACTGAAAATGAAATACGGGGCGACTTTTTACGGCCGCCACACAAACACTTAACACCTGCTGTTGTGAAGTACATACCAAATACCAATGGTCTAGTCCTTACGGTTTCAGAGAAGAATTTTTTTAAAGATTTTCCTATGAAAAACTGATAAGCTCCGGGGCGGGCCATTTTTGGTCCGTTGGTAATAATTTGAACAATCTTTGTAGAGGACCATTAGATGATGCTACATACTAAATACCAAAGGTCTAGTCCATACGGTTTCAGAGAAGAAGACTTTTAAAGATTTTCCTATGAGAAACTGATAAGCCCCGGGGCGGGGCCATTTTTGGTCTGGGGGCATAATTTGAACAATCTTCGTAGAGGACCGTTAGATGATGCTACAAACCAAATATCAAAGGTCTAGGCCTTACGGTTTCAGAGAAGAGCATTTTTAAAGTTTTTCCTAAGAAAAACTGATAAGCCCCGGGGCGGGGCCATTTTTGGTCCGGGGGACATAATTTGAACATCTATGTAGAGGACTAATAGATGATGCTACATACCAAATATCAAATGTCTAGGCCTTACGGTTTCAGAGAAGAAGATTTTTAAAGATGTTCCTATGAAAAACTGATAAGCCCCGGGGCGGGGCCATATTTGGTCCAGGGGTCATAATTTGAACAATCTTTGTACAGGACCATTAGATAATGCGACATACCAAATATCAATGGTGTAGGTCTTACGATTTCAGAGAAGAAGATTTTTAAAGATTTTCCTATGAAAAACTGATAAGCCCCGGGGCCGGGCCATTTTTGGCCCGGGGTCATAATTTGAACAATCTTTGTAGAGGACCATTAGATGATGCTACATACTAAATACCAAAGGTCTAGGCCTTACGGTTTCAGAGAAGAAGATTTTTAAAGATTTTCCTATGAAAACCTGATAAGCCCAGGGGCGGGATCATTTGGTCCGGGTGTCATAATTTGAACTATCTTTGTAGAGGACCATTAGATGATGCTACATACTAAATATCAAAGGTCTAGGCCTAACGGTTTCAGAGGAGAAGATTTTTAAAGATTTTCCTAAGTAAAACTGATAAGCCCCAGGGCGGGGCCATTTTTGGTCCGGGGACATAATTTGAACAATCTTTGTAGAGGACCATTAGATGATTCCACGTACCAATATCAAAGCCCTAGGTTTGTGGTTTCAGAGAAGAAGATGTTTAAGTAAATTGTTGACGACGCACATACGCCGGACGCCGGAGACTGCCCTCCCACAATAGCTCACCTGGCACAAAGTGCCAGGTGAGCTTAAAACCCCATCTTATATCCATTTGCTGGTCCGCGCGAGTCCGGACGACTTTTTTCACGGTCCGCGCGGTCCGGACGACTTTTACACCCACCGTTTTGGAGTGGCATGTACCAATTAGTTCTCGCTGTATTGTCTCTCGCTTTAATTTAGCTCGCGGTTTTCAATTTTGTAATGTGTTTTCGCGAGAACGTGATGGACGCTCCAATTCTTCATTTTAACTGTCAACTTGTAATTTTCACCACATCATACTTTGAATCTTACAGCATCTTGTATAACAGCAGCACTGTGGGAGTGGAGTTGACTGGATGAGAGAGCTACCATAACATTTAGTTCCACAAACTGGTAAGAATTGGATTGTTTAGCTGGTTGCTTTCAGCGTTATACAGGGCTCCCTCCCTACAACGACCCTCTCAATAACGATTCCCTCCTTACAACAACGCATGTCACTGTTTCCGAAACAACAAGACTCCAGAAACAACTTTTTTCCATCGTGTTTTCTTTATGCCTCCATCAAACCCTATGTTGTGACCACTCTTTAGAATCGTCACAAAGTGACGATTCTAAAGAGTGGTCACAAAATAGGGTTTGATAGAGGCATAACGGTTTTAGTTCTCGAAATATACCTTATCTGGGGATCTGCAAACAAGCTAATTATGTTTGATTTTCCCTCCCTATAACAGCTCCCTCTGAACAACACACACAATCTTCGTATCCCAAAGGGTGTCGTTCTAGAGAGGGAGCACTGTATATGTAGCCTATTCTTTGATAAGCTCATATCATATGTGTGAGGGTGTTCGATATTTATATTATATGGTTTCTTGGTGTAATGATCGAGGCCACTAGAACCACACTGAAACTGTAGCTGTCGTATATAGTATTTCATAACCTTGTGTGGCATGTCACACTGTTTTAGTATTAAGTGTGACATAGTGTGTTGTTAGAATGTGACATTTGACATGCCAGAATATTTTACAGTATATCTGTATAATGTGACATTATATTGGTATAGTGTAACATGTAACATTATTGGTATAGTGTGACATTGTGTTAGAATAATGTGACACTGTAGTATAATGTGACATGAGTATAATGTAGATGTCACAAGTACCGTTTCATCAGCACCTTTTATTAATGTCATGTATTTATATCTAGTATTTTTTTTAATAACTGTGATTTCAGGATGTTGGCTATCAGGGTCCATGCTTATAAAACTTTTAGTTGAGTATGAGTTCGTTCTCAAGGTTTTGATTGGTCAGATTTAAGCCTTTGGCTCAAATCTGACCAATCAAAAGCTTGATAACTCAAATCTGACCAATCAAAAGCTTGAGAACAAACTCAGACTCAACTAAAAGCTTTATAAGCATGTACCCAGTTATCAGTAGTCCTGTGGTCTACTGTTGTTTTTGATGCTTTGGTCGTTGTTTTGTACTGAGAGCCAGTGATTGAGAATACAGCATTGACAGAAGAGTTGGTCCTTTCTTTATATCTTCCGGAGTAACCTCACAACGGGTTGAGCCCCGCCCTATATTCAAGGACACTAATAGAGATTTGAAACTAACAGAGTGGCATAGAGTCTAACGGAAAGTCGTTATTTGATCAACAATCAACTCCTAATAGTGCCATAGTCTAACGGGAAGTCGTACTTTGATCAGAGAGACCATTTCCTAATAGTATCATGGCGTATCAGTCGTTCTTCAATCAGAGAGAACATTTCCTAAACCACTCTTTATATCGCGCTGCCACTTTATGAACACATAAAAACCTTATCTGTGTGTTATCCCTTTACTCTATAAATACGCCTTTGCAAACAGAGTAGACCCAGGTCAGACGGGTCCTATGGGAGCTTTCTGATCTGGATCTGATCCATGTGCTTATAGTATGTTATGGGTATGATTCTATAGTTTCTGATACGGCCGAAATTTTATTTGTCCATGTGCTATTATAACAAGTAATCTAATTCTTTACTCCATAAATACGCATTTCTACGCCTTTGCAAACAGAGAAGACCCAGTTCAGACGGATCCGATGGTCCTTTGCTTATGATGTAGTATAGATATGTTTATATACTTTCTGACTTGGTCAAAAGTTCCTGTGTGTATTAATATGCATGACGTAATTATTTCTTATATGAATATTCATAACGCAAAGGGTTAAACAGTTTGGATCTGATGAGAGATCGAGATGTTCAGTGTCTCTTCCGGATGTCATCTCAGATTCACCCTTGACGACGGAAGAATACACAGTAAAACCACTCTAAACAGAAATTCTGCTTAACCATTTCGCTGCCAAACTCTGTCGTCTGCTAACTTGTCGTCTGCTACAAATGTTCATTCTTTTGATTTTCTTTATTTTTGATTCAAAAACATAGTAGCAATAACAAACAGTTTGGATCCTGATGAGCCGCCGAGTTACTCGGCGTCTCATCTGGATCCAAACTGTTTGCATAGGTAATCACAGATCCGGCACTGGCAGCGAAAGGGTTAATACAGGGTGAAATCCATGCATAAATATCACCCTGCATTAAGCTGCCACCTGTCTCCAAGACAGATATTTATACTAAATTTAACTGTAGTTATTACCTTTTGCATTTAAAGGTACACATAAATTATATTTCATTTAGACACGTGTTACCTAAAGACACCTCCATCGCTACAACCAATGTCGTTGTCCTACAAAACAGTAAATCACCATGAATTAACAACGGACGAGTCCTAATGATGAACACGTGATGATTCCTAAAACCCGCCGTGACACGTTGTGCCATGTGAGCTAAAACAGTTACAAAAGAAAGACCAGCAACACAAGTTTAAAATTCATTTACTTCAATTTAAGCATAGTACATGTATGTAGCTTACTTACAGTAAACTCTCTATAAAGCGATAATGTTATGGAAACGAGACGAGTGTATTGAACTCTTTCCCCTCATATAAACGCCTTGTCACGCATTTACAAAAAAAGTAGATCTAGATCAGACGGCTCATATAGGCTCCTGGGTCTGTTTTGTTTGTTTATGAAAATTTATTGATCCTATAGGAGCTGTCTAATCAGTCTACTTTGTTTGCTTATAATTACACTGTATAGATTCACTTCAATAAACAATTTATTACACATACCACATACTACATGTAGCTAACATACAATAGCACTTCTCTAAAACAATGAAGTAATGAAAACGGGACGAGTGTAAATAACTCTCGCCTTTTCGAGCATTTGCAAACAAAGAAGACCCTATATGGGAGCCTTCTGATCAGGGTCTGCGCTGTTTGTTTATAATGACACTGTATAGACAAGTGTAAACAAAGAAGGCCCTATGGGAGCCTTCTGATCAGGGTCTGCTCTGTTTGTTTATAATGACACTGTATAGACAAGTGTAAACAAAGAAGACCCTATGGGAGCCTTCTGATCAGGGTCTGCGCTGTTTGTTTATAATGACACTGTATAGACAAGTGTAAACAAAGAAGACCCTATGGGAGCCTTCTGATCAGGATATGCGCTGTTTGTTATGGACATTTATAATCTGAGTATGCAGTTTCCACAGCAGTGGGAAAAAAGCCTTTCCCATTTTATTGATTCTGTGAATGACTATTCATGAGGTGAAGAAATTTTGAATAAATGTGAAACAGAGAACGGGCTAAATGCAGATGGTAAAGCTCTATAGCCTGAGTGAAGGACTGCAGAAAACTCACATAGAAGTTCTCTGCAAAATATCCGATCTGCATTAAGGAACCACCTGGCGTTAAGACCTAAAATATTCGGTGTCTCATGTGGATCTAAGCTTGGGTACTGATGAATGTCGAGTTACTCGGTGTCTCGTGTGGATCTAAGCTTGGGTATTGATGAATGCCGAGTTACCCGGTGTCTCATGTGGATCTAAGCTTGGGTACTGATGAATGCCGAGTTACCGAGTGTCTCGTGTGGATCTAAGCTTGGGTATTGATGAATGCCGAGTTACCCAGTGTCTCATGTGGATCTAAGCTTGGGTACTGATGAATGCCGAGTTACACAGCGTCTCATGTGGATCTAAGCTTGGGTATTGAGGAATGCCGTGTTACCCAGTGTCTCATGTGGATCTAAGCTTGGGTATTGATGAATGCCCAGTTACCCAGTGTCTCGTGTGGATCTAAGCTTTGGTATTGAGGAATGCCGAGTTGAGTTAACCTATCGTCTCATGTGGATCTAAGCTTGGGTATTGATGAATGCAGAGTAGCCGAGTTACTCGGCGTATCAACTGGATCTATGCTGCTTTCAAACATGGGTCAGGTTTAGCGTAATAAGAGTTAAAATATTCAGCTTTACAAGGAAGAGGAAATTAGGTGTAATATTTACCTTAATCACGTTATTCTATGAATACGTCGAGTTTGTATAGCTGTTTTACGCAGCTTTAATAATTTCCTTGTTGAATATTCATGTCAGAAATAATGTCACCATGCATATATAATTACTAAATTTGTATAATGACATATGTATACGTGAAGTTATGATATTGATAGAAACAGAATTCAAGATCTATTAATGTTCATAAGCAAGCAGAGGAGACCCTGATCAGACAACCCCTGTAGTGAGACTGTCGCTGTAGGGGCCGTGTGGTCTGGGTCTACTTTCTACAAAGGCCTGAAAAGTTTCTATGAAGGAAATGGTTAAGGCAGAGGAGCAGCTGTATCAGATCAATTATATTTTCATGATCAAAAAGAGCAGGCCCTGTATGGGAGGTATGGTCTAGCAGACCCTGTATGGGAGGTCTTGTATAGCAGACCCTGTATGGGAGGTCAGGTCTAGCAGACCTTGTATGTATATACCCTGTACCGGAGGTCTAGTCTAGCAGACTTTATATGGGCGGTCTGGTCCAGCAGACCCTGTATGGGAGGTCTGGTCTAGCAGACCTGTTTGGAAGGTCAGGTCTAGCAGACCCTGTATGGGATGCCAGGTCTGGCAGACCCTGTACCGGAGGTCTTGTCTAGCAGACTCTGTATGGGAGATCTGGTCTAGCAGACCCTGTATGGGAGGTCTGATCTAGCAGACCCTTAATGGGAGGTCAGGTCTAGCAGATCCTGCATGGGAGGTCAGGTTTAGCAGACCCTGTATGGGAGGTCAGGTCTTGCAGACCCTGTATAGGAGGTCTGTCTAGTAGACCCTGTATGGGAGGTCTGGTTTAGTAGACCCTGTATATGAGGTCTGGTCTAGCAGACCCTGTATAGGAGGTCGGGTCTGGTCTAGCAGACCCTATATGGGAGGTATGGTCTAGCAGACCCTGTATGGGAGGTATGGTGTAGCAGACCCTGTATGGGGGGGGGTCTGGTCTAGCAGACACTGTATGGAGGTCTGGTCTAGCAGACTCTGTATGGGCGATCTGGTCTAGCAGACCCTGTATGGGAGGTCTGGTCTAGCAGACCCTGTATGGGAGGTCTTGTATAGCAGACCCTGTATGGGAGGTCAAGTCTAGCAGACCCTGTACCGGAGGTCAGGTCTAGCAGACCCTGTATGGGAGGTCTTGTATAGCAGACCATGTATGCGAGGTCTGGTTTAGCATACCCTGTATGGGAGGTATGGTCTAGCAGACCCTGTATGGGAGGTCTGGTCTAGCAGACCCTGTATAGGAGGTCTGGTCTAGCATACCCTGTACCGGAGGTCTGGTCTAGCAGACCCTGTATCGGAGGTCTTGTATAGCAGACCCTGTATGGGAGGTCTAGTCTAGTAGACCCTGTATAGGAGGTCTGATCTAGCAGACCCTGTACCGGAGGTCTGGTCTAGCAGACCCTGTATGGGAGGTATGGTCTAGCAGATCCTGTATGGGAGGTCAGGTCTAGTAGACCCTGTATAGGAGGTCAGGTCTAGTAGACCCTGTATGGGAGGTCTGGTCTAGTAGACCCTGTATGGGAGGTCTGTTCTAGCAGACCCTGTATAGGTCTTGTCTAGCAGACCCTGTATGAGGGGTCTGGTCTAGTAGACCCTGTATAGGAGGTCTGGTCTAGCAGACCCTGTGTGGGCGGTCTAGTCTAGCAGACCCTGTATAGGAGGTCAGGTCTAGTAGACCCTGTATAGGAGGTCATGTCTAATAGACCCTGTATAGGAGGTCTTGTCTAGTAGACCCTGTATAGGAGGTAAGGTCTAGTAGACCCTGTATGGGAGGTCTGGTCTAGTAGACCCTGTATGGGAGGTCTGTTCTAGCAAACCCTGTATAGGAGTTCTGGTCTAGCAGACCCTGTATGGGGGTCTGGTCTAGCAGACCCTGTATGGGAGGTCGGGTCTAGCAGACCCTGTACCGGTGGTCTTGTCTAGCAGACTCTGTATGGGAGGTCTGGTCTAGCAGACCCTGTTTGGGAGGCGAGGTCTGGCAGACCCTGTATGGGATGCCAGGTCTAGCAGACCCTGTACCGGTGGTCTTGTCTAGCAGACTCTGTATGGGAGGTCTGGTCTAGCAGACCCTGTATGGGATGTCTGGTCTAGCAGACCCTGCATGGGAGATCAGGTCTAGTAGACCCTGTACGGGAGGTCAGGTCTTGCAGACCATGTACGGGAGGTCAGGTCTTGCAGATCCTGTACGGGAGGTCTGGTCTAGCAGACCCTGTATGGGAGGTTGGGTCTAGCAGACCCTGTATGGGAGGTCAGGTCTAGCAGACCCTGTATGGGAGGTCGGGTCTAGCAGACTATGTATGGGAGGTCAGGTCTAGCAGATCCTGTACGGGAGGTCAAGTCTAGCAGACCCTATACGGGAGGTCAGGTCTTGCAGATCCTGTACGGGAGGTCTGGTCTAGCAGACCCTGTATGTGAGGTCTGGTCTAGTAGACCCTGTATAGGAGGTCTGGTCTAGTAGACCCTGTATGGGAGGTCGGGTCTAGCAGACCCTGTACGGGAGGTCGGGTCTAGCTTACCCTTGTATAAACTATGTTTAATGTTTGCAAATGCGTTAACAAGAGTTTGTATGAAGGAATGGGTCAGCCGTATTTCTGTCATATCCAGCTAATTAATTACAGGTGGTTTAAGACCCCAGAGGCTCTACCGTGTATGAAGGAATGGGTCAGCCGTATTTCTGTCATATCCAGCTAATTACAGGTGGCGGAAGACCCCAGAGGCTCTACCGTGCACAGAAGACACTAGACCGAGCTTTAAATTGTACTCAGTTCATTGTCAGTCAGAGGGAAAGCCAAGAACCGCCCTATAGCGACCCGTTATGAGTAACACTGCGCAAGTAACATAATCAGTGTTAACCCTTTACTCCATGAATATATATGGCCAGACAACTCCCGTAGAAGTCGTCCGTTCTGGGTTTACTGTTTGCAAATGCGTAATCATGGAATAAATGGTTAAACAGTTTGGATCCTGACCAAACGCTGATATACTCCGGGTCTTATCCCAATAAAACTGAAATTGCCATCACCTATGGCGGCGAAAAAAAATTGATGTAATGTTTCTACTACTTGTCTCGCAAACCAACAATTGAGACTTTTTGAGGGGTTGCTGTAGAGAAAAATCAACATATTTATTGAAATTTGCAGAAATTTGACAAATAGCAATAGAAATGTTTTGTCTTTTAGAAAAAACTACGAGTAATTTCGGAATTTCAAATAGTGTTTAAGCATTTTACTCGAATTTACATCATAGTGACTAGTACTGCCTTGTCTGTTGACCTACAAAATAGTATAGATGTGAAATGTGAAGACATCGCTTGGGGCTAAATGACGGACACATGCGATTCTTAAAACTCGCTGTGGCACTTTTGTGTCATGTGAGCTAATTTGGCGTAACAAAAGAAAGACGAGAAACAAAAATTTACAATTTATTTTCTTCAATTACAATTTGAGAAAGGTACAATAACGACTCTCTATATAGAGTGACCGCTCCATAAGCAGGAGTGGGGTAGCTTTATATTTGCCCCTTTTTTACTAGAGTCCGACAACATTCTTCTCAAACACCGGATGCCGGCGCATGGGTCAGAATTTGAAAATGAATTCAGACTCTGAAGTTTTATAACGTCGCACTTGGATCAGAGACTTCGGAAAGCTTCCCATGCACCAGCATTAAGATGGTTTCAAAACGTTAAACAAGACACAAAATGAATAAACGGTAAATAGCGGTGCTCAATAATAATGAATTCCACTAGATTTTCTAGTCCCATCCTAAAAACTTTGTGATGAAAATATGACTATACTAAGAAAACAAGCGAATCACAGATGCAGCTTACACACACATATTTAGATTTTTAAAAGACTGAAGATCAACTGATGAATCTATGGTTGATTTCAATAGTTCATAAATAAATTGCTGGCGAGTAATAAAACACACTCTTTTCCCGTATTTCATCGTAAACTTTGATACATTAGACAGGAAATAGATCTACTCGATCTAAGAAAAGGAATACTCACAGCTGGACGTTTGGCCAATTAGTTCCAGTTTTACGGCTGAAAATAACATTTTCATAATAGAATGAGACCGAGTAGAGATGAAAAAGTATTTTTTTCTGAATTTTGATTCAAAACTTGTATAATCTGACTGGAAATGATTCAACTAAGAAAATAAATACTCGTAGTTGTGTGTTTGACCAATGATTTCGAGTTTTACGGCTGAAAATGATATTTTCGCAATGGAGTAATTCCACCTATCTCACCCAAAGAGGTGAAAAAGTATTTATTTCTGAATTTCGATTTAAAACTTGTCTAATCTGACAGGAAATGGTTCAACTAAGAAAACAATTACTCATAGTTTGGTGTTTGACCGATTATTACGTGTTTTACGGCCGAAAATAGTATTTCCACAATGGAGTAATTCCACTTATAACACCCAGAGAGATGAAAAAGTAATTATTTCTGAATTTTGATTTAAAACTTGTTTAATCTGACAGGAAATGGTCAAACTAAGAAAACGAATACAAAAAGTTGGGCGTTTGATCGATTATTACGAGTTTTACGGCTGAAAAACAAACATTTTCACAATGGAATTATCGCACGTGCGATCACAGAGAGATGAAAAAGTATTTTTTTCTGAATTTTAATTTAAAACTTATATAATCCGACTGGAAATGTTCTAACTAAGACAATGAATGGTCATAGTTGTATGTTTGATTAATTTTAAGTTGTTTAAAACATGATAAAAGGAAGCCGAGAGATGAAAAATAACTTTTTTCTGACGTTCGAGTTGAAACTTGTTTCATCAGATACGAAACGTTTTACACAGTAAAATGGATGATGACAAGTTTTGTGTTTGACGAAACATTTCACTTTATTGTTTGTTTGTGTGGAAGTTTATCGTCCATGTGTTGATAATGTCATAATACTGGTAGTGTGTCACTGTCAGACCGGGACAACCACGGAGGAAAGTCTCCAGGTCTACACGGTCCTCTCTCTCCTCTCTAACTGTTACCCAGTCTAGTGTTACGTCTACGTAACGTTTTGTCTGTGAAATCCTCCGTGCAAACTCACACAGAGTCGCCATTGTTAAAGTAACATGCAACAGGAAAACCCGCTCCATACATTGTGTCACGGTCGGTAGATTGTCTACACACATGAAACACAGCTCAAGTGTCTGTAACTGTGTCATAGTAGACATGTCTATACGAGGTCTACACTTTATGACATGGTCTGTACAGTCTAACCACAGGTCTAAATGCCTAATGGTGTGTGACTGTGATAACCCGTTCAACAGTTTTACTCTATCTACATGAGTCAGTCTAACCCTGACCAGCCTAAGCGCCATTAAACACTCGCTGCTACTGTGACATATTGAAGTCACTCCACTCTCTGTTAGTGTCACCCAGACCAAGTCTATACTCGTCAACGTGTTACTGCAGTTGTGTAAGAATGTTGTCAGCGTCTCGCTGGTAATACGTGGAGACCAGAGGTCATCCAGGTACAGTTTCTGCACTGCCTGGCTGTGCAGTAAGAGACCAGTTATAAGTGTGAACTGGTCAACTGTCATGTCGTCAGTGTCTATGTACATGGACTTTATACATGACGTCACGTTGCCTAGCAACGCACGTTCTGCATTGCTAATAGTACGGCAGTAGATAGTCTCTATCCCAGACACTTTGTTGCCTGGCAACGCACGTTCTACATGGCTAAAAGTGTGTCTATCAATATAAAGGTCCTCTAAACCGATTTTATCGTATGCGTGGCCATTATTTTCACCTTCAATTAAACAGTCAGTCACAAATGTCTGTATGTCTCGTATCAAACCTTCACCACCTAAACTCTGTCTGTACTTTTGTATTTGTTTGTCAGTGTCAGCAGTGATAACATCAGTGAAATGTTTCAACAAGTGTCTCGCTATGGCAGGACTCATCCCACACACAAACAGCCAAACCTGAGACATTTCTAAACAATCTTTCAATGTGCCACAGAAATCTGTTAGACGTTTGGCAACTTGTACATCATCACTGTTTGCAATGTACACAGACGCAAGAAATTCTTGAAACTTTTTGTGCAAAAATGAGATTTTTTTCTCATTTAGGGCACATTTGTCAAACATTTTATTTTGTGATAGAATACCATATTTTAAACACATGTTGACTGATTCTTCATCTACACCATAGATCTCCATTTGTGAACTTTCAAACACTAACTGGTTTTCTTTAGTTTTGTCAACTAATGCCTCAAATGCCATTTTAGACAAGCAGTGTATCAGTTGCTGATGGTTTTGACAATATGGGTGGTTCATAAAGCATTTGTGTAAGGACACTTCTAAAGGTTCACTCACTGGAGTGATTGTGGTTTGTCCAGTCAATTTTTTCTGGGCTTTTCTCAGAAGCAAATTCAACATAGCACAGTATAGCTGAACCTGAGACTGACACAGTTCCTGATCATCAAACCAGAGGCAAATAAGCTGGATGAGAATGACAGGTATAGTTTCAAAGTGACTAAGACCTTTTTGCTTAAGTGTTCTAAAGAATTCTTTTTTCTTTTTCCTTTGAGCTTTGCTCTTATTCAGTAATTTAATGATTTTAGAGCAGAACTGTGAAGCAGACGGCTTTTCTAGCCCACAAAGCTCAGCATGTTTGTCAACGTCTGAGTCATTCAACTCCAGTACATCAAATTTCCAAGGCCTGGTAGTTGTCAAGAACACATTGTTTTTGTTCAATATGTTCCTGCCTGGGATCCCAGGATTTACAAAATGAGGGACAGATCTACCTTTTGGACACACCCATTCATCAAGACCATCAACGATGACAAGGCAACATTCTTTTTTTAGTACATCAGAGGCTTGAACATGTTTAATGTCATCATAGTGTTGTAATAGTTGAGACTGAATCATGTCAGATATTTTATATTCTGACAGACAGTCTCTCAGTGTTATATAAAACAAAAACTTGAACTGAGACAATATATGTTTGTTCTCTTCCCTTCTGTCTTTTCTTTCTTTCTGTCTCACTGTCCTTGCTTTCATTTTCTCTCCTTTTCGTCTGTCTTCCTCATCAGAGTCAGTATCACTTTCCTCAGACCGGTCTGTATCACTTTCCTCATCAGAGTTGGTATCACTTTCCTCAGACCGGTCTGTATCAATTTCCTCATCAGACTCACTTTCGTCAGACTCAACAGACACACAATCACCATGTGCCTCACACCACAGTTCCACAAGGTGCTTACACAGCATACTCTTGCCTAACCCAGCGTCTCCAGTGATGTATATCTGTCTCGCCCTATAGTTGTCAGTGTAGAATATCTTCCTACAGGACAGACTTTCTGCATTGTCTTTAACATTCTTTAACCCATCTCGCCCTTTACTCTGTTGTAAGATCCTAACTGCTGGTTCAACATACATGTACTCCATGCCTATACTCGTATTGTTTACTGGATTCTGGACCAACAGGCAAGTGTCTCTGTAGTGCTGCATCAGTATGGCCTGCAATTCTGAAAATAGATGGGTGTTCTTTAAAGTCAGTCTGTTGAACTGTACTACTGACACTAAGCTTTTTAGTTTAGATTAAGAATTCAGGATACCTCTGCATTTATAACTTAATGCTGACATAAAACATACGTTATATACAGTACAACTTAATGCAAGCTAAAAGCAATGCAGAAAGCTCCTATATATCAGCTGCAATGCTTTTGCCTTGCATTAAGCAACCACCGTATTTTTAAGCCTCCTATGTTCAACAAATGAATGACAGGTTACAACAGGTTCTACTGTAAAAGTATATTAACTGTCAAGTTTACATCAAAGTCATGTATCTGGCTGATTGAAATTTGCCCAATTACAGAAAAGAGGCCATGATGGTCCTCTATAGCTCACCTGAGCCAATAGGTAACATACTCTATTGTATATACATGTATACGAAAATGGACAAATTGTTTAAACTTCTGGCTGCCTGGCAGTCATGGGGTTTCAGGAATTTCTAATAAGTTTTGTACTCTTGGCTAGAAAGAAGATTTTTATATGTTCATTAAAGTAATAATGGGGAAATTAGCTCCACTTATTGCGGCCATATCTTTTGCATTAAAATTATTTGAACATTAAAATTATTTGAACAATGTTGGCAGATCGTCACCTAAGGACCATTCCGGAAAATTTATATTGAAATCTGACCAGTGGTTTCGGGAGAATTTGTAAATTTTGGTAAAGGGTCACTAAAGATAATTGCTGCATAACTATTTCGAAATATGCACAGTGCTTTCTAAATTCAGAGATTTTGAAATTTCACATTAGCCACATCCCTGGTGGCCATATTTTTTAGCCAATCAAATTGATGTGATCAACTCTGATAGAGGGTAACCTATAGATTACTCCTGCAAAATAAAGTATTGAAATGTGTTCGAATTTCAAACTGAGGGAGCAGATATCCTTGAATGAGTTCATTTAGTAGGTAAGTCCATATGTATATTGAGTTCTTATTGCACTACTAGAAAATAATTTCTTACTTGACAGTTTCGGTGACTACTGTCACCTTTCTCAAAAATCCAACTGATTCCGTGGATCAACGGCTGTTTCCGTCAGCGCACTTGCTGACGAAAACCGTGTCCCAGACGTGAGACAGCTTGTAGGCCCCCTCGTGAGTTCATCTTAACCACAACATATTTCATGTTCAGAGACACTATTTACAGACAAAAGTTCGGAACTGCCATGGGAAGCCCTGTGTCACCTATTGTGGCCAACATATATATGGAGTTCCTTGAGCAGAGAGCCATAGCCACTTCACCATTGGACTGTAAGCCCATTCTATGGAAACGATATGTCGATGACGTCTTAGAAAAGATTAAGGTGGGCCAATTAGATTCACTAACAAAACATCTGAACACAATTGATGAGACCGGCAGCATTAAGTTCACACACGAGGAGGAAACGGATAATACAATACTGTTCCTTGACACATTGATAGTGAGAAAAGATGATGGCAGCATCAAGCTACTAGTGTATCGCAAAGCCACACATACTGACCAATATTTGAACTTTGAATCCCACCACCCTCTTTACCACAAGTTAGGTGTGATCAGGACACTCCTAGATCGGTGTAACACAATTGTCTCAGAGAAAGAGGACAGATTAAAAGAGGAGAAGCATATTAGAGATGCACTTCAGAAGTGTGGCTATCCGAAATGGTCAGTAGAAAGAGTAAAGAAACAGATAGACAGAAAGGCTGAGGGACAGACACGGAAATGGAAAAAGAGGGACAATGGACAGAAGTCAAGAGGCCTAGTTGTTTTGCCTTATATAAAAGGAGTGTCAGAAGGTATTGACCGTGTGCTACGTAAGCACAACATTGCCACAGCAATGAAACCCCACAGGACATTAAGGTCTATCCTAGTTCACCCAAAAGACAAAATCAAAATGGAAAACAAAAGTGATATAGTTTACTCTATTCCATGCAAACAGTGTAACAAAGTTTACATAGGTGAAACTAGTAGAAATTTCAAATATAGACTGGAAGAACATAAGAAAGATGTTTGTACTCATCAAGTAAAAAACTATACTAGATCTGAAAGGAAAGCTTCTCTGACAGAGTACAATAAAAGTGGCATAACGGATCATTCTGTGCAGTCGAATCATATCATTGACTGGGAGGGCACTAAAATAGTGGACAAAGAGTCAGACCTTCGCGCTCGTCAAATGAAAGAGGCCATCCAGATTTGGAAACAAAAGGCTACTATGAACAGGGACGAGGGGGCCTACAAGCTGTCTCACGTCTGGGACACGGTTTTCGTCAGCAAGTGCGCTGATGGAAACAGCCGTTGATCCACGGAATCAGTTGGATTTTTGAGAAGTGTGTGGAAAAAACTGAAAACAAACAATACTTGAGCCCCAATTAGATAGTTTACAAACAAGAGGGCCATGATGGCTCTGATATCACTCACCAGACAATCTGAGAAGATTCACAAAGTTTACACTAGCCACCCTAGGGCAGAGCCAATGTGGACGACTGGAGCATAATTTGTGTAACGGTTGTAGAGGACCTGAACATTATTAAAATCATGTTGCCCGAGCCGTTAGGCGAGGGTTAAATGATTTTACCAGCCGGGAATAAATCGTCATGTACCCTGGGAAAGAACTGTATAACAAATTTATTATACTGCAAAGTTTTACAGTTCGGATATTTTATATAAATCCATTTTGGCATGTTGAATCACCAAACATGCTATTTCCCCCATAAAGCACCCAAATACATTATTTCTACTCGAAGGTATCCGAAGTGCCGTGTATTGCATTTCACCGGCATTAAAAAACTGTTTTATTGGTAATTCCAAACAATAGACGTTAAGTGTTTTGTAGTTCATTTCTGTATTTTTCCTTACGTATCAATAGGTTTTTTTTACCCCCCAAACAAGAGAATTAAGATAAGTCAAATACCCACAACCACTAGATTTATATTTAGCTTGCCACCCACCACCAAGAAAACTGAAATTTCCGATTCAATAGTACTTTCTAGATTTCTTTACCACTCAAAGCTTGACAAGTTTTACTATGAATGTGCAGTTTTCTGAATGCAAATCATAGTGACAGCATATATTGTTATTCTATTACATGTATATGTAATTTGATCACAAAATTATTTAGGTCATAGAAATACTTGCATGAAATTTTTATGTATAGGTTAGACCATGGTAGAGGGCGACGAAACAATATAGTTCGAGGGGGCATAGCCCCCGAGAACTATGTCGTTTAGTCGCGCTCAACCATTGGCTAACCTATTTAGCACTGGCTTGGGCTCGAGGAAAAACAAGAAATAAACGTCATCAAATTCGCAATTTCACGTCATCCGGCACGTGCTGATTTTCCCTCACTTCTCTTCGCACAAGATTGAACACCATGATTGCTCCTAAATCCATTAATATTTTGGAAGAAGAGGAAGGAAAAACGACAAAGCTGGAAATTTCACGGCAAGATTTTAAAATTGTGTACAATTAAATATTCAACAATAATTTCAATTTCAATATGATGCATTTGAAATAAAAGTTACTTTTAAATATTGAATTAATTCGATCTAGATATAGATCATTTAAATATTAAGATTTTTATTATTAATAAAGATTATTTTCAACTTTTCACGCATTGATTAGATTGTATACAGTAAAACCTATGTACAATGGTCAATAAAAGAATACGCTATGCATTGTGCCGCTTTTTAAAGACAACTTTTTATGCTTGAATGCAGGTTAAAAGTAACACATGACGCTCAAAATAGGAGCTTTCTGCATACCTTTAGTAATGCATTAAACTGTCACCTGTATTTAAAATTGCATATTCATTTCCCTTAATTGTTGATTAACCTAAGTTTTACTGTATTTCAGTGTAACCAGCTGATCAAGGCTACGATGCATTGGGGCGAAATATCATGTGAAAGCCTAGGATGTGACGTCAAAAAAACATTATAATGATTGGTCGACAGGAACCATTGATTAAATAAACAGTTTGTTAGTTAGTCCATGGTTTTTTCAAAACATGTCGAACTAAACGATATAGTCGACAGACTCGACACTATTTGAGGCATCTGATTGGCCGAGAGCTCCAAGCCATGTGCTAAATATTGAAATCATCTGCTTTTTGTTGAGTTTATACACATTACATTGGCATGCTGAAACATTACAATAAACTATTTGCCATCTTGTTTCTAGTGTGGAATGCTTTTTTCCCCATTCCTAGTATGTAAACATCTTTTACCTTGACACAAGACGTTCAATTATATGAACATTAAATTTAACCCTTTCTAAGGTGTAAGAACATAGCAGACATTAATTTTGCAAATATGGGCCATGACTGTTGATAACTTTATATCTAACATAACCACTTTTTGATAGCCATTGTTGGTCCAATCTGTGAAATTTAACTTTCCTGTGTTGACTATTTGTATGGCAGAAATTGAATATTAAGACAATCACATTACATTGAATTACATGATTACTAAATTTCTTTTATCAGTATATACAGAAATCAAATCACAAGAGATTGTTACAGTGTTGACCTAGATCAGCTGGTGCAATGAAAATCTGATCTGATCTACACTGCTTGCAAATTACCACCACCATCTCTAGTTTGCCAATTTGTCTGGAAAGCAATTGGGAAGATCCTGATCAGATACCTCATTTATATGCAACAGCTGATCTGTGTCTACACTGTTTGCACAGCCCTCTGGTTGGATATCTCTTAGCAGGTCTTATATAAGGGAGGCAAATATTACAAAAACACCAGTAAAATGGGTGAGAATAGCTGTTTGTGAAAAAAACAGGAAAATTTGATGGGGTCAAAGGGAGCCTGCCTGTATGGGGGTTAAGGGGGGAAAGCCCCCCCCCTTTCTGGACACATGAAATACCGGTATAGCTTTCCTGAGTTCAGGAGTCTTCTCCTGCATTTTCACTTGGGTCTTTCATTGAATGGACATTCATGTGTTTTTTACAATTATACTCCGGTTGCACGTCATATGTTAGCTGTATTTCAAACAAACTGGTTGCAGTACATGTCCATACAATTTACATTCAGTTTATCCTGGATCTATTCAATATTGCCAGATTAATTTCTTGTAAAACAGAAGCAATTAAAACTCACACGTTAAAGATATGAAATTTGATTTAAAAGTCAGCATGGTATTATATAACACTTAACAATTATTTAACTTACTAGACATAGTTCACCTTTTTTTATACACATTTATAGTCACAATTTCTAATCATATTTACATTCAAACTCAAACTCTTTATGTCATTATAAACCATCTTCAGTTTAAATTCATTAATCTGGCTTATAATTTTTCTGAATTGGTACATGTTGACTAGCTCCTTTAACAAAAGCTATATTGACAGACACAATTTCTGGTGAATACTCAATATTACAGGGTTTCACCTGTGACTTGAACACGCTGTTTCAATAACTGGACATGTCTAGCGGTTTTCAGATGGTTCCCAAAGTCTACACAGCCGCGTTTTCCGTAATTAATTTGTTTGTTTACAGTATTAAACAAGGAACTCTCTCCCGGGAAGGTTTACTTTCACGAAATCGCCAACTATCACTTTTCTTGTTTCTTTACTAAGTGTCAACGTCATTTCTTACTCTAGCTATCTTGGACTGAACTTATTTTTCACACTCTTATCGTAATCTCGGTCTGTGCTTTTCATTTTTGTCTTATATTCACATTAATTGGCAGGTACAGATACCGAATTTCATAAACGGACGCCATATTGGATTTGTTGAACGAACATTCGATAATACGAGCGTTTTGATTGGCTGTAGGACAAGAGTCTCGTTATTCGATTAGCCGAACCGAAATATCGCTGTTGACGTGATAAACGTTTTTAACATGGATTTACTTGAAAACGGGAAAGAATATCGGCGACGAGTTTTTCTTATTTGGGAAATTTTAAACAGGATTACCGTGCTTAATGCCCCCCCTCCGAATTGGAATATTCAATAACCCCCAATACAACACAATTACAATTGAAAAAATCGCCCCAACCAACACAAATTTAACTCTTTATTACCCCCCACCCACAAAATTTTAATTCATCGCCGTTCCGACCCCCCCTGGCCTTTTTTCCTGGAACAGCCCTAAATGTTTCTACAGAAAACTGGCAACCCCTAGGGTGGGGCAAATTTTGACCCGAAGGTCATAATTTATATAAATTTTGTAGAGGACCTGAACATGGTGCTATGTGACAAATATGAAAGCTGAGAACATTCCTGTTTCAGGAGAAGATTTTCCAAGGTTTTCATTTTTTCTTTTGAAAACTGGCCACCCCTGGGACGGGCCATTTTTTACCCAAGGGGCATACTTTATATAACTTTTGTGTAGGACCTGAACATGATGCTATGTGCCGAATGTGAAAGCTGAGAAATTCCAGTTTCAGATAAGAATTTCAAAATTTTCACTTTATGTTTCTATAGAAAACTGTCCAACCCTGGGTCAGTGCTAATTTTGAACAAAGGGACATAATTCATATAACTTTTATATAGGACCTACAGCTGAAGCTATGTGCCAAAGATAAAAGCCGAGAACCTTGTGGATTCAGGAGATTTTTAAAGGTTTAAACTGTTGACGACTGACATCACAAAAGCTAGAGCAAATTATGTATATGCATCAGGAAGGTATAAGATGGACTGGACTTGTACGGAGCTGATGCTCAGAGTTTAGCAAACATACAGTATTGTGATATAAACATCTGTCAATGTATGTGAAAGACATATAGCAGACAGGCATGTAAAACACATTTTTTTCAGGACTTTTCTGTTCATTCAAGTTTTAAATGACTACATCATGTTTAGAATGCTGTTTTGAGACAGAAACATGTAAAGGTTTACCTGGCTTTACCAAAGTTTACCACTTACCTGACAAAACATTCTCACCTAGATCATTATTATACATACCATTGCACTGCTCCTCCCAGCTGCCAACATCTCTACCAGCAGGTATGTCTTTTTTGTCCTGGAATGTAGTATGAAATGTGGGTGACATATTCCTCCCTGCCAAACTGTCATATTGACTATTCTCCAATTTGTATTCTAAGATGTACAAAGTTGTGGTAACAGTAGGGGGGGGGGGTTGAAACGATTAAAAAAAAATTCGATTCGATTTCGATTTTTTTACAACACGATTCGATTATTTTCGATTCGATTCAATTTAAGATCATAATAAAAAGAACGCACTATGTAGAAGAAATCCTGTGTCTTAACAGCTCTGAAAACAGAATGTCTGGACATATACAGGTGGAAAAATCATAATAACCTAGTCACAGATATATCTGACTTTAACAGCCAAACCGTTCTGCAGTTTGTTTTTGGAAGTTCTCTTTTATAACTGGTCACTAAAACCAAGAAAAATGGTAACACTAACATAATCAATCTTGGCCAATTGTCTAATTGACAAAAATGTCTAACTCTGTAGAACATGTAGGTTTTTCTGAAACAAGAGGGCCATGATGGCCCTTAATCGCTCACCTGTTTGTAACAGATCTATGATTTCAAAGACAGATTGCATAATTTGAAAAATCTCGGTAGAAAACCATTAGATGATGCTACATACCAAATATAAAGGGCCTAGACCTTACAGATTTGGAGAAGATTTTCCTATGAAAAACTGATAATCCCCAAGGTGGGGCCATTTTTTTCCGGGGGTCATAATTTGAACAATCTTGGTAGAGGACTATTAGATAATGCAACATACCAACTATCAAAGGTCTATGCCTTACAATTTCAGAGAAGAAGATTCTTAAAGATTTTCATATGAAAAACTGATAAGCCCCAGGGCGGGGCCATTTTTGACCCAGGGGTAATAACTAGATGATGCTACATACCAAATATCAAGGGTCTAGACATTCAATTTGGAGGATAAGATTTTTAAAGATTTTCCTATGAAAAACTGATCAGCCCCAGGGCGGGGCCATTTTTGGTCCGGGGGTCATAATTTGAACAATCTTAGTAGAGGACCATTAGATGATGCTACAGTATAACGGCGTTATTTCGACTCTCGTTTTTCCGAGATACCCGCTTATTCCGAGGGAATGTTGAGGTTCTATCAAATCTCATTGAAAATACCTACATTAACCCGAATAGCGATAATCCGAAAATTCGAGCATGTGTGCTGGTCTCGCGGATCGTTCTGGTTCCCTTTATTGATTGTTTAATTGGAGCACGGTGTTTCCCACCTCCGAGTCAATTATTCACACCTTCTCGATACGTTGTCGTGACCTTTTGAAAGATCCGTCTATGGGGCATTAGATCTTCCAAATGTGTGAATAACAAATTCATTGAATGCAGACTTTACTTTGGTGTAAATAATGATGAGAATTTAATAGACTGAAGTCTTATTTTTTTACGTTCGCAAACGCAATAATCCAAGGTTTTTGCCTATTTCCGATGGTGCTCGAAATATCGCCAACATACTGTACATAACAAATATCGAAGGTCTAGGCCTTACGGTTTCAGAGAAGAAGATTTTTAAAGATTTTCCTATGAAAAACTGATAAGCCCTTGGGCTGGGCCATTTTGGCCCGGGGGTAATAATTTGAACAATAGAGGACCATAAGATCATGCTACATACCAAATATCAAAGGTCTATACCTTATAATTTTAGAGAAGAAGATATTTAAAGATTTTCCTATGAAAAACTAATAAGCCCTGGGGCGGGGCCATTTTTGTCCTGGGGGTCATGATTTGAACAATCTTAGCAGAGGACCATTACATCATGCTACATACCAAATATCAAATGTCTATACCTTACAATTTTAGAGAAGAAGATATTTAAAGATTTTCCTATGAAAAACTAATAAGCCCCGGGGCGGGGCCATTTTTGTCCTGGGGGTCATAATTTGAACAATCTTAGTAGAGGACCATTAGATGATGCTACATAACAAATACCAAAGGTCTATGCCTTACAGTTTCAGAGAAGATTTTTAAAGATTTTCCTATGAAAAACTGATAAGCCCCGGGGCGGGCCATTTTTGGCCCAGGGGTCATAATTTGAACAAATTTAGCAGAGGACCATTAGATCAGACTACATACCAAATATCAAATGTCTATGCCTTACAGTTTCAGAGAAGATGATTTTTGGGGCCATTTTTGGCCCGGGGGACATAATTTAACAATCTTTGTAGAGGACCATTACATAATGTTACATACCAAATATCAAAGCACTTGGCTTTGTGGTTCCAGAGAAGAAGATGTTTAAGTAAATTGTTGCACAATGCACATACGTACGACGGACGACGCCGGACACAGGATCATCCCAATAGCTCACCTTGGCACTTTGTGTCAGGTGAGCTAAAAATAATTTGAGCACTTTGAGGAGATAAATTCTGAAGGGTGGTGATCCCCCTAAAGCAAAAATTGCATCACAAAAAGAGAAAATTGCAGACTCGGTTTTATTGAGTATGTTCATGAGCAGTAATTGAAAGTGCAACACTGCTCACGCCCCCTAGCACCTGCTTAAGCGGTATTCAATTTTCAGAACTAGAAGTAGTGAAATTCATGATCTCGAAGGATCAGAAGGTATAACAACACTGAGAATGAATGTCATGTCTCTCTTCAACTGATAGCCATCAGATGGCTATCAGTTGAAGAGAGATATGACATCTCCCTGTCTCCGAGTAAAAAGCGCTGGGCATTGCTGCGAGTATATTTTTAGCCAGTTATCAATACACAGCTTCATAAATTTTAAGCATACACAAATTTGCCACCAAGTTCACTGAAAGAAGACGAAAACGTAAATGCAATACTGTGTTTCCGTTTCATATGATTTGACAGATTTCCTGTGTTGCAGAGAATATCTGTAAAATAATCTTACATTTTTTTGTTTTTTTGTGTTGTTGCCCTCGCCAAATCACCACATTTTTAGCGATAGTTTTTCGGGGTAGCACGTAAATTGACAGCTTCAGCATCTGACATTTTGAGAGAACACACAGACGCTTGAATAAAGCGCCCAGACGATCAGACTAAGTGCAACGATAGCAACGTGTTATTTGATTGGCTTAAACAGTTGGCCTTCATCCAATCGATTTCGGTGTATCAGAATTCGATGAGTATGGTTGTTTTGACAGCTCTAATGCAGGAAAACAAGTATTTCGAATTTTCACTGCAATTTTTCATAGGTTAGTTTCATTACGCTACCAATCATTAAGAAGCCTTCTGTAACAAAAATCGAATCGAAAATGAGATCTGCTGAACCGAACCGAATCGAGGGCAAAAGATCGAGGTTCAATTCACATCGTGATTAATCGTTTCTCCCTTAGGTAAAAGTATCAACAATTAAAAACTCTAATGTCCTAGCACTGAGAACAGAGAACTGAATACTGGATGTAATGGAGTTATATATCTCAATGTATTATAAGGCCTTAATAACAGACTATGAAATAGTCAAATAACCCATTTCCGAAATAATGTTGTTAATCAAAATTAACAAAAACATGGACAGAACACACTTTTAATTCATATCTTAGTGGTTTTTCAGGTACCATTACTCATTACCATTACATCTTTCTACACAAACAGATCAGACCCCTACACATCAGATGGTTCCTATAGGAGCTCTGTGACCAGGGTCTACCCTATTTGATTATAATATAGATGGAACTCAACATTTTCTGCCATGGCAAATTCGCTGAATTGATACCACCGGCCAAACAAGCACTGACCTTAGTATTTAACTGACCAAAGGGGCAAAAAGGAATTTCGCAAAGAAACTGCCATAACTGTTGTGTTCCCTATTAAATGAAAGCAATACTTGCAAGTCCGCATTTCGTAGTGGTATTGAACATGTTCACATCGTTTCATAGTATAACTCTACCCAGTTTCTGAGATAAGGCTCTGGACAGATCAATGTTACATTTTTCGCAAACAAAGGACTAGAACTCTAGTACTCAAAGTTCTATCAAAACGATACATGCAGAGCCACATGTTCTTATGCTACTAAACATATTCATAAAGTTTCATTGAAAAGAGATTTGGCTCTTGAGAGAAAAAATGTTAGAATTTCAACAAACAATGGGACAAAGCGCTACTGTTCCAATATCAATATATATGATACTTGCACAGCCATATGTCTTTATGCTACTTAACATTTTCACAAAAGTTCATAGTATAACTACAATTGGTTTCTGAGATATGGCTCAGTACTGGCAAAATGTTACATTTTTCGCAAACAAAGGGCCACAACTCCGGTGCTCAAGGTCAATGAAAGTAGTACATGCAGGCCCATATTCTGTTAAGGTATTAAACAAACCGTTTCTGAAATATCACTCCAGGACGTACGGAGGGACGCACAGACAACGCAAAAACTATACCCCCACCGCCTTTGGCAAGAGATAACAACCAGTAGCAATGCACCAACAAAGCACAACCTTTTCAGTTAATCTGTAAGCCAAACACTTACAAGTATCAGCTCTTTGTATAAGTCAGAATTCGTATAGAAATGTTTTATGACAGAGAAATTCCAGTTCAGGTTCTAACAGATTAACACGATAAACCTTCCCAGATGTCAAATTTCATTGAAGTAAAGTCTGGAGCTAGACGAATTGCAATAGATCATATAAATTAATGGTTACTCTGTGCATGCATGTGAATATGATATCGAACTCAACTATGTGGGTATCATAGGAAAATATATCACTTAATTTCTATCTTATGTAAATATTTTTACAGAAATTACAGAAATCAAATCAGATGCATTTTAAAACATCATAACGTCAAACATATGAGTACTTCCTCTACTTTTCAATAGCTGAGGCATTCAATTGAATATATCCGTAACGAGAGTGCCAAAATGTCACAACATACTGCCTGGAAATGCCTTGAAGTTTAAAGGCTATTACTCCATATAAAGTAAGGGGGAGTGTCAAGTAAAATCTTGCTACTTATTCAGACATTTTACTTTATGGTAATATACATGCTGACGAAATTACAAAAGGATTGGGTTATGATTGTTTGAGTTGGAGAGCAGACAAGCAAAAGTTCACTGAAATTCATAAAGTAGGGGGGGATAATTCTTGCGTATCAGAGTCAATTTTGCTGGCTATCAAACATGACTGAGCCATTATGGTAATATTCACCCTGACCATTTTTTTCTGGTTAAAATTGTCAACACTGACTGCTTCCATTTTCTAAAAGCCATTGATTTGTATTTACCTTCTCTTTTTGTTCCAGTGCAGACAGTCTTTGATCCTGTTGAACAAACATCTGACTGTGAAGATCGATCTTCTGACTGTGTCCTTGTAATGTTGTCAACAATTTAGCAACATCTTGAGTCAAATCATTTTTCCGCAGAAATTCTTCAAATCTGTCCCTTATATCTTTCAGCTGCAAATACATAAATGGCATTGAATATATAAACAAGAGGGCCATGATGGCCCTGATATCGATCACTTGGCAGACAATCAGAGGAGAACATTTTCAAAGTTTTCATTATGTTTCTACAGAAAAGAGTGTTCAGAGGAACACGTTTCACCTGCTCGCAGCTGAAACAAAAATTGTTAATATGCTGGAGTGAAATCAGATCTAATGAGAATAACTCAAAAAGTATTTCATGCAGAGTGATGGACCTTAGTTATATCAATGGTCCTCAATGAGAGGAAGACACATGTGAAATTCGAAAGCTATAGGGATAAGTTTAGAATTGACAGCCAAAAAACAGGTGACGGACAGACGGACAGACAGAAGACGGAAAGTTTATCCCTAAGTGACACACTGCCTTTCGGCAGGCGACACAAAAACTGGAAACCCCTGGGATGAGGCCTCATTTAACCCCAGGGGCATACTTCATTCAACCTTTGTAGAGTACTTCAAGATGATGCTATGTACCAAATATGAAAGCTGAGACCCTACCAGTTTCAAAGGAGAATATTTTCAAAATTTTCACAATATGTTTCTTTACAAAACAAGGCACTGATGATGGATAATGGTGTTCTTAACCCTTTCCTCCATATTAGGCCTTTCGACGCCTTTGCAAACAGAGTAGACCAGATCAGATGGCTGACCAGGGTCTGCTCTGTTTGCTTTTGACATGATATAGATCTGATATTAGTGTTTATCAGGACGAACTTAAAGTTTTCGCTGATTCATCACCACTATAGAAATGATGGTAGTTAATTGTCATGATGTCATTATCTCTAACATGAATATGCATGGCCTAAAGGGTTAACAAGAGGGCCATGAGGCCATGAAGCGCTCACCGGAGATCAACCCCAGGGGCGGGGCCATTTTTGACCACAAGAAATCATGTGTACAACCTTGGTAGAGAACCACAAGGCAAAGCAGTATGCCATTAATTAAAGGTCTAAGCCTTATGCTTTCAGAGAAAAATAATATTTCATATTTTTTCCCATGAAAAACTGATAAGCCCTGAGGCAGGGCCAAGTTTCGCCCAGTGGTCATGGTCGTAAGTTAAACACTCTTGGTAGAGGACCACAAGCCAAAAGGACCATTAGATCACGTTACATACCAATATCAAAGGTCTAGGCCTTACAATTTCAGTATATTTTTAAAGATTTTCCAATGAAAAACTGATAAGTCCTTGGGCGTGGCCATTTTTGGCCCGGGGGTCATACTTAGAACAATAATTGTAGAGGACCAATAGATCATACTACATACCAAATATCAAAGGTCTAGGCCTTACAGTTTCAGAGAAGAAGATTTTTAAAGATTTTCCTATGAAAAACTGATAAGCCCTTGGGCAGGGCCATTTTTGGCCCGGGTGTCATAATTTGAACAATCTTTGTAGAGGAGCATTAGATCATGCTACATACCAAATATCAAGGTCTAGGCCTTACAGTTTCAGTGCAGAAGATTTTTAAAGATTTTCCTATGAAAAACTGATAAGCGGTTAGCCCTTGGGCGGCGCCATTTTTGGCCCGGAGGTCATAATTTGAGCAATCTTTGTAGAAGACCATTAGATCATGCTACATACCAAATATCAAAGGTCTAGGCCTTACAGTTTCCGAGAAGAAGATTTTTAAAGATTTTCCTATGAAAAACTGAAAAGCCTTTGGGCGGGGCCATTTTTGGCCCGAGGGTCATATTTTAAACAATCCTTGTAGAGAACCATAAGAATTAAGATCATGCTACATACCAAATATCAAAGGTCTAGGCTTTACAGTTTCAGAGAAGATGACTTTTAAAGATTTTCCTATGAAAAAATCCATATTACAATATATGGAAAAATGACCACGCCCTCTGGCGGCCATTTTTTTGCCAGATCAAAATTCTTTTAACAACTTTTAAAGTCTATCAACTGAGAAACATTTTGGTGAAAACTATATTCAAATCGGACAAGTCATTCTGGAGAAGAATATTTTTCTAGATAGTGTGTACAGTTGCCATGGCATCAAGACCGATGGCCCCACCCATCATCTTTTAACAAATTTTGAAGCACACACCCACAGTATGTATCTGACAAAGTTTGGTTACAATTGGGCAGTCGGTTTCAGAGAAGTCGTTTGAAATTGTTGACGGACAGACGGATGGACTGACAGATGGACGCCGGACACAGGGGTATCACAATAGCTCACCTTGAGCACTTTGTGCTCTGGTGAGCTAAAAATGGCCATCATGGTCATAAATCTACTACACATAAATATAAGCAACAACACTCCAAGCTCTAAAGCCTACTACACAGTGAGTACACCTGTCTGCAGTATACTGCTTGACCTAATTATCACTGACCAGCAAAGGACATTTTCAAACAGAGTACACCCAGATCAAACTGCTCCTATAGGAGCCTTCCATTCAGGGTCTGCTCCATTTGCTTTTGACATGATATAGATCTGATTCCAACGTTTTTTGTCAGAACAAAAATGATCTTTGAAAGGCTCACATTATAAAACTTTAGCTAATAAATATCAATTTTTTTTCATGAATATTGAACACAGAACAATTCTTTTAGATCTATTTTAGCTACTATATTTTCAGTGGACTAAAACCATTTATACAAATCTGATAAAATGTGACATACAGATCATCTCTGTGATAATTGGTGAACATCAACTTATACTTTAGTAGGAGATGTTTACATAGTGGACGACGACTAGCACAGGGTGACATAAATAAATTGTTTTGGCATATTGTGCTAGGTGAGCTAAAGCTGCCAAACCAGTCAATTAGAAATTTCAACAATACAATTAATATTTATCATTACCAGGAGTCAATTTAACTGTTACAATTAAGGGTGAAACGGTATCTTGCGGTACACATGTAGCGCGGTTTTTTTCACTTACAGTTCGGTTTTCGGTATTTATTTCCACTTCACGGTACGTAATTTCGCAATGTCTAGGGAAAAATCAGCCGTAATAATATAAAAGCCGTTCTCTGATTGGTTCTTTCTATAAATAATATCCAATTAGATTACGCGTTAAGTACATTACTCGTAGTTTACATACATGGCTTCTCCGGAGCGAAACGAAAGTGCATATTTCAATTTGGGAACAGTTTGAAACTGTTCCAAAACTGAAAGATGCACCAACAAGCTACTAGTCGAAAGTTTGGAAGTCTTTTGGCTTTCGGGAAGGCCAGTCTGAGAGCAGAATGGCAACATGTCATGTAAGCATTGTTTCGCGGACGTGTATATAGTACGTTGATCGCAAACGTTGTAGAAATTACTGATGATAGACAAGTGAGTTATTGTTATTAATCCTTACTGTGCTGGATATTATTATATAAGAGACTTAAACTCTGCTCTGAGATTTTCAACCACAGTCCATTGAAAACTGTGTGGACCAAGATAGGCAATCTTGTTAAAATGTGACATTTGAATGTGAAAGCTGATCAGGGCTTACACTGTTTGCAATGCACTTTGGTTTGAAATCTTATAGTGAGGCTCAATTTCAATTATCATCCTACATGTCACACTGTTTAAACTTGTATTTATAGACAAACAATGCAGTCCAAGATTAGAAAACTTCTAATAATATCTACATTGTTTGCAATGCTTTGTTTACTTGTTTCCTGGAAATTCCAGCACATTGTTGGTTATTTTAAAGTTCCAGTTGAAGAGATTATTAGATAGTGATATTTTCATTTATTAGATAGTGATATTTTCCATAGCAGGAGATTTGTATTTTAAATCAATAGTCTATGACATGGTGTTCAGTATTACATTATTTTTAAGTGTTTTTCCCTTAAATACTTGACTGTTTATGATTTTAAGAGATTAATCATTATCACTGCTAGCTGTGGAGTTACTGATTCTAGTCAAAACAAATTAATTCAAAAGGGTTTTTTGTAGGTCAGCTTCAAAATTATGTTAACGAGATGAAAATTCGTGTACCGAAAATGTACCAAACCGTGGCTCATATACCGTGTACCAAACCGAACCGTGGGGGTAGTGTAACGTTTCACCCCTAGTTACAATACCTGCGTTAGTTCTGCCTTTGTCTGTTTGTAATCATTTTCAAGGGCTTTTAAATCTTCTGAGGTTTTAGTAAGGTCCTGGCGTGTATTGGTTTCGTAGTCGCAGCACTTAGCCCTGTGACTTGCAAGCTCTGACTCAACAGCATGCATGCGTGAGCTAAGAACAATAGTTTCTCTTTCAAGAGTAACATCTATCGCTTTGGAATGGAGCTAAAATATAAATTTTGTTTTTAGCAAACCATTTGATCTAATGCAATTGGTTTCCATTTCTCAAGCATTAAATCCCGGAAACACATATTTCTCAATCTCTAAAATTACACACTGTTTCCCATCTGCGTTTCATGAGATAGAGATTTAAAAGAAACAAGAGTGCCAAAATGTCACAAAATACGTCCGTCAAATGTCTTCAGTTTAAAGGCCATTACTCCATATCGGGTGGCAATTTTTTTACGTTTAATCTAATCTAAGTCCCTAAACGGAAAAATGATCAAATTTAAGGAAAAGTGACCTTAACCTTGGTTGGGCAAAGCCCATATTCAATAGGGTTCCTGCCCTCATCGATATCATTGAACATGTAAAGTTTTGTGAAGATTGGATATACAAAACTAATGTTATCGTCAGGAAACAGAAAAATTCTACTTAAAAACAATCTATTTTAAGGAAAAGTGAGCTTGACCATGGTCAGGCAAAGACAATATTCAATAGGGTTCCTGTCCTGATTGATATCAATGCACATTTGAAGTTTCATGAAGATCGGATATACAAAACTTAAGTTATCGTCTTGAAATGGAAAATTTCTAAAGAAAAAACAATATATTTTTAGAAACCTGCCGTCATTGATATCAATGCACATGTGAAGTTTAATGAAGATCAGACGTACAGAACTAAAGTTATCATCCAACAAGAGGGTCAGAATGGCCCTGAAGCGCTCACCAGACAATCAGAGAAGATTTTCAAAGTTTTCACTATATGTTTCTATAGAAAACTAGCCTGCCCTGGGGCAGGGCTAATTTTGACCCAGGTGTCACAATTTATATAACTTTTGTAGAAGACCTGAACATGATGCTATGTGCCAAATATGAAAGCTGAGATCCTTCCAGTTTCAGAAGAGAAGATTTTCAAAGTTTTCACTATATGTTTCCATTGAAAACTGGATACCCCTAGGGCATGGCTAATTTTGACACCAGGGCCATAATTTATATAAATTTTGTAGAGGACCTGAACATGATGCTCTGTGCCAAATATGAAAGCTGAGAGCCTCCCAGTTTCAGGAGAGATTTTCAAAGATTTCACTATTTGTTTCTATTGAAAATGGTCCACCCCTGGGGCGGGGCCAATTTTGACCACAGGGGCATAATTTATATAAAATTTGTCGAGGACCTGAACATGATGCTATGGACCAAATATGAAAGCTAAGAACCTTCAAGTTTCAGAGAAGGTTTTCAAAGTTTTCACTGTTTGTTTCTATTGAAAACTGCCCACCCCTGGGGCGGGGCCAATTTTGACCCCAGGGCCATAATTTATATAACTTTTGTAGAGGACCTAAACATGATGCTATGCGCCAAATATGAAAGCTGAGAATCTTCCAGGTTCAGACAAGAAGATTTTCAAAGTTTTCACTATATGTTTCTATATAAAATTGGACAGCCCTGGGGCGGGGCCAATTTTGACGCCAGGGGCATAATTTATATATTTTTTGTAGAGGACCTGAACACAATGCTCTGTGCCAGATATGACAGCTGAGAGACTTCCAGTTTCAAAGTTTTCACTATTTGTTTCTATTGAAAACTGCCCTGCCCTGGGGTGGGGCCAATTTTGACCCCAGGGCCATAATTTATATAACTTTTGTCGAAGACCTGAATATGATGCTCTGTGCCAAATAAGAAAGCTGAGAACCTTCCAGTTTCAGAGGACAGGTATTCAAAGATTTCACTATTTGTTTCTATTGAAAACTGCCCACCCCTGGGGCGGGGCCAATTTGGACCCCAGGGCCATAATTTATATAACTTTTGTAGAAGACCTAAAGGTGATACTATGTGCCAAAGATGAAAGCTGAGAACCCTGTAGATTCAGAGAAGATTTTTAAAGGTTCAAATTGTTGACGACTGAAGACGGACGACGCACGCCGATGGACGACGGACATCAGGCAATCACAAAAGCTCACCCTGAGTACTTTGTGCTCTGGTGAACTAAAAATGGGAAATTCTACAGAAAACCAATCTATTTTTAGAAAACAAATGACCTTGACCTTGGTTAGGCAAAGCCCATATTCAAACAGGTTTCTACCCTAAATTATATCAATGCACATGTGCAGTTTCATGGAGATCAGACATACAGAACTAAAGTTATCTTCTGGAAACGGTAAAATTCTATAGAAAAACAATATTTTTTAGAAAACTAATGACCTTGACCTTGGTTAGGCAAAGTCCATATTCAATAGTGTTCCTGCCCTCATTGATATCAATATGCACGTGGAGTTTCATGGAGATCGGACATACAGAACTAAAATTATAGTCCGGAAACGGGAAAATTCTACTGAAAAACAATATTTTTAGAAAACAAATGACACTGACCTTGGTCGGGCAAACCCATATTCAATAGGGTTCCTGCCCTCATTGACATCAATGTACATGTGGAGTTTCATGAAGATCAAGCATACAAAACTAAAGTTATCGTTAGGAAACGGAAAAATACTACTGAAAAACAATCTATTTTCAGAAAAAGTGACATTGACCTTGGTCTGGTAAAGCCCATAATCAATAGGGTTCCTGCCGTCATTGATATCAATGCACATGTAAAGTTTCATGAAGATCTGACATATAGAACTAAAGTTATCGTCCAGAAACGGAAAAATACTTCTGAAAAACAATCTATTTTTTAGAAAAAGTGACCTTGACCTTGGTCTGGTAAAGCCCATAATCAATAGGGTTCCTGCCCTTATTGATATCAATGCACATGTTAAGTTTCATGAAGATCAAACATACAGAACTAAAGTTATCGTCAGGAAACAAATAGTGCCCGCCCGCCGAAGGGTCTCACGCCGAAGACGGCCATGTAAAAAATATATCAGCAACTTTGACATGAGAACATATGTGTATTTTTGTAAATCCTAGCCAAAGACGGGACGCAACAGACTTACAATTTATCTGTTGTTTCTAATGTATTAAAATTCTCTTGTTTTTGATACAAACAACTCTACCAATGCCAGGTATTTTTGCACTGTTATAGTTTCTATTCAATGTATTCATACATATCCCGATTCTGAAGTTATCTGGTTATGCAAAGTTGGCAAAATTGAGCAGACTTCAGATCAATTTATTTCTATTGATAATCTAATAACAGTTGCATGATGCGTTAACGCTTGCTGGCTAATTCCATAAACTCATGTCAACACAGAGAATCTTTAGATGTCTTTAGTCAGATTAAAGAAAAAAGTGAATGTGGATGGAGTTGAAAAATGCAAATTATCATGCAAACAGAAATTGTATAACTTATTGCACATTGCTCCGACAACTTTATCATAGATTTGCATTAAAGAAACAAGACAAACAGAGCGGACCCTGATCAGACAGCTGCTATAGGAACCATCTTATCTTGGTCTACTCTGTTTGCAAATGTGTGAAATGGTGTTAACATGAGGGAAAGGAAAGGGTTAGTAAACATATTATAAGTATATTGTACACAAAACGAAAATAATGTAATGCAATTTGCACTATATCATATCATATCAAGCAAACAGCAGATTGATCAGATGGTTACTACATAAGCCATCTAATGTGGGTCTACTCTGTTTGCAAAGGTGTAGAAAGGCCTATTTATGGAGCAAAGGGTTAATTGTCCTAATTAATGTGCAACAGGCGAGATCTAACTATTACAATTTTCTTTGGGTCTGCAATATTACTGCAGATTTACTATCAGCAAGGGAGGCAATCCAGTTGTTATCAAAAAGGGAGATAACCTACCTTTAAATGTATGCTAAAAATAGACACCATTAAATGTTTAACTAGAGATATGCAAGTCTCCCTTAACTGGCTTGCAACTGCAAGTTTGTTGAAAATTTAATACAAGCCAAAATAAGCTTGCGATTTAGGTTTGGGTTAGCTAGCATTTAGCCCTGGTTATATACAAGTTTAGTGAACCAAGAAAACCCATCCATATGCATAAGTGATCTGCAATTATCCCTAGTCAATATGCTTATGGCTGGTCACTCACTCTTCAAAGGTCCTATACCTTCAGCCTGCTAATATTACACCAGCTACTTGTTTCTTTGTTTTTTATTCATTTATAACAACCTTTGCAAACAGTCTGGATCAAGTTTGAATCCAGATGAGATACAAAGTAACTTGGCATCTCATCAGGGTCCAAACTGTCTTTCACTCTGACATTTGTTTATTAAAAGATATGGAAGGAAACAACTTTTGTAGCAGATAACATTATTTGCAGACAGTAATTTCTCAGAGTGCAAAGGGGATTGGATAAAATTATGCTAGGCACCAAATGACCTCCATGATGTTTACAACACATAAGACAGCAAAGAGGTCCTGGGCATCACTGAAGCTGATTGAGCACAGTGAAAAATATTGCAGCTGCATTTTTCTGGAGTGTAAATCTGGAGTGTACTTGTACTCTCCCAGTAAATAATGGTCAGTTTGAATTAGCTGAAACAGCAGCCTGCTCTAAGAAACTGGCCACCTCTGGGGTGGAGCCAATTTTGACCAAAGGGGCATAATTTATATAACTTTTTATTGGACCTGAAAATGATGCTATGTGCCAAATATGAAAGCTGAAAACTTTCCAGCTTCAGAGGAGATGATTTTCAAAGATTTAACTATATGTTTCTACAGAAAACAATGCACCCCTGGGGCGGGGCCAATTTTGACCCCAGGGGCATAATTTATATAACTTTTATAGAGGACCTACACATGATGCTATGTGCCAAATATGACAGCTGAGAACCCTATAGATTCAGAGGAGAAGATTTTTAAAGGTTCAAATTGTTGACGCGGGACGACGCACGACGACGGACACCAGGTGATCACAAAAGCTCACCCTGAGCACTTTGTGCTCTGGTGAGCTAAAAAGTGAATGTGGATGGAGTTGAAAAATGCCAATTATCATGCAAACAGAAATTGTATAACTTACTGCACATTGCTCCGATACATTGTATCCACAATCAAGATTAAAAGTATGAACAAGTCTGACAACTTTATCATAGATTTGCATTAAATATTTTAATGTATACCAGTTTTGACTGTATTAAACCTCAATACAATTGTTGTGGAATTGGGATTTTTTACTAGAATTACATAGCCCTCATTTGCATTGTTGTCAACAATATTATAAATTTCAGAACTGTTGTTTTAACAATACGGCAAAAACACAATTTTGAGAGAGTCATGTTGCTCACACAGTGGTGATCTTAAAACCTTAACTCTAGTAAATAAATTAAGTTTTAACGTAATGGGAGGCAGTTTTATAAGTTCTTAACTAAATATCTCAGTCTACCTTGTTTATATTGTCAATTGCTCCCTGAATAGTGTTCCTTTCTGCAGGTGACAGGTCTACCATACTGTTAAGTAGTTGGACCATCTTGTCTGTATCATCTTGTAATTGGACGTCACTGGCATTCATATTACTTGAATGCATTAATGCATGTCTTATTTCCAAGACCTGGAATGTAAGAATTGATAAATAACCATTTTCAAAAGAAATTTATTTTAGATTTCCAAATAATGAAATTATGTTCAACGTATAAAAATAATGACACACTCAGAACTGTCTATCTAGTTATATCAATAAGAACTGTCTATCTAGTTATGTCAATAAGAAAATTACTGTCTAGCTAGTTATGTCAATAAGAACTGTCTATCTAGTTATGTCAATAAGAACTGTCTATCTAGTTATGTCAATAAGAACTGTTTTTTTCGCTTCTCAGTCGTGCTAGATAAGCTGAGTTACTAACAAGAGGGCCTGAAAGGCCCTGACATCGCTCACCAGACAATCAGAGGAGAAGATTTTCAAAGTTTTCACTATGTGTTTCTATAGAAAACTACCTGGCCCTGGGGTGGGCAAATTTTGACCCAAGGGGCGCAATTTATGTAACTTTTGAAGAGGACCTCACATCAAATTTTTTTAAGAAAATGAAAACATATTAAAATGTCAATCTATGCATGTACAAAAGTATGTTAATCCTCTCCCTGGGCAAATTGGTTGAATTTCAGAAAGAATAAATTAATCTATACATGTATTTATGATATCCAAAATTTCAGATATTTTCATTACACCTTCATGAGTTATTATTATTCATATCTTAATTTATTTTCAACCCTTCCCCTGTTCTATGTTTATTCAAAATTAAAATATCTACTGAATATTCATGGACAAAATAGTTATATTGAAATATTGAAGGTGGGACGGTGTAGCCATTTTAGAAAGTAAAGAAACATCTTTAATATTTCATTTACAAACAGAGCGGACCCTGATCAGACAGCTGCTATAAGAGCCATCTGATCTGGGTCTGCTCTGTTTGCAAATGTGTGAAAAGGTGTTAACATGAGGGAAAGGGTTAGTAAACATATTATAAGTATATTGTACACAAAATGAAAATAATGTAATGCAATTTGCACTTTATCATATCATAAGCAAACAGCAGATTGAACAGATGGCTACTACATAAGCCATCTAATCAGGGTCTACTCTGTTTGCAAAGGTGTAGAAAGGCCTATTAATGGAGTAAAGGGTAAATTGTCCTAATAAATGTGCAACAGGCGACATCTAACTATAACAATTTTCTTTGTTTGGGTCTGCAATATTACTGCAGATCTACTAACAACAAAGGAGGCAATCCAGTTATCAATCAAAGTACTGACAGTACTGAAGGTTTCGGACATAATATATATTATATTGATTGTTTGCTGTGGATTTTTCTGAAAATCATGTCAGTAGTTTGGAAGACATTTAAAGAATTGTTTTATGAACATGTCACACACAGGACGATTCCAATAGCTCAACTTGCCACTTTGTGCCAATAGAGCCAACATTGATGTTAAATGTAGTATAGAGCCATCACTCCATTATTTGAAAGTAAGGGTCATACTTCTGCTACTATCAGGTGGCCATAACAGTAATTAGCATGCATCATTCACTTATCCATATATACACTTCCACCAATTTTAAACATATATTTCCTTGTGATTCTAAATACCCTACAAATAATTGCCAAATATACTGTGGGGTGATATTAACAATATGACAAATTATAAAGTAACAAATATATTTCAACTTAGCATGGCAGGATACAACAGGGAAAATCAAATTAACTAGAAAATTGTTTCCAAGTCACTGATGCACCCCTACAGCTAACAATAGTGCCTCTATTATAGCACTTTTGGCTATGTGTTATACAGTGAAGAAAATTTCAGAGTCCCATAACTCTGGTAAAATGATCAGAGCATAAATTGCATTCTTTAAGAAAATCTTCACATCAAGGTTGACAGATTATCATGGGTGAAATTTTGAAGTAAAACCTCCTATTGGTATATGGGTTGTTAGACACATAATATTGTTTCACTTTATATTATATAGTGAAGACGATTTCAGGGTTCCATATCGGGTACAATTGGTTTGAGCAAAAATAAGCCTATCTATGCTTCTGCAAACAGAAAAGACCCTGAAGTTCATAGAATAGTTTATCCATGCCTATACTTTGTCTTTGCGTGTGATTGCATTGTATTTTCTTACTTTTTCCTGAGGAGACTGCGAGTGTGAGTCTGTTCAGGGCGAGTTTGTGAGTCTGTGCTGCAAACAATACATACCCCGATCAGTTACCACAACTGGCCAGGGTCTTCGCTATTTGCAGCATCATACATGTAACAGGTATATCAATAAATGATATAATTAAAAATAAATTATAGTCATACATGCAAATAACAGTTAGTGTTGTAGTAAAAACTACAGACCCTGATCAGTAACCGGCGTCATAGAAATAAATGATATGAATAAGAAATAAATTACATACATTACTATAAGATACTATACGACACTATAAGATACCATACGCCTGACACGTAAATCAATAAATGATGAAATGTATAAATTAAAAGATAAGAAAATGCTTTGTCTCATTTTGTTTGCCTTTCTGCCTTTTTGCTGTTAATGATTTTTATACGCCCGTTTGAAAAAACGGGACGTATTATGGAATGGCGCTGTCTGTCCGACTGTCCGTCTGGTTGTCTGTCCGTCTGTAACATCTCTAACTCAAGTTCCGCTTAGTGGATCCTTCTCAAATTTAGTCACAATGTTTATCTAGACATGCTACAGTAGCCTACCAAGTCCCGGTTTGTTTATCCAAGGTCAAGGTCACACAATTTGCGTTTAGCAAAAATGTTAACCGGTCTGTCTGTCTGTAACATCTCTAACTCAAGTTCCGCTTGGTGGATCCTTCCAAAATTTAACCAAAATGTTTATCTAGACATGCTACAGTAGCCTGCCAAGTCCCGGCTCATTTATCCAAGGTCAAGGTCGCTTAATTGGACTTAGAATTTGCGTTTAGCATTTGCGTTAAGCAAAAATGTTAACCTCAATTTATGTGGAACAAGTCTACTTATTTACATAACACTTTGTGATAAAGCTTTGAAACTTGGAACACTTGTTCACCGTCACAACTTTCATCCGGAGGCAAGAGTAAATAACTCTGACAAGCATTTTGACTGAATTATGCCCCTTTTTAACTTAGAATTTTTGGTTAAGGCTTTGTTAAAGTCAATTTATTTATATAACCCTTTGAGATAAAGCTTTTAACTTAGAACACTTGTTCACCGTCACAACCTTCACCCTGTTTGGATTCAGATCTAATACCAAGTAACTGTTTGACCTAAGTCTAAACTGTTTACAACTTGTGACAATTTTGCCTGAGGTCAAAATGCCTAAAACTGATCTTATAGAAATTCAAATGATGACAAACTTGAAGCAGACGATATAACAGATCTCTACAGCTTGCATAATCCTTACAATGCTGAGTGATTTTTCGTTTGCAACAATTGCCGTCTGCTTCAATTCTTCAATAAACTTTCTTTCATTTTATGCAAAAATATGATCAAGATGACAAACAGTTTGGATCCTGATGAGACGCAGAAATATGTGGCCTCTTATCTGGATCCAAACTGTTTGCAAAGGTAATCACAGTTTCGCCGCTAGCGTGCAAAGAGTTAAGCGTATGACCTCGAGAGATTTTAGCATGATGTAACAGTTGCCCTGCACTACTGACCACAAGTGCTCTAACCTTTATACTGTAGCTTTTGATGTGAAGAACAGAAGAAGTCTATTTAACCCTTAATTTCCTTCATATAAACTTGTTTTCATGCTTCTGCAAACAGATTCGACCCAGATAAGACAGCTCGCTTCCATATGATCAGGGTCTGCTCTGTTTGCTAATGGATCCAACTTCCATATCTCATTATAAATATTTGGTAAGATTCCGGAACCGGATTGTAAGCCATGCACTGCACATGCGCGTTATCTCTTAGGGGGATTCCCGCTAGGTAGAGCTCGTGCAATAGGGTTTTCCGCCATAGTTTGAGTCGCAATCCATTTTATAAGGATTTCGGCAAAAGCCGAAACCCTAAAAAGGGAGATAATCTATGTATGCTAAAAATAGACACCAGTAAATGTTTAACTAGAGATATGCCTGTCTCCCTTAATTGGCTTGCAACTGTAAGCTTATTGCAAACTTAATCCTAGCCAATTTTTTTTTAATGAGCTTGCGATTTAGGTTTGGATTAGCTAACATTTAGCCCTGGTTATATATACAAGTTTAGTGAACCAAGAAAACCCATCCATATGCATAAGTGATCTGCAATTATCCCTAGTCAATATGCTTATGGCTGATCACTCACTCTTCAAAGGTCCTATACCTTCAGCCTGCTAATATTACACAAGCTACTTGCTTTGGTGTTTTTTTTGCATTTATAATAACCTTTGCAAACATTCTGGATCAAGTCTGGATCAAGATGAGATACAAAGTCCAAACTGTCTTTCACTATGACATTTGTTTTTTAAACGATATGGAAGGAAACAACTTTTGCAGCTCTATTTATCACAAAGGCTTCAAATCTACACAATTCTGAAATTTTCAAAGACACAGGATCAAAAAATAGCCTATGCGGGAATAGGTTAAAAACAGTGTGAACAAACAGACACTAATTCTGAAGCAGACAACTTCATAGAGTTTTGACCAGGAACTTGCCCTCTCAAGTGATTGCATAACAGATGGAGTGCTAGCTCAGAGGAACCTTTATAGTGCAAGTCAATTTTAAAGTATAACCCACAGGGCAGGGCCAATTTTAACCTCAGAACTATGATATTAACCACTGTCAATAAGGTCTACTAAGTAAATCTATACACCAAATATCTAAGCTCTGCGACATGTAGTTTTTGACAAGAATTTTTTTGAAGTTTTCCCCATGCATAACCTAAGTGAGCACAGCATTCTGCTACTTGTACAGAAAACAACAGTCAGCTAGAGAAAACTGGCCACCCCTGGGACCGTAGCGGGGCCAATTTTGACTCCAGGGACATAATTTATATAACTTTTGTATAGGACCTATAGGTGATGCTATGTGCCAAAGATGAAAGCTGAGAACCCTGTAGATTCAGAGGAGAAGACTTTTAAAGATTCAAATTGTTGACGACTGACGACGCACGACGCACACCGCACGACGGACGACGCACGCCGACGGACGGACATCAGGCAATCACAAAAGCTCACCTTGAGCACTTTGTGCTCTGGTGAGCTAAAAATAGCCGTACTAGAAATCCTTATCTGGAACACCCCGTGACTAGTGTATTCATACGCGCGATTGGGTAAAATCAATACAAGGGAATGACTTCTTACAGAATTATACCAACATTTCTATAGGCAACAACCTTATGAATTGAAACTAATATAAGTAATTAGCACGAATATGAAATTCTTTTTATCATATAAACACTTTAAAAGCCAATTTAATTAACCGAAGACGTTGTTTTGTAGTCACTCAGTCATTTATATTTACGCCAAAACGTAACGTTTGTGGTTGTCATAACAAATGACGTCATTAGAGGGTTAATACACATTACATCTGCAGTGTCCCGAGCCCGAAGGGCGAGGGCAACAACATTCCCGAGGGACACTGCAGATGTTATTGCCCGAAAACAAACGTGTATTAACGCTATTCTTGCATAAAACCAATTTTTTGCTCTCCTGCATCAATTTAATTCCTCAAAATACAAGCGAAACAACGGCAGCAAAACTATACACTTCTTTGACACTTCGTCGATTTATGCTGTTTCCGGGCCACAGTTTTCTTTTCGACGTCAATTCATGATTGTATTAAATACTGTTTACATGGAATTTCATTCAATATGTCTATCACTAAAAACAGTTCATTGTCTGTACTCCTGGAAATACTCACACCCCGGCGTTCACCTAGCTTAGGCCAAAACGCTATAGCATTCGCGTCCATTGTTTACCTTAGGCCCGTAATAAGTATAATTAAAACCGGTCAACAACAGCGCGTGAGAACGAGAATCGCCTTGTTAATACATGGTCTAGCAGGACTACAACAGCACGTTTTATGCAAGAATTTGGTGTCACGCCTAAAGTTATGCTGCGGTCTGTTGCTTTTAGATATGGAAGTCGTATTACGCAATGTAAAGTAGTACTTCACAAAATTCGTTAATTTTCATGGTTTTAGGGCGTATTTCAGCGAGAAAAATAATCAAGCATGGGATTTGTTAAAGCCGGTGGATTTCTATACCCTCAGTTGGTCTGTTCCTATCGGAAACTCGCTAAAGCTCGTTTCCGACTGGAACAGACCAACCTCGAGTATAGAAACCCCCCCGTCTTTAACAAAACCCATGCTTGATTCTATTAATCTAGTTATGTTAATAAGAACTGTCTATCTAGTTATGTCAATAAGGTTATGTGAATAAGAACTGTCTATCTAGTTATGTCAATAAGAACTGTCTAGTTATGTCAATGTTCAAATGTACCTTACGTTTGTATAACCCTTTACTACATGGCCAACTTTCAACACCATGCAAACAGAGTAGACCCCGATAGACAGCTACTGTAGGAGCTGTTTGTTCTGATTAATTTTGCAATAATATTCTACCGTTTCTGCTAAGTTCAAATAACCTGAATACATGTAGTATCATATTCAGGATCTCATTATTTCTGACCTGAATATTCATGCTATAAAGTAAAGGGATGAAAAAAGTATTGTTATCATACCCTATTCAACAAACCTCAACAAACTACATACACATGTTACTTATTGATTCCTACAGGTACCATAGAAAGATGACATTATAAAATGTGTGTAAAGTTTCATTCTTGACAAACAGTTGACTAAGAAACTACAACAGAAACGACAAAAGAAACTAGTGCATAATCTAACCTCTTGCACCAAGCTGCGATCTGGGAAGAACTTGAACATGAAGGTACAAGTTTTCATCAATTTCAACACTGCAGCAACATCAGCATCCTTGGCAGCATTAACATGTTTGTTACCCTGTGGTAGGAAACATTTAGCCACTTCCCATGGATGCGTAGACCAGAGATGTGGCTGTAAGTTGCTGCATGCCATGTTTGGGTTTTGGCCATCTGCATGTTGTTTCAGAATCTCTTTGATCCACGTATTGCATACTTTAGAGGGGCACCTGACTTTCCACGTGTTTTTGTGCCTTTGTACCTGCTGATTAGTACAGATACTACAGGATGGGAATGGCTGCTGGGGAGTCTGTTGAGACACTTCTCCAAGCAAAAACCCATGGAAGTCTCCCACTCTCTTGTCTGTGATGTCTTCAATGCCTTCCTTTAGAAACAGGAGTGCCATACTGTCACGTAACCAATTAAGGTAGCGCTCGTCTTGCAGCCTCGCTGCTGCCATCCTTAAATAGGGAAAAATTTAAGATAAATGACTGCCAAACTATCATAAATTTAAAAAGAATACCTGCATGCCATCAAAACAAGTTTAACAAAGCCAGTCACTAAGAAAGCTCATTGTTAAATGTTTTGTTCATTTAAGTCATCAACACTTCATGAACAAGAGGTACAGTTGATACAACATATGGCCCAGTACATATGGTTACCCAGCCTGTGTCTTTTGTCTGTCATTGTGCATAAACATTAACCAAGTCCCAGTGCAGCCATATAAGCTCTATCAACGAAGAATGTAATACATAATTGGGCATTGAACCATTTTATGATACTCTAATTATATTCTGTACTGTTCAACAATGAATGTAGTCAGTGTGTTATATACAATGTACAAACAAAACAACTGATTAAACAAAATTATTCGGCAAATAAAGGGCCAAATATCATCCTATTCAAATGAGCCCATACCATAAACTATGTCCTGTAGTTTATGAGAAAAAACACAGTTTACTGAAAAACCAAGAAATATCTACAACTAAAGGCCCATGAGCTTATAAAGATCTCGTATGGAAAGGATCATTCTTGATCTACATACTTTATGAGAAAGTCCATAAAATCTTTTTTATATCTGATCCTCTATGATACCAATGGCTAGTTGAATACAAAGCTTTACTCTACATGTTCTCAGTCCACACATTGACAAATTATCTGAAAACGAAAGATTATTTTTGAAAATTCCTTTTATCAATAAAGGTATTGATTTTATTGGCCTCCCAGAGTACATAATGTATATTCAGAGACAAAAATGTAATTGAAACTATTTCTAAATACTTTAAAAATACAAAAAAAACGATTAAGCACTACAAATATAACACACCGATCAGAAATACAATTTTTAACTATACATGTGATAAGATTGTTGCCAACCTTAATATTGATGATAATATCCTAATTATTGAGATTGCGCCACCTTGAAGTTTTGCGTATTCTCTGACTGGTCATGGGATTACTGGTAACTTCGAGACAATTAAAGATAAAATTAAAGATAAATGCCTACAATCTCTTCTTAATGGCAAAAAGGTAAGGTAGCGAAACGTCCGTAAATCTTGTTTAACTGAGATAATAGAACATGTAAAATTATTTTGATATAAGACTCATGAAAATTCTGGAATAAATCTCTTCTGGTCTATTAAAAACTCTTTAGATGTCTTAAACATACAAGTTTAAGAACTAAAGGTTTCTTGCATCCACTGTAAGCACATACGATTTTTCTACTTTGTAAACAACCCTTCCTCATGATCTAATTAATAGGACGGCAACGATTCACCGAATTTGAATTATTTTCGGTTCATTTGTCTCGATTCGATTTTCGGCTCGGCGCCGCAAATTTTGATTCGGTGCGTAGATGTATGGTGAATTGGACTCAGTGCTCCAGATAAGATGTGTATGTGTGTATTTACGTATATGTTTTAAACAAAAACACATTTGAAATTAAAATCATACATACTAATATGCATATATAAAATTGTGTACACATTTAAATTGTCAAACTGTGCGAGGAGAAGATTTTCAAAGTTTTCAAAACAGATGTTTCTATTGAAAACTGCCCACCCCAGGAGCATACTTTATAAAACTTTTGTAGAGGACTTTAACATGATGCTATGAGCCAAATATGAAAGCTGAGAACAGCTTCCAGTTTCAGAGAAGATTTTCAGATCTTTCTCTATATGTTTCTACTGACACACCTCCAATATTGACCGATCGGAACGCGCACTGTGATACATGCGTCGAAATGTGTGAAAAGCAAACACCGCTTGTCGGCTCGATGTTTTGATTGCAATCATGTGTACTGCATATTCGAGCACTGCAGGTAGCTGCCAATTAGTATTAATTACTGAAGTTTGATAGGGTTTAATCGACATTGAGAAATGGAAAGCAGACATTCCATGGGTGAATGAATCGGCTGACGGTAATTACATTTTTAAAACTTTCATTTGCATCTAAGAGTGCGATTCAGATAGAGTAACAACCATTCGCTAATTTAGACTATAAATTCTGAAAGGAGGTGATCCCTCCTGGTGGTGCTTTTTGTGGTGCAAAAATTGCAACACAAAAAGAGAAAATTGCAGACTCGGTTTTATTGAGTCTGTTCATGAGCAGTAATTGAAAGTGCAACACTGCTCACGCCCCCTAGCAACGGCTTAAGCGGTATTCAAATTTTCAGAACAAGAAGTACTGAAATTAATGACCTCGAAGGATCAGAAGGTATAACAACACTGAGAATGAAGTACGGGCGACGTTTTACGGCCGCCACACAAGCACTTAACGCCTGCTGTTGTGAAGATTATACATTCTGAAAGGAGGTGATCCCCGAGAGCAAAAATAGCAACATAAAAAGAGAAAATTGCAGACTCGGTTTTATTGAGTCTGTTCATGAGCAGTAATTGAAAGTGCAACACTGCTGTCTAAAAAGCGGCCCGCTCTGACCATACTAGATATATAGAAATATCACCGAATTGATGCAGCGCCGATATCATGTATTCGTCTATGTTTCATTCGGACCTAATTATCATAATAAATTCAGCTTCTGACGCGTGTCTGCAAAAAGCATGAACTTAACATGCCTAAAAAAAGATTTGCATTTGTTTTACTTATTAAGCACCTGAAACAGTCCAGCCTTCAATAAATAGCGATATTTAAGCAATGAAAATGGAGTAATCTTGACTCCGTTCTAAAAAGATAGAACAGTGAAGGATACAAAACAAACGTGACTTGACCTGTTTCGAATTCTTTCGTATGTTTGCTTTGTACAAAACGACGAGGTTTTGAGATTGTGGAGCCCAAACCAATGATAGTTTACATTTAAGATGCTTTTTTTGTGAAATCACCTAATCGCCGGATTTCCAATTGTCCCAAAAATCTACATGTCTGGAGATAATTCCTGTCTACACTGTCTGACCTCGCGCATGTTACACTGGACTGAAGATTATGTTGATCAACTTTAAGAGCCTTTGCACACATAGTAGAACCCGATGACACACCTCAAGTAGGAGTTATCTTATCAGGATCGACTATGTTTGCTTAGTGAATTTTGTATCTATATTTGGTTTTATTCATTCTGCAGTAAAGCCTGTAGACAAAAAACTAACAACACCAACAGAAAACTAGAGGTTTGTTTTTGTCACAAAAACAGATGTCTCCCCCTCCCATCCTCTTTCCAATACACAAGTGTAATGTCTGTAACTCCAAACTTATCAGGGTCTTATGTTTAAGTCATCAGGGACAATAACTCCAACATTGTCAGGGGGAGACAATTCAAAAGCCCCAGGTACACAAAAACACATGCTAGTCAACATTTTTGTGAAGTTTGGTGACTCTAGTACTAGTGGTTTCAGAGATATTTGTGACACAAAGTAAAGTTTCTCTTCTTTAAGTCATAAGGGGCAGTAACTCCAAAGTTATCAGGGGGAGACAATTAAAACCCCCAGATGCACAACAACTCATGCTGGTGAACATTCCTGTGAAGTTTAGTGACTCTATCCCTACTGGTTTCAAAGATATGTGCTGCACAAAGTTTCTCTAATTTTAAGTTAACATATCAGGGGCAGTAACTCAAGAATTATCAGAGGGAGGCAATTTAAAAAACCCAGGTGCACAACAACTCATGCTGGTGAACATTCCTGTGAAGTTTGGTAACTCTAGCCCTAGTAGTTTTAAAGATATGCATGACACAAAGTTTCTCTAATTTTAAGTAATCATATCAGGGGCAATAACTCCAAAGTTATCAAGGGAAGACAATTCAAAAATCCCAGTTGTACAACAACTCATGCTGGTCAACATTCCTGTGAAGTTTGGTGACTCTAGCCCTAGTGGTTTCAGAGATATGCACGATACTAAGTAAAGTTTGCTAATTTTTAGTCATCAGGGGCAGTAACTCCGAAGTTAACAGGGGGAGACAATTCAAAAACCCCAAGAGCAAAACAACTCATGCTTGTGAACAATCCTGTGAAGTTTGGTGACTCTAACCCTACTGGTTTCAGAGATACGCACGACACAAATTTTGTATAAATTTAAGTATTTCATATCAGGGGCAATAACTCAAGAATTATCAGGGGGAGATAATTCAAAAACCATAGGTGAACAACAACTCATGCTGGTGAACATTCCTGTGAAGTTTGGTGACTCTAGTACTAGCGGTATCAGAGATACACGCGATACAAAGTTTTTCTAATTTTAAGTCATCAGGGGCAATAACTCAAGAATTATCAGGGGGAGACAATTCAAAAACCCTAGGTGCACAACAACTCATGCTGGTGAACATTCCTGTGAAGTTTGGTGGCTCTAGCCCGACTGGTTTCAGAGATACGCGCGACAAAGTTTGTGACGGACAGACAGACAGACAGACGGACGGACGGACGGACAGACAGACAACTCTGGCAAAAACAATATATCTCCCCATAAATGGGGGAGACATAATCATAAATTGTTTATTTTCAATGCTTCGAAGGGTCAAATAAAAACTTTTCCACATTTTCTTCTGCAGCAAATAGCGTCAATTATACTGACCCTTTTGATATGAAATTTCATTTATGGAAGGAGCTTGATGAATGGAAGTATCAAGCAAAAGGTTCACAACTCTTTCATACATACTGTGAGTTATTCGCCCTTTTCAATTAAATAAAGCTTGCTTACAGCAGGTGACACATATGTTCAGAGGAACTCCCTTCTTGGTTGTAATTCTATGGGTCCCTTTATTTTCAGGAAAAGGGATGACATGTGACCTGTGTGTTAAGCACCAACGGAGGCCAAAGAAATTTACTTGTTATAAATGATAGAGTCAATAAAACCTGTATAATTGATTTACATCTGCAGTAGTCATGTTACACCCCAAAATAGGCTAAAATCACATCATTTGCTATTCATAATGTGTAAAAAGTCACCGCTTCGTGGGAGGGGTTTCCCCTTCCCGTACCCAACCCCTTGGTCCCAACATGCCTTCTCAAAATCCTGGGGAAGCCCTGCAATTGAAAACTGCCCACCGCTGGGGCGGGGCTAATTTTGACCCCAGGGCTATAATTTATATAAATTCTGAAGGGTGGTGATCCCACGAATGAAAAAATTGCAACACAAAAAGAGAAAATTACAGACTCGGTTTTATTTAACTTTTGTACAGGACCTGAACATGATGCTCTGTGCCAAATATATGAAAGTTGAGAACCTCCAGTTTAAGGAGAATTTATTTCAATATATGTTGCTATTGTAAACTGCCAACCCCTAGGGCGGGGCCAATTTTGACCATGGGGCCATAATTTATCAAAACAAGAGGGCCAGAATGGCCCTGACATCGCTCAGCAGACAATCAGGGGAGAAGATTTTCAAAGTTTTCACATATGTTTCTATTGAAAACTTAACACCCCAGGGGCGGTGCCAATTTTGACCCCAGGGACACAATTCATATAACTGTTGTAGAGGACCTGAACATGATGCTGAAAGAATGTAGTGAAAGAATGGATAGAGCATAGACCACTGGAACTTGTATTAATTCTTTGGATGCTAGAGGCAGATTCTCCCACCACTAATGACCTATGCAAACAGTTTGGATCCAGATCAGGGCCCACATAATGTGGGGCCTGATCTGAAATCCAAATTGTTTGTAAATGAGACTGAACTTCTGAAAAACTTAGAAAGAAAGTGTGTAGTGGGATTCTCCCACCACTAATGACCTATGCAAACAGTTTGGATCCAGATCAGGGCCAATATAATGTGGGGCCTGATCTGATATCCAAACTGTTTGTCAATGAGACTGAACTTCTGAAAAACTTAGAAAGAAAGTGTGTAGTACGGATAACTTATGAATATGCTGCAGACAACCATTTAGCAGATGACAAAATTACCCAGCATGCAAAGAGTTAAGCTGAAATTCACGACAGATATGCTCTATATTGATATCTGGTAGCTTAATGCAGGGCATAGGTATGAAAAAAAGCTTTAAGAGTGTTTTGCATATTAAGAACTATCCTCAGTTTTCTCAATCTTAAGAGATGAGAGTGTGTTATTTGTCTAAACACAATTTCTACTCTACTGATCAGGCTAAGGGTGATTATGTAATAACTCACTCTGACTGGTCTGAGCTCTGCAGGCTGATATATCAAGGAGAAACCTTTAGGCTGTCGTTCCTGACGTGAAGAAGACTGTACACACAGGGCAGGGCTAATTTTAACCAAAGAACTATGATACTTATAAAACCCATAAAGTTATGCTAAGTAAATCTATACACCAAATATCTAAGCTCTGGGACATGTAGTTTCTGACAAGAATACTTTTAAAGATTTTCCTATGCATAACTAGTGATCCTATGGGCTGTTTAAGTAGTCAGCTTAAAAAAATTGGCAATCCCTGGGGTGGGACCAATTTTTACCCTAGGGGCATAATTTATATAACTTTTGTAGAAGCCCTGAAGTTGAAGCTATGTGCCAAATATGAAAGCTGGGGACCTTCTAGTTTTCACTATATGTTTCTATTGAAAACTGAAAACCCCTGGGGCAGTGCCAATTTGGACCCCAGGGGTATAGTTTATATAACTTTTGTAGAGGACCAACAGATGATGCTATGTGCCAAAGATGAAAGCTAAGAACCCTGTAGATTCAGAGGAGAAGATTTTTAAAGGTTCAAATTGTTGACGACTGACGACGCACGACGGACGACGCACGCCGACGGACAACGGACATCAGGCAATCACAAAAGCTCACCCTGAGCACTTTGTGCTCTGTTGAGCTAAAAATGTGGTCTAGAGGACCTAAACATAATGCTATGTGCCATATATGAAAGCTGAGAATCTTCCAGTTTCATAAAAGATGTTCAAAGTCTTATACTTCTAGTCAAAACTGCCCACCCCTCTTGTGGGGCCAATTTTGAACACTGGGGCATAATTTATATAATTTTTGTAGATGACCTTAACATGATGCTATGTGCCAAATATGAAAGCTAAGAACCTTCTAGTTTCAGGCTAATATTTTTCTAAGTTTTACCTTATGTTTCTATTGAAAACAAGGCACCCCTAGGGCGTGGCCAATTTTGACCCCAGGAACATAATTTATATCACTTTTGTAGAGGACCTAAAGATAATGCTATGTGCAAAAGATGAAAGCTGAGAACCCTGTAGATTCAGAGGAGATTTTAAATGGTTCAAATTGTTGACGACTGACAGCACTAGACGCACGCCGACGGACAATGGACATTAGGTGATCACAAAAGCTCACCCTGGGCACATTGTGCTCTGGTGAGCTAAAACCTAATGTAGTAGGGTACCAGAATTGGTGGCATTTTTGCGGAACAAATGCGAAGGGGTTATGGCTGAGAATAGTCACATTGAAAGCATCTGATTGATATAAAATTCATGGCGTCGTCTGGCATTGGTTGACTGTCATGACAGAAACAAATATTCAGTGTTAAAAAACACCAAATTTATTCAATTATTTCGAACGAGGAGATGAAAAGGTGAGTTCGCAATCAATCGTGAGGTCAATAATTCATTCTCTTTTTGAAAATCTTGGTAGAGGACTATTAGATAATGCAACCTACCAAATATCTAAGGTATATGCCTTACAAGTTCAGATAAAACTTTTAAAGATTTTTAAGAGAAGATTTTTTAAAACTTTCCTATGAAAAACTGATATGCCCCTGGGCGGGGCCATTTTCAACCCAGTGGACATAATTTGATAAATCTTGATAGAAAACTATTAGATAACGCTACAAACCAAATATTAAAGGTCCCTGCCTTGCAGTTTTTGTGAAGAAGATTCTTAAAGCTTTTCATATGAAAAACTGATAAGCCTCAGGGCGGGGCCATTTTTGACACAGGGGTAATAATTTGAATAATCTTGGTAGAAAACCATTAGATGATGCTACATACCAAATATCAAGGGCCTAGACCTTACAGTTCTGGAGAAGATGTTTAAAGATTGAAAAACTGATAAGCCCTTTGGTGGGGCCATTTTTGGTCCGGGGATCATAATTTGATTAATCTCGGTAGAGGACCATTAAATAATGTTACATACCAAATATCAAAGGTCTATACCTTATAATTTTAGAGAAGAAGCTTTTTAAAGATTTTCCTATGAATAACTGATAAGCACCGGGGCGGAGTCATTTTTGTCCTGGGGGGTCATAATTTGAACAATCTTAGTAGAGGACCATTAGATGATGCTACATACAAATACTGAAGGTCTATTCCTTACATTTTCAGAGAAGAAGATTTTTAAAGATTTTCCTATGAAAAACTGAAAAGCCCCTAGGTGGGGCCATTTTTGGCCCAGGGGTAATAATTTGAACAATCTTAGTAGAGGACCATTATATCATGCCACATACCAAATATCAAAGGTCTATGCCTTACAGTTTCAGAGACGAAGATTTTTAAAGATTATCCTATGAAAAACTGATAAGCCTGGGGCGGGGCCATTTTTGTCCTGGGGACATAACTTGAACAATCTTAGTAGAGGACCATTAGATGATGCTACATACCAAATACTGAAGGTCTATTCCTTACATTTCAGAGAAGAAGATTTTTAAAGATTTTCCTATGAAAAATTGATAAGCCCCTGGGTGGGGCCATTTTTGGCCCAGGGGTCATAATTTGAACAATCTTAGTAGAGGACCATTAAATCATGCTACATACCAAATATCAAAGGTCTATGCGTTACAGTTTCAGAGAAGAAGATTTTTAAAGATTTGCCTATGAAAAACTGTTAAGCCTGGGGCGGGGCCATTTTTGTTGTGGGGTCATAATTTGAACAATCTTAGTAGAGGACCATAAGATGATGCTACATACCAAATACCAAAAGTCTATGCCTGATATTTTCAGAGAAGAAGATTTTAAAAGATTTTCCGGTGAAAAACTGATAAGCCCTGGGGCGGGGCCAATTTTGTCCTGGGGGTCATAATTTGAACAATCTTAGTATAGGACCATGAGATAATGCTATATACCATATATCAAAGGTCTATGCCTTACAGTTTCAGAGAAGATTTTTAAAGATTTTCCTATGAAAAACTGATAAGCCCTGGGGCGGGGCCATTTTTGTCCTGGGGGTCATAATTTGAACAATCTTGGTAGAGGACCATTAGATCATGCTACATACCAAATATCAAAGGTCTATGCCTTACAGTTTCAGAGACGAAGATTTTTAAAGATTTTCCTATGAAAAACTGATAAGCCCTGGGGCTTGGTCAATTTTTGTCCTGGGGGTCATAATTTGAACAATCTTAGTAGAGAACAATTAGATGATGCTACATACCAAATACTAAAGGTCTATGCCTTACAGTTTTAGAGAAGAAGATTTTTAAAGATTTTCCAATGAAAAACTGATAAGCCCCTGGGTGGGGCCATTTTTGGCCCAGGGGGCATAATTTGAACAATTTTAGTAAAGGACCATTAGATAATGCTACATACCAAATACCAAAGGTCTATGCTTTATATTTTCAGAGAAGAAGATTTTAAAAGATTTTCCGGTGAAAAACTGATAAGCCCTGGGGCGGGGCCATTTTTGTCCTGGGGGTCATAATTTGAACAATCTTAGTATAGGATCATGAGATCATGCTATATACCATATATCAAAGGTCTATGCCTTACAGTTTCAGAGAAGATTTTTAAAGATTTTCCTATGAAAAACTGATAAGCCCTGGGGCGGGGCCATTTTTGTCCTGGGGGTCATAATTTGATAAATCTTAGTAGATGACCATTAGATGATGCTACATACCAAATACCAAAGGTCTATGCCTTACATTTTCAGAGAAGAAGATTTTTAAAGATTTTCCGAGTGAAAAATTCAGATAAGCCCTGGGGCGGGCCTTTTTGGCCTAGGGGTCATAATTTGAAAAATCTTAGTAGAGGACCATTAGATCATGCTACATACCAAATATCAAAGGTCTATTCCTTACAGTTTCAGAGACGAAGATTTTTAAAGATTTTCCTATGAAAAACTGATAAGCCCTGGGGCTTGGTCATTTTAGTCCTGGGGGTCATAATTTGAACAATCTTAGTAGAGGACCATTAGATGACGCTACATACCAAATACTAAAGGTCTATGCCTTACAGTTTCAGAGAAGAAATTTTTTAAAGCTTTTCCTATGAAAAACTGATAAGCCCCTGGGTGGGGCCATATTTGGCCCAGGGGTCATAATTTGAACAATTTTAGTAAAGGACCATTAGATAATGCTACATACCAAATATCAAAGGTCTATGCGTTACAGTTTCAGAGAAGAAGATTTTTAAAGATTTTCCTATGAAAAACTGATAAGCCCCGGCGGGGCCATTTTTGGCCCAGGGGTCATAACTTGAACAATTTTAGTAGAGGACCATTACATCATGCTACATACCAAATAACAAAGCTCTTGGCTTTGTAGTTCCAGAGAAGATGTTTAAGTAAATTGTTGACGCCCACACGTACGCACGATGCTGGACGCCGGACATAGGATCAGCCCAATAGCTCACCTTGGCACTTTGTGCCAGGTGAGCTAAAATTGAGTTAAGTAATGGATATGTTACCAGTAAATGAAAATTCTGTTGTGTTTTAATCAAGTTTTTTACCTTATACCCAAACCGAATAATCGAAACCGAGAGGGTTATAATCCAAACCGAACCAAATCGAAAAGTACCTGAATCGTTGCAGCCCTATTAATTAAAGATAATTTCATGAACTTACTTAATCCAGAAAATATTTGCCAGATAATAAAGACTTCATTTCTGGCATTCAATGAACATGAAGATGGCATAAAATCCTTCAATGATACCTCTTGATATTTGGATGATAATTGTTTAATATTTTGATTCCTACCATTTACCCAAAAGTACACAAATTGAATAAAGCTAACCCTTCCGACGCTTATGCAAATACAATTACCGTTTATAATGACAAAACATCCATATAAATTCTGAAGGGTGGTGATCCCCCGAAAGCAAAAATTGCAATACAAAAAGAGAAAATTGCAGACTCGGTTTTATTGAGTCTGTTCATGAGCAGTAATTGAAAGTGCAACACTGCTCACGCCCCCTAGCACCGGCTTAAGCGGTATTCAATTTTCAGAACAAGAAGTACTGAAATTCATGATCTCGAAAGATCAGAAGGTATAACAACACTGAGAATGAAGTACCGGGCGACGTTTTACGGCCGCTGTTTGTTATGACCGATCACGATTTTACTCCCCGATGTTTCAGTTTTATTCCGGTTTGGTTTTAGTTTCGTAACTGTTCCCCCTATTCGCGATTCTCCAACCACTTCCCAGAAAAGCTATTACGTAAGTAATGGAGGGAGCAGTGATCATCAGCAAAACGCGGAAGTATTTAACGGAAAAGGCCAATAATATTGCGTTGTAGAACAAAAATACGTATTGATCATGAAGCTATGTGCCAAATATGAAAGCTAAGAACCTTCAATGATGAAATTGGTTTATTTGTATCACGGGGCATTGTTCGATATAAGTTCTAATTAGGAACCTTCATAATAATGATAGAGCATAACAAATACCAAGTTTTATGATATTATTGAAAATATGCGTTCATTGTAGGGACTTCCTCTTTAAAACTGACAATGGAATTGTTGCTTCTAAACTTTATGACAAAAGAGACAAATTTGATTTTAATATTGTAAATTTCCCTCATCTTCATGGAGATGTTCCTCGTGTTCCATCTTACGTATAGGTTAGTGTTTGTTAGTCAGCATTTACAAAAATAAATCGGTCTAGCCGATTTATTTTGTAAATGCTGGCTAACAAATACTAACCAATTTAGTGATTGAAATTATGTTTTGTTCACAAAATGTCGCGCGCTCTATGTAATAAACATACCTGTCACCACCGTCACTTCTTTCATAAGAGTATCGTGCGGCAAACGCTCGTATATACCTGAGACGCGATACATTTCCGACAGCAACACCACAGTTTTCCGAGAATGGCAGTTGACATTCAAGCGAATTATAAATGGAGGATTTTGATTTATTGAAATACATTTGTATCTATGAACCAATACTGTCCAAACATGAGGTCCCGGCAACTCAAGCTCTCAATAACCGATTCAGAATTTCACTATTAAAACCGGTAGGTGATTACATTGTACTTTGCAAAGATTCCCCGTGATTTCGATTGGATTATCAAGAATGATTATCTATTCATTTTCGTCAATGCACATGTCTACAAATCGTTTAACCCTTTACTTCAAATAAACGCGTTTCAAACATTTGCAAATGGAGTAGACCAACGTTTACAAGTTTATTTGTATACGACTTCTATAGGCAGAACTTGGTGGCCCCATCAGCGAAATTGGCAGCAACACAACTCTGTCTATATTCGATCGAGGAAACACCGGTCTTAACCCTTTCCCTCATATCCAGGCTTTATCTCAAACATAGTAGACAAAGACCAGACGTCTAATATCAGGGTTCGCTCTATTTCCGTATAAAAGTATATAGATCTGATCTGATCCTAGAGTTTTTGTTTGAACCAAATGTTCCCTTGAAAAGTTTACATTATTAAACAAATGGGTTATTAATATTTCTGAATTGATCAATTCGTGTAGGTCTATAAATGTTCCTTAGAGAAAGAGCTAAACACTGCATCAAACCGACCTGGCTCCAAGTTATAGCTAAAGACTCACAAATCCCCTTTAACAAGCAACTCACACAATGTTTAGTAATTCAAATCTCTGAGAGTGTCATAAAACATTGTTTTCTGTAAGAGACAGCAAAAATGATCACTGTTTTTAATTTATTTTTCATTTACATGTATGATTAATGCTAACGTCCAGCATGATGACTTCAAGAGTTATAAAAATCATTTTAATATTTATTGTGATAATTTTGTCTTTTGTATCCCCCTTCTTTGAAATCATTTCAAAAGCTTGAATCCACATCATTTGCTAAACAAGAGGGCCTGAAAGGCCCTGACATCGCTCACCAGACGATCAGAGGAGAAGATTTCACTATGTGTTTCTACAGAAAACTACCCGGCCCTGGGGCGGGCAAATTTTGACCCAAGGGGCATAATTTATGTAACTTTTGTAGAGGACCTCACATGATTTTTTTTTAAGAAAATGAAAACATATTACAATGCCAATCTAAAGAAGGGCATGTACAAAAGTATGTAAACCCTCTCCCTGGGCAAATTGGTTGAATTTCAGAAAGAATAAATTAATCTATACATGTACTTATGATATTCAAAATTTCAGATATTTTCATTACACCTTCATGAGTTATTATTATTCATATCTTAATTTATTTTCAACCCTTCCCCTGTTCTATGTGTATTCAAAATTTAAACATCTACTGAATATTCATGGACAAAATAGTTATAATGAAATATGGAAGGTGGGACGGTGTAGCCATTTTAGAAAGTAAAGAAACATCTTTAATATTCCATTAACACACAGAGCGGACCCTGATCAGACAGCTGCTATAGGAGCCATCTGATCTGGGTCTGCTCTGTTTGCAAAAGTGGGAAAAGGTGTTAACATGAGGGAAAGGGTTAGTAAACATATTATAAGTATATTGTACACAAAATGAAAATAATGTAATGCAATTTGCACTATATCATATCATAAGCAAACAGCAGATTGAACAGATGGCTACTACATAAGCCATCTTATCAGGGTCTACTCTGTTTGCAAAGGTGTAGAAAGGCCTATTAATGGAGTAAAGGGTTAATTGTCCTAATTAATGTGCAACAGGCGACATCTAACTATAACAATTTTCTTTGTTTTGGGTCTGCAATATTACTGCAGATCTACTAACAACAAAGGAGGCAATCCAGTTGTTTTCAAAAAGGGAGATAACCTACCTTTAAATGTATGCTAAAAATAGACACCAGTAAATGTTTTACTAGAGATATGTCTGTCTCCCTTAATTGGCTTGCAACTGCAAGCTTGTTTCAAACTTAATCCCAACCAAATGTTTTTTAATGAGCTTGCGATTTAGGTTTGGATTAGCTAGCCTTTAGCCCTGGTTGTATACAAGTTTAGTGAACCAAGAAAACCCATCCATATGCATAAGTGATCTGCTAGTCAATATGCTTATGGCTGATCACTCACTCTTCAAGCTACTTGCTTTGGGGTTTTTTGCATTTATAATAACCTTTGCAAACAGTCTGGATCAAGTCTCAAGTCAAGATGAGATACAAAGTAACTTGGCATCTCATCAGGGTCCAAACTGTCCTTCACTATGACATTTATTTTTTAAAAGATATGGAAGGAAACAACTTTTGCAGCTCTATTTATCACAATGGCTTCAAATCTACACAATTCTGAAATTTTCAAAGAAACAGGATCTAAAAATAGCCTATGAGGGAATGGGTAAAAAACAGTGTGAACAAACAGACACTAATTCTGAAGCAGACAACTTCATAAAGGTTTGACCAGGAACTTGCCCTCTCAAGTGATTGCATAACAGATGGAGTGCTAGCTCAGAGGAACCTTTATAGTGTAAGTCAATTTTAAAGTATAACCAATAGGGCAGGGCCAATTTTAACCTCTAATATTAACCACTGTCAATAAGGTCTACTAAGTTAATCTATACACCAAATATCTAAGCTCTGTGACATGTAGTTTTTGACGAGACATTTTTTGAAGTTTTCCCCATGCATAACCTAGGTGAGCCCAGCATTCTGCTACTTGTTCAGAAAACAACAGTCAGCTAGGGAAAACTGGCCACCCCTGGGACCGTAGCGGGGTCAATTTTGACTCCAGGGACATAATTTATATAACTTTTGTAGAGGACCTATAGGTGATGCTATGTGCCAAAGATGAAAGCTGAGAACCCTGTAGATTCAGAGGAGAATACTTTTAAAGGTTCAAATTGTTGACGACGCACGACGCACGACGGACGACGGACACACGCCGTCGGACGACGGACATCAGGCAATCACAAAAGCTCACCCTTAGCACTTTGTGCTCTGGTGAGCTAAAAACTGTCCGGAATATCGAGGCGTCATGTCAATTTCATTTGCTCCAACAGGCTTCAGCCGCTAGCCGCCCTGAACTAATTCTGAACGCAGGTGCAATATAAAATAGACCGACTTACTGAGTTAATTGTCACTTACTTCGGTAAATAGACACTTACTAAATAAATGGCCAGTAACGGCTGATTTACTAAAATAAATCGCCAGAGAATTTGAAAAATACTGCAACGCCATTGGACAAAATATAATTTCAATCACTAAGGGCTTTATATATCTCAATGTATTTGTTTCCCTAGACCTTGTTCTTCCTTTGACCATTTTAAATGTAGGAATCTCATTGTACCTGTAAAGCTGCTTAAGCATGGATATAGATACCATAAACGAAGAAAACATTCTCATTGGGTGGATTTACTCAGGCCACAATTAAAAAAATATTGTTTGCCCTTTACCGACCCTAGATTTTAGAAGAGGGTCGGTAGGTAGGAAAATTATTTTATTTCATTCTGAAAAATTGTGCTCTGTATTAATATTTATAAAGCTGTTTTTGCACGGTATGCAACTATGCATCTAATGTATAACCATAATATCTTATCTCACTCATTTATTATGCTTTTGTAGTATCATCAATGTCTTAACCCACCTGGTATTCACATCTGACAATAGTGCATGCTTGCCTAGGTACCGCGAAGTAATAAATGCTGCAATGCTTCTTATGTGTTTGTCTTTTAATCACTGACAGATTATTTTCACTTCTTAATTTAACCTGCCTTTTAACACACCATTTAACATTAAATAAAGTATTAAATTTTAAGATTGAATGGGCCACTGATCATCTTTTATACTACTTGCTTCACCTGCGAGGAGGATTTTAACTTCAGTGGCAGAACACCAGGGCTCTCCCTCTTGGGGTGGGTGCGGGAGGGATGTGCCCAATGGTGAAACTTTCGTTTAAAAAATTACTAGATGGTGTAATTTTATGAATATCTGACAAATAAATGACGCATGAAATGCAGAGCAACAATACAAAGTTTCCCCTACAATTTAATACTTTTCAGTCAAATTTAAAAACAAATACAGAAGTTAAAACAAATCACATAATTTGCCCCCATAATCTCTTTAATTCTATAAAATGAACATGTTTACGTTCACAGTTTGAATAAAACATTTTTTCTTCTATTCACTTATGCCACAAACTTTCTATAGTGTAACTTGATAAATGACTTTTTTTCTTTTTATATGTTCGGGAGGTAAAACACCTCATGTTTGTTTATTGTTATATCTGAGAATTGTTTATGTCCATAACATGAGATTGTTTTGGAATCTCTTTGGGTCTCATCAGGCAGATCTTATCAACATCATATCGAGGGCTTGGTGCAAAACTATTCTGAAGGAGTTAGCATAGTTTTGCACCAAACCCGCGATATAGCAACTTTCTGACAACTACTAACAAGAGGGCCAGAATGGCCCTGACATCGCTCACCAGGCAATCAGAGGAGATGTTCAAAGGTTTCACTATATGTTTCTAGAGAAAACTAGCCACCCCTGGGGCGGGCCAATTTTGATCCAAGGGGCATAATTTATACAACTTTTGTAGAGGACCTGAACATGGTGCTATGTGCCAAATATGAAAGCCGAGAACCTTCCAGTTTCTGAGGAAAATATTTTCAAATTTGACACTATATGTTTCTATTGCAAACTGGCTACCCCTCGGGCGGGCCAATTTTGACCCCGGGGACATAATTTATATAACTCTTGTACATGAACATGATGTTATGTGTTAAATATGAAAGCTGAGGACCTTCCAGTTTCTGAGGAAAATATGTTGTCACTATATGTTTCTATTGAGACATGGCTACCCCTGGGGCAGGGGCCAATTTTGACCCATAAGGCATAATTTATATAACATTTGTAGAGGACCTGAATATGATAATAAATTCCAAATATTAAAGCTAGGAACCCTGTAGATTTAGAGGAGAAGATTTTCAAAGTTTTCACTATATGTTTCTATTGAAAACTGGCTATCCCTGGGGCGGGGTCAATTCTGACCCCAGGGACATAATATATATAGCTTTTGTAGAGGACCTGAACATTATGCTATGTGCCAAATATGAAAGCTGAGAACCTTCCAGTTTCAGAGGAGAAGATTTTCAAAGTTTCACTATATGTTTCTATTGAAAACTGACCACCCCTGGGGCGGGGCCAATTTTGACCCCTTGGGCATAATTTATACAAACTATGTAGAGGACCTGAACATGATGCTCTGTGCCAAATATGAAAGCTGAGAACCCTGTAGATTCAGAAGAAAAGATTTTCAAAGTTGTCACTTTATGTTTCTATTCGAAACTTGCTACCCCTGGGGCGGGGCCAATTTTGACCCCAGGGCCATAATTTATATAACTTTTATAGAGGACATGAACATGATGCTCTGTGCCAAATATGAAAGCTGAGAGCCTTCCAGTTTAAGAGGAGAAGATTTTCAAAGATTTCACTATTTGTTTCTATTGAAAACTGCCCACCCCTAGGGCGGGGTCAATTTTGACCCCAGGGCCATAATTTATATTACTTTTATAGAGGATCTGAACATGATGTTCTGTGCCAAATATGAAAGCTGAGAGCCTTCCAGTTTCTGAGGAGAAGATTTTCAAAGATTTCACTATTTGTTTCTATTGAAAACTGACCACCCCTGGGATGGGGCCAATTTTGACCCCAGGGCCATAATTTATATAACTTTTGTAGAGGACCTGAACATGATGCTATGTGCCAAATATGAAAGCTGAGAACGCTGTAGATTCGGAGGAGAAGATTTTCAAAGTTGTCACTATATGTTTCTATTGAAAACTGCCCACCCCTGGGGCGGGGCCAATTTTGAACCCAGGGCCATAATTTATATAAGTTTTGTAGAGGACCTGAACATGATAGTCTCTGCCAAATATGAAAGCTGAGAGTATTCCAGTTTCAGAGGAGAAGATTTTCAAAGATTTCACTATTTGTTTCTATTGAAAACTGCCCACCCCTGGGGCGGGGCCAATTTTGACCCCGGGGCCATAATTTATATAACTTTTGTAGAGGATCTAAACATGATGTTCTGTGCCAAATATGAAAACTGAGAGCCTTCCAGTTTCTGAGAAGAAGATTTTCAAAGATTTCACTATTTGTTTCTATTGAAAACTGACCACCCCTGGGGCGGGGCCAATTTGACCCCAGGGCCATAATTTATATAACTTTTGTAGAGGACCTGAACATGATGCTATGTGTCAAATATGAAAGCTGAGAACCCTGTAGATTCAGAGGAGAAGTTTTTCAAAATTGTCACTATATGTTTCTAATGAAATCTGGCTACCCCTGGGGCGGGGCCAATTTTGACCCCAGGGGCATAATTTATAAAACTTTTGTAGAGGACCTGAACATGATGCTATGTGCCAAATATGAAAGCTGAGAACCCTGTAGATTCAGAGGAGAAGATTTTCAAAGTTTTACTATATATTTCAATAGAAAACAAGGCACCCCTGGGGCGGGGCCAATTTTGACCCCAGGGGCGAAGTTTATATAACTTTTGTAGAGGACCTAAAGATGATGCTATGTACCAAAGATGAAAGCTGAGAACCCTGTAGATTCAGAGGAGAAGATTTTTAAAGGTTCAAATTGTTGACGACCGACGACGCACGACGCACGATGGACGACGACGGACGACGGACATCAAGTGATCACAAAAGCTCACCCTGAGCACAAAAGTGATCTGGTGAGCTAAAAATGTATTCATACAAGTTTTTTTCATAAAGAACACTAAGTCTTGTTTGACACATAAATGACTAAGGAAGAGATTAGAGGGAAACAAATTCATCAGCTAATGAAAAATGTCAAACTCTCATCTAAATTTATAACCCAAATACTGTTTATATTTATGATGTAGCAATACAATATTAAACTTATGAAGAGAAAATAGTAATTTGATAAGTGTGCTTGATTAGTATAAAAATTTCTTTACTAATGCTGCATGCGATCTGTAGAATTTTGCAATTTGAAACTGTGTATTAAAAGATTGAAAGTATAAAAGAAACAAGAGTACCGCATACAGTACATAATACGCCCACTTGCAAACTTTCTCTGATTCAACATGCCTTATAAGTGTTGACATTTTCTAATATGTGCTTCAAATCTTGATTTCCATATAAAGGTGATACTATTTTTTCAAAAAAAAATGAAGTGAATATCTTATTAAATAAAAAGGTTACAGCCAATCCTCATTTTTGCAGATTTTTGTAAAGTGCAACGGCCATAACTCTGTAAAGACAAACTGAATGAACCTCAAAATAAACTCAGCTTTAAATTTTGTTGCTTAACACATTTGTTTTAACTTTCATTTATATCATTTTAATAGTTTTCCCAGAAAACAACAGACAAACTAAAAGTTGACCGACAAACAAAGCAACAAACACACAAAGTTCAAGGACCATAACTTTAGACTAAAATGACATATCAAAACCCCCGCAGTATATTTAAAAAATCACATTAAGGTTTAACCATATAAAAAAATTGAAGTAAATATCATTTCAAATGAAAAAGTTATGGCCATCCTCAAATTTGCATAGATTTGCATTATTTTTTTAATTGCAAGGGCCATAACTCTGAAACAACAAATCAAATGATCCTCAGAATCGAATTAGCTTCATGTCTTGATGCATTAAACATGTGTATGAAGTTTCATTAATATCTGTCAAACAGTTTTGCCAGAAAACAGCAGACAAACTATATGCATGTATTTGCATTATTTTTAAGGACAAGGGCCATAACTCCGAAACGAAATATCAAATAAACCTCAAAATCGACTCAGCATCAGACCGTGGTGCATTTAACATTTTTGTGAAGTTTCATTAATATCTCTTTAATAGTTTTCCCAGAAAACAGCGGACAAACTATTTGCATGACTGTATTTGCATTATTTTTTTAAGGACAAGGGCCATAACTCTGAAACGAAAAATCAAATGATCCTCAGAATCAATTCATTTTCAGATCTTAATGCATTAAACATTTGTGTGAAGTGCCATTAATATCTGTCAAATAGTTTCCCAGAAAACAGCGGACAAACTATTTGCATTATTTTTTAAATACAAGGGCCATAACTTCGAAACGACATATCAAATGAACCTTAGAATTGACTCAGCTTCAGATCTGATGCATTTAACATTTGTGTGAAGTTTCATTAATATCTCTCAAATAGTTTTCCCAGAAAACAGCAGATAAACTATTTGCATATTTTTAAGGACAAGGACCATAACTCTGAAATGAAAAATCAAATGAACCTCAGAATCAACTCATTTTCAAATCTTGATGCATTAAATATTTGTGTGAAGTTTCATTAATAACTCTCAAATAGTTTTCCCAGAAAACTGCGGACAAACTATTTGCATGTATTTGCAATATTTTTTAAGCAAAAGGGCCATAACTCCGAAACGAAAAATCAAATGAACCTCAGAAACGACTCAGCTTCGGATCTTGATGCATTAAACATTTGTGTGAAGTTCTATTAATATCTCCTGAATAGTTTTCCCAGAAAACAGTGGTCAAACTAGTTGCATATTTTAGGACAAGGGCCATAACTCTGAAATGAAAAATCAAATGAACCTCAGAATCATCTCAGCTTCAGATCTTGATGCATTAAACATTTGTTTTAAGTTTCATTAATATCTGTCAAATAGTTTTCCCAGCAAATAGGTGACAGAATCATTATAGGACACTTGTTAAACCATAGAATCATTTATTACCCAATTATCAAACTGTAGAGAAACAAACACAGTAGGAAGCACATTTTTCTTAATTTGGATAAAAACAGACCAGCTTGGTTCAATTAACACGTTATGATCACAAGGAATATGCAAGTAATTGCCTTATTTATCACTCTTTATTCTCATTGTTGCTTCTCTTTAAATGCCAGTCCCCTCGTTTTTAAAGTAATACACGTGCCACAAGTGGATTATAGCATAACGAAATTTCACCACTTTGAAACTTATAAACAATGCAGCCATGTTGGAATTTTTGACACGACTGATTCCCGAATAAGCATATTTGATTACACATGTATACTGGTATAGCCAAATTTGGTATCAGACTGAGATTGCATAATACTGGGGAATAAATTGGGCAAGCGCAAATCACAGCATGATTACACTCTGAAGGTGGCTTTTGTGTACATACAGAATCAACAGATATTCCATATAAGGGGTCATAATATAGGTCACTTAACACAGCGATCGGCGGCGGCAGACGGAAATAAAAATAAATGTTCTCACAGATTTGGCAATAAAATTTTTCGAGTCGGCGAGGAAAAAATGGGTCGGTCGGTAAAGGGCAAACAAACTTAATTTCAATTTAAATCATCAAGGATTAATACCATTGCAAACAGTTTGGATTCTGATGAGACTCCGAGTAACTCTGTGTCTTATTGATCAGAATCTAAGCTGTTTGACACTGAGATTTTATTTTCCCAAAGAAATGGCAGAATAAAATTAAGTTTTAAAACTGCAGCAGAAATATAGCAGGCGACAAAATATAATGTACCAGACAAAAAAATACTTAGCATGCTAAGAGTAAACTAGAACTATCACTAAAGGTGATGAATACCCCCACACGGCAGCCTTGATTGCAAATCCAAGTTTTGAGCATGTAACAGGACCAAATAACAAAAATACCCAAAGTTCAAATAGAGAAAATTCTGTAATTTATGCCAAGTATCAAGTGAATCAGGTTGAAATTGAAGGAGGAGTTCAAAGTACAAGATTTTGTCTGCCAATTTCAAGGCCAATTTCAAGGCCAAAGGTCAAGGTCACAGAGATTTTACATTTGTGTCTTGCACATCTACTACTCCTGAGTAACATTTATGCCAAGTATCAAGTAAATCAGGTTGAAAGTGAAGGAGGAGTTCGCCGTACAAGATTTTGCCTGCCAATTTTAAGACCAATTTCAAGGCCAAAGGTCAAGGTCAAGGTCACAGAGACCTGAAATTTGTGTCTTGCACATCTACTACTCCTGAGTAACATTTATGCCAAGTATCAAGTGAATCAAGTTGAATGTGAAGGAGGAGTTCAAAGTACAAGCTGTTGCCTGCCAATTTCAAGACCAATTTCAAGACCAAAGGTCAAGGTCAAGGTCACAGAGACCTGAAATTTGTGTCAAGTGAATCGGGTTGAAACTGAAGGAGGAGTTTGCCGTACAAGATTTTGCAGACAGACCGACCGACTGACCGCCCGACCGACGACCGACCGACAGGCTGATTCCAGTATAGCCCCCTCAAACTCTGTTTGTGGGGGTATAATAAACAAGAGGGCCAAAATGGCCCTGACATCGCTCACCAGACAATCAGAGGAGAAGATTTTCAAAGTTTTCACTATATGTTTCTATTGAAAACTTAACACCCCAGGGGCGGTGCCAATTTTCAACCCAGGGACACAATTTATATAACTTTTGTAGAGGACCTGAACATGATGTTGAAAGAATGTAGTGAAAGAATGGATAGAGCATAGACCACTGGAACTTGTATTAATTATTTGGATGCTAGAGGCGGATTCTCCCACCACTAATGACTCTATGCAAACAGTTTGGATCCAGATCAGGGCCAACATAATGTGGTGCCTGATCTGATATCCGAACTGTTTGACAATGAGACTGAACTTCTGAAAAAGTTAGAAAGAAAGTGTGTAGTTAGGATAACTTATGAATATGCTGCAGACAACAATTTAGCAGATGACAAAATTACCCAGCATGCAAAGAGTTAAGCTGAAATTCACAACAGATATGCTCTATATTGATAGCTGGTAGCTTAATGCAGGGCATAGGTATGAAAAAAAAACTTCAAGAGTATTCTCCATTTTGAGAATTATCCACAGTTTTCTCAATCTGAAATGAGTGTGTGTGTTATTTGTCTAAACACAATTTCTACTCTACTGATCAGGCTAAGGGTGATTATATAAGAACTCACACTGACTGGTCTCAGCTCAGGCTGATATTAAGGAGAACCCTTTGTAGTTTCTCATGTGAAGTCGATACACACAGGGCAGGGCCAATTTTAACTCCAGAACTATGATACTTATAAAACTCATAAAGTTATGCTTGGTTAATCTATACACCAAATATCTAAGCTCTGGGATAGGTAGTTTCTGACATGAATATTTTTAAAGCTTTTCCTATGCATAACTAGTGATCCCATGGGCTGGTAAAGCAGTCAGCTACAAAAACAAACTGGCAATCCCTGGCCAGTGGGGTTGGACCAATTTTGACCCTAGGGGCATAATTTATATAACTTTTGAAGAAGTCCTAAAGTTGAAGCTATTTGCCAAATATGAAAGCTGAGGACCTTCTAGTTTTAGAGGAGATGATGTTGAAAGTTTTCACTATATGTTTCTATTGAAAACTGAAAACCCCTCGGGCAGGGCCAATTTTAACCCCTGGAATATAATTTATATAACTTTTGTAGAGGACCTACAGATGATGCTATGTGCCAAAGATGAAAGCTGAGACCCTGTAGATTCAGAGTTCAAGAACTTTAAAGGTTCAAATTGTTGACGACGAACGACGCACGCCGGACATCAGGCGATCACAAAAGCTCACCTTGAGCACTTTGTGCTCTGGTGAGCTAAAAAACGAGATGGACCGTAAACGGTTTGGGTCCATGTTGATACTTCTTATACTTTTCAAGTAATGTGCTACATTAAAGTTTTTCATGCCGATGACAATGACCCATTGATCACAATACCTCGACTTTTCTTCGAAACAGACACATATTAAAAGTATTAATGCACTTTACCAAACAGGTGCCCTTCGCATGCTATGTCTAAACAACTCCATCAAAAATGCATTTTTAATCACATGTCATAAGAATCTAAAACATTCCAAAAGATAGTTTTCTGACCCAACGAAAAATAAATAAATCGCAAATACCCCTGCTCTATATAATAAGTAAAAGGTATTCAACTCCGGCAAAATCTTCTAAAAAATCGATGGGTTCATTCACTACGATTGTCCTTGAAAGCTTATTTGACCACCGATTTACATAATTTAAACTGTGTCTCATTTATCAAATCATCACTCTTGATGAGCAGTAATCTAGTTTTTCTCAGAATATTAAATTAACACACTTTTACGAGTCGCCAAAGTGACAACCAACCTCTCTAGGACACAGGTTAACTCTGAGGTTCGAAATAGAAATAGGCTATAATTCAAGTCGAACCACCATATAACTTGTCTATAAGCCATTTCCCCGGTCTGATAGCATGAATGGATAGCGTATATTCACAATTTTTCAAATAATAATCTTCTAAAAATCTCTACAAGATTGACACATTGATATCGGTAAAAGTCACTATTTTTGATTTGTAAGTCTTTACTTTCGGTTTACAGGAAACTCATCTTTATTCTATCTCCACTCTAGAGAGTATCAAATTACAAAACAATACAGTAATTACCCACAAGGGTATAGAATACATGAGTTAATATGAATATCACAAGTTTACATTGTCGGTAGATAATTGAATGTGCATAATACATGGTATGGTATAGGTTACTTACGCTAATTGATATAAACATTATATGCATGTGCAGCCGATGCTTTCAATAGGACCAAACCAATGATAAGACATCTAAATAAAATATTCCCGGTGACATATGAAATTTATCTCCAAAAAACTCCATCATGAATATTTAATAGCTTATGAATTCTTCTTCCGCCAACAGGTCAGGAGCCATACAACTGTACAGTTGACCTCAGTATAGGGGTATAAAATTAGGTAGCCGACTAGCCGCCTCTTTCTATATACAGTTGGTTAAAACTGGTAAAAATTTAAAACTATATTGCATGCAGTGACCATGACTAGTAGACAGCAGAGACTGCCAAGGATTGCATGGCAGTCACAAAGCCCTCGACAGTGTGGATGTCGGTAACGGAGATAGGAAATCTGTTCCATTTCTAGATGGTTCTCAGGTAAAACGAGTACTTAAAGGCTGTGCTCTGTGCATTTGGCTGGTATAGACGATTTCCACCTCTGGACCTTGAATCACTTGTTCTGATCTGTCCTTAAAGTCAACTAGACCATGTTGTATCTTATGGAGGACCATAAGACGATGTTGCCTGTACATCTATGGGCAAGAGGTATCCATTCAAGCTCCTTCAACATCGCTGTGACGCTGCCTGGTGTTCTGTCGTGATAGTTGTTGGACACAAAATATGCACCTCTTCGTTGAATCTTCTCTAACTGGTTTATGTCTGACTGCTGAATTCTCAATGGTTGGGATGACAAGAGCGGAATAAGCTGTTTGTCTGGCTTCTCTGTTGGCATTGTAGAGATTGCGACGCAATAACCCTAGATTATTGGAGGCCTTTGAGGTTATCAGTGTTCCCATTCACGTATATATGTATGTGTTTAACGTTCAGAATACTGAAATAAAGTATACATTTTGAAAGAATGCATAACCTTTATGTGAAATGCACGTGGAGAAAAGAAATCAAACATAAATTCCTGAAGCGTATCTGCACTTGCATATATTAACGAAAGTGAAACTAGCCACAGTATTTGGCCATATGATAACTTCCAATATTTCCGAATTCCCCTATGTAATCACACATTCTCAGATATATGGCATTGTAAGGATACTCGTTGATGGTATCAAATGACTCGTTTCCTTTCGTCTGTTTACTACGGTTACAACATGGCAGCAAAGACGCAAGCAATAATTACCGGCCTTTGGAAAAAGGACCGGGAAAAGAATCTGATAAAGTTGTGCCTTCTGAAACAGAAGTTGTTCTCCCAAAAATAGGTAGAAGTAGAGCAAAATGGTTTAAAAATAATTGGTCTGCATTCCTGACTTCCATATGACAAAGAACAAAAAAACATGCACTTCATAACATGTGAGGAAGCAGAGCGTTATGGTGTAACTCGTCTTGCAAAAATAGAAATGCTTTTGTTAAATTCTGGTTAGGATTAACCCTTTAACTGTTCTATGTTTATTCTAAATTTCAATACCTACTGAATATTCATGGACAAAAGAAAGATCTATCAATTCCATTAGCAAACTGCAGACCCTAATCAGATGACTCCTATAGCCATCTGATCTGGGTCTACTCTGTTTGCAAATTCATAAAAAGGCGATTATATGAGGGAAAGGGTTAAAGCAATTTTTTTGTACCCCCAGTTTTCAATGAAAACCCCCAACTTTAAGAAATTGTAGTCAACAGAAGACCTCCAGAAATAAAATCAGGTGGGAACAGGTTGGTTATCCCATCCACATGATAATTTTCCAGGAAAGGCAGGGGTGGCAAAATCAAACGTCCGTATTGTCCCAAAACCATAACGGATAAGTGAAAATTTATAGGTTTTTGTTATTAATTCATCATACGGACAAGTAGAAAATAGCTTTTGACAAAAACGGACAAGTCATCCAAAATAAGATTTCGCTACCCCTGAAAGGTCATTTGATAATTTCACTCCCAGGTACTTTGAACTGTCGAGTGTCTCCAATACATGTCCATGTAGGCTGTACTGGGTGTCCTCTATATGTTCTGCGCATTATTGGAATACGGACAATTCTAGAATTGTCCTGCGCGTTTTAGGAATTCCAATGATGGCGGGCCATTCCAGAATTGCCCTTCTAGAATCGCGCAAGGCAAAATATATTAGGTTCTGTTATAAGCATTGTTGTTATGCTCTACTATTGTTCGGCGAGTGAAAAGAGAATTTGATGCGGGTACACTTAAGTATTTGGTTTTCTAAAATTGGTTTGTTTTTTGGTCATTATTACCTTATTATTCGTGGTATCTATTGTTTTTTAATCTAATATTGTTTGACGAGAAACAGTTGGATGCGGGTTCGCTTTTGTTTTTGTTTTCCGTTATTATTACCTTCTTTTTTTTTATTAATTGTAGTTTGGATCTACTACTGTTTAGCGAGGAAAACAGTTGGATGCTGGTACACGTTGTTTTACTAAAAGCGGTATAATATGTGTGAAACACTGTTTCACACATCAATACAATACAAATCTTTTACATCAATCGGCATGACTTAAATGAAGTCGATAATGATTTCCAATTTTTCAATTTCAGTAGAAATTAAAATCAAGACCTCTAAATATGCATATTTGGTGATTATTCTTTATGTGTATGTTAGTAAACGTTACAACATCAGTGTTAGCTTATGCGCTCGTGCTTAAATTAGTAATATTCACGGACCTTAACAATGGATGAACATAAACTACTACTACAGGATTATGTGGACCGCACATTGTGTAATAACAATACAAAGATTCTATCTAAGGACACATACGATCAGATTGTCAGTGCTTTGAAATCTGGGGATTCTGGTTTAAGTGCCAAGTCCAAGTGGACTATCAAGAAGAAAGGATACGCGCACGTGAATTTTCCAGAACTGAATCTCAACGATTTTCTCTGCATTCCTGCAAAGAACCAGGTAATTGTTATACTGCATTCTTGGTCTAAAAAAGTTTATAAATCGTACAGAGTTTAACTCCATTATCCCATTCCTCCAGGGGTGTATCAAAAACGCCTCTCACTACAAAAGCTCCTCATACATAAGTCACTCACTACAAAAGCCCCTCATGCAAAAGTTCCTCACCAAAATTGTCAAGGTTTACAAAAATCCCTCACTGTGAAAAAACAACACTAACATGTATTTATTTAGTTTGTGTTTTATGGTAATATTATAATAATTGATATACAATATGTGCTAATATCTTATTATCTATAGCTATTGAATCTATATTAACTATCACAAAGCAAACATGGTTGAGCCAGATTTGATTTGGGTCTACCCTGTTTGAAATGAATATAAGGAACCTCCTCCTTGTGAACTACAATGTTTACTTTACAGGGAGTGTGCTAATTACCTTACTTTATAAATATAACAGGGTAGATTCAGATCAGATAGCTCAGTATTTTTATTTTTGTTAACTCTGTTTGAAAATTAAGAACGTTAATGAATTAGAAAATGGAAAAAAATGTTTTAGTTAATTGTGGTAATATTATAATAATTTATATACAATATGTGCTAATATTACATTATCCATAGCTATTTAATTTATATCAACTGTCACAAAGCAAACATGGTTGAGCCAGACCATATAGCTTTAGATTTGATTTGGGTCTACCCTGTTTGAAATGATCACTTAAATTACTGAATTAATCTTTATAAATTTGTCATTCGACAAACAGGGTAGATCCAGATCAGATAGCTCAGTATTTTGCTTTTGGTCTACTTCTAAATACATGTCCAAATAGTAGGAGTATAATGATTAATTAACAAAAAGGTAATACGAAAATTAGTGAGGGGCTTTTGTAAGGCTTAACCATTTTAGTGAGGGGCTTTTGATCGAGGGCCTTTTGTAGTGAGGGGCTTTTGTAGCGAGGAGCTTTTGTAGCGAGGGACTTTTGAGCGTATCCCATTCAGAGTGCATGAATATCCATGTAAGAAATAATGACGTCAGGAAAATTAATTAGATTAATTTGTTATAATAGCACATTGGCATATATTGTGCATTTTGGCCATGGCAGAAACATAATCAGAATCATATCTTTATTCTAACATAAACAAACAGAACGGACCTGGATCAGACGGATCCTACAGGAGCCATCTGATTCGGGTCTTTTCTGTTCTCAAATGCGCAGAAAGGCGTATTTTATGGAGTAAAGGGTTATGCGCTTTTTTCTGTAGCTTCGTTATATGTGATAACCTGTTTGTACTTGTATTTCAAGTTCAAGTTCACCTTACTATAATATGTACAAGTCTGAACACAGTAATTGATAATCAACACGTGGCTTTTGGTCAGAGTCTACACTGTTTGCCTTTGTCACGTATATAGGAGCGCGGGCACAAATGGGTTGAGGATGAATAATTCTACACTTTTTTCATCCCTATTATTGGAATTATAAATCATTGATGAATTTTCATTATCATCACGACTAAGGTGATAATCCAACCAAATCAATTAAAGCTATCAGGTTTACTTTGTCTATAATCCCATCAGTGTTAATTTATTAGTGGCACGTGCTAGTCCAAAATAAGTGTGGCTATTTGATGACACCAGGACTACTGGTATAGCACATAAATAAACCGTGTCAATGTGACGCTTTATCCAGGTAATCCATGAGTGATTAACCATTTTCTCCTTATGAACGCCTTTTCACATATTTGTAAACTGAGAATACCAAGATATGAGTCACGTGATCACGGTCTGGTCTGTTTGCTTATGGAAAATATAGCTCTACTGAAACAGTTACACTATAGAATTTTTTTAAATTTTGGTTCATAAATGTTCATAGGGTGAACAATCTTGAACAGGGAAAAGTTTAATGGGACGCACGTGTTCGCGTCGGATTCAGTTTATTCATACACTGTATCTAAGTATTCGTTATTTTTTAGACAAAATAGATAATTATGTTCCATTCTATTTTTATTCTTCCAGAACGAGAATGACCCAACAATTTTGAGTTCGTGGCGCATACAAACTCACAGTGAAAATGTGATAGATATCATCACCAGAATTCACTGGTCAGAAACGAACCATGACGGCTACAAGAAACTCCTGGCAAAGGTTAGAAATCGTCTGCTGTACAAAGTTTTGTCTACTTCAAGTTAAAGTGTTGGCGCTTGTTTGATTCCATCAGAATGTCAAGCAGTTTGGATCCTGATTAGACGTCTCATCTGCATCTAAAATGTTTGTATATGATATCAAACTTATCTCCATGACATTGATGTTGGTAGAAACTGCAGAGTCCAGCCTATTATACCTTGATCAGATGACTCCTATTGGATCTGATCTTGGTATTCTCTATTTGCAACAATTTATTGTGTCAAGTGAGCTGAACTGAATATATAGACAGCGTATTAACCCTTTTCCTGTTCTATATTTAGCCCAAATTTCAATACCTACTGAATATTCATGGAAAAAGTGTTATAATGAAATATGGAAGGTGGAATATTGTAGCCATTTTAGAAAGTAAAGAAACATATCTATCAAATTCCACTAGCAAACAGAGCAGACCCTGATCAGACGGCTCCTATAGTAAACAATAATGTAATTAGTATTCATGATGCCATTATTTCTTACATAAATATTCTACAAGTAACGGGTTAAGTCACGTGACACCTGATAGCAGGTGGCAGTTGTATATTAGTAGGCATAGTAATACACATACACAGTGGTACCTCACGCTGGGAACAGTAAACAATTACATAAGATTACTAAACGGTAGCTACACTTAGTGATTAACCCTTTCCATGTTCTACATTTATTCCGAATTTCAATACGTACTGAATAATCATGGAAAAAATAGTTATAATGGAAGATGGAAGGTGTCACATTGTAGACATTTTAGAAAGCAAAGAAACAGATCTATCAAATTCTGTTAGCGAACAGAGCAGACCCTGATCAGACAGCTCCTCTAGGAGCCGTCTGATCTGGGTCTAATCTGTTTGCAAATGCGTGAAAACACGTTTATATGAGGGAAAGGGTTAAGCATGTACTCGTATGATTTCAAAACAAGACTTACAAGCACATATAATGTTAAAATATTATAAAAGTAGAAATAAAATAGTAGAGTCTGAACTATTTCGCGATAGAAGAAACAATTAGTTTGTATCCAGATGAGACGATGAGTAACTCAGCATCTCACTAGGATCCAACATGTTTGACATTCTGTGAGCACAATTAATTTAACCCTATCTCTGCCAATGCCGGATCTGTGATTACCTATGCAAACAGTTTGGATCCAGATGAGACGCCGTGTAACTCTGCCTCTCATCAGGATCCAAACTGTTTGTTTCTGTTACTATGTTTTTGAAACAAAAATGAGGAATATAAAAAATGAAAATTTATAGCAGACGACAAAGTTAGCAGACGACAGAGTTTGGCAGCGAAAGGGTTAAAAAGCTTACATGCATTGCACAGTGAATTTGAAATATATCAGTTGTGCATATATACAAATGAACTTTGAAACTTGGATCAAATATTATAAGGTTCTCTCTTATTTATTACCTTCATTTAGATATCTCGAATAAAACAAAAGTTTATCTTTTGTTTTCGTGTTGCGATAGCAGTGTTGAATTTTATATAACCAACACTTACAGTTTATAAGAGAAAGCTGGAAAATGTACATAAAAATCTGATGTATTTTTCACTATTACAGGTACAGTCACGTTATGAGGGAATTCCACGCAGCATTATACAGGAGACATGTCGCACGTGCCCCGTGTGCCTCACTTCATCTCGGCAGACGAACCAAGCTGAACTAAAGCCGATTCTGTCCTCCGGGTTTCTGACACGTGCTCAGATTGACCTTATAGACATGCGTCATACACCTGACGGCGAGTATCACTACATAGCCCTACTTCATGGACCACTGATCGAAGTTCCACATCATCTGGTCATTGAAGAGAAAGACAGCTGAAGAAGTTGCAAATGGACTTAATGAGAAGGTTTTCCCCTACGTTGGGCTTCAGAAGACAGAAGATATTACACAGCGACAACGGCCGAGAGTATGTCAACAAGCTGGGTAGAGAACTGGTAATAGACTGGGGTGGTGAAAACGACGTTCTCTTCATAAATGACAGACAACGTCAGAGTCAGAGTCAGGGGCTTGTAGAACAAGGCAACGCCAACATCGAGAGCAACATCACCAACAAGCGCACTACATTGGATTTAGCTGGAGAGGAGGGGTACCACTGGGCTGCCTCGTATAATGTTCAACATGAACACGGAAATGGCGTCGGGTATCAAACAAATGCCGTATGAAGTAGTATATGGCCAGCCGCCAAGAAACAACATCTTCCCAGGTGCTACGGTGGACGGGAATATTATAAACGAGGAAGACCTAGACATCGACGTACATGAGACAGGTCCACAGGAAATCACAGCAACTCCACCAGTTAGCCAGTCAGACATGCTTATTGATCGTCCAGTGCCAGCACCAAGGAGAAAGACCACCCAGTCGGAACCAGTCAGAGAACACCCCATGCCAAAACCTAGACAAATGAATCCACCATCATCTATGCCAGTTGACAATATGGATTCCTCTCCAGTTGTGTCGCCAGATAATGTAGAAGTCAGGGAAGGCGTCAGCTCTCTAGAGCCTCAAAGTAATTCTTCAAATGCGTCTGACACCCTTCCTGGTGTTCCTGACGAACTGGTTCAACCAACAACAGCATTATTCTGCACCAGTTACAGTTTCCAAACATCATCAGGTACGCGTAGAGGCAGATAAAGCATACAAGCGGAATGCATAGACAATGAAAAATAAATATTCTAAGAAGAAACGAACAGTTCCACGTTTGAGATAGGTGACATGGTAACATTACGAATTACCAAAGATAGACCGCCCAGGGACAGACCAGCCACGCCTAGTGTGTAAAGTTGTGAACGTCCAGGGAAAGACTGACAAAATGTTTAAATTACAATGTGAGTTCGGGGTTATAGATGGGTGATACAGGTCTGGGGATCTGATGCCCTTCCACCAGGCATACGACAGAGAGTTTTCTGAGGAAAACAGGATTAGTGTTCGTGCGGCCTCACTTAAACTAAATCCAAACATGGTGACGAGGAAGAAGTGCCTTTGTAAGCAGAAATGCTCCAAGAATTGCCATTGTGCAAGGAATGGGCTAAAGTGTTCCAGCCACTCTCATCCATCAAGAAGCTGCGACAACATTGAAACACCAGTTCTGTACCTAGAAGAAAGACAAACTGCTGAAAATAATGAGTGTCTGACAGACCGACAAATCACAGCTGCAAAGAAGATGCTAAAGGAATAATTTCAATCAAATAACGGACTTCATGACACAATCAGGTCAAGCACCGTGAGAGGAGAAATAACTCCATACCTCCAGATACACCATGTTAACGGAACAAGCTGAGGACATTCCATGGATGTAATGCCGAAGTTCATACTATGAACATTCAGCAGCAATTTGGAAACACTGACTGTAGACTGTTTGTCATAGCAAACGCTACTTCAATATGACACGGTGATGACCCCACTGCCATTGAGTACATCCAAGATGAAATGAGAGATCACTTCTGGTCTTGTGTTGAGACTGGAACTTTAACCATGTTTCCCCATCAAATCAAAAGGGGAAAATTCAAACGACGTGTCAAGTACGTACAGAAGTGAGAAAAGTAGTGCCTTATACAAACACAACGGACCCAGCTCGGACAGCCACTGCATGAACTGTCCGATATCGGTCTACTCTTTTTACCTAGGTGTGGCCGGATTTTGAAACTTTAATCAGGATCCAATCTGGTATTCATTCATCCATTCACTCATGCTTTACTTTCTTTCATACGACATAATAAACAGTGTGAAGGTTTAGGTTAAGTATCTAAATTCATTTAATCCATTACGCCATAAATACAACTTACTATACCTTACAAAACAGAGCAGATCCAGATCACATGATTCCTGCAGAATCCGTCTAATGAGTGTCTGCTCTGTTTGCTAAAGTTCTAATATGACCTAAATTATATGTGTCCATCAAGCATTATAATAATGATGATTTTTAATATTCATGGCATCGTTTATTTCTTACATGAGTATTAAACTATTCATGGCGTAAATGGTAAAATGAAACAGCACTGTTCTTAATTATCTGACGTTGATGATTTATGATAGCTTAATCGAATCTACATGTATGTTGTCTGCAACTGATAGAGTTACGAAGTAATTCATAGACCGTTAGTTTTACTGATTCATGTTTTGTTGTGTGTGTTAAAAATATGTATTTTCTATCGAACAATAGCATTGTCTGAAAATTTTTAATAAGTGTAGACTATTAACCCTTTTTCATGCCCTCTCAAACAGAGTAGACCCAGATCAGACTGCTCCTATAGGAGCCGTCTGATAACGGTCTGCTTCGTTTGCTAATAACATTTCAGGTGTTTAGATGCTATTGATTGAGCGTATCACCGCGATATGACAGTACGTTTTACTAGCTATGTTTTATTTGTGTGTGTTAAATACAAATGCATTTTTATCAAACTTTTTACCAAGTGTAGACTATTAACCCTTTCACTCATATCACCGTGTTCTTCATACATTTACAAGTAGAGTAGACCCAGATCAGACTGCTTACGTAGGAGCAATCTTCTTAAGGTCTGCTCTGTTTGCTTATTTCAGGATAAAGATCTAACCCTTTACTCCATAAATACGACTTTCTACGCCTATGCAAACAGAGTAGACCCAGATCAGATGGCTCATAGGGTAGCCGTCAGATCAGGGTCTGCTCTGTTTGCTTATAATATCACTGTGATACGACAGTACGTTTTACTAGCTATGTTTTATTTGTGCGTGTTAAATACAAATGCATTTTTATCAAACTTTTTACCAAGTGTAAAACTTTTTACCAAGTGTAGACTATTAACCCTTTCACTCATATCACCGTGTTCTTCATACATTTACAAGTAGAGTAGACCCAGATCAGACTGCTAACGTGGGGCAGTCTTCTTAAGGTCTAATGATAAAGATCTAACCCTTTACTATTCACAACATTATTATTTCTTGCTAATGCATTACTACTTTGCAAATAAAATGATATGAAGATAATGTCAGTTGTTTGTGTTATTCTATGAACAATACGATTCATATAGGTGATGAATAAAATAGACTATGACTTAAAATATATAAATGTATGCAAAACGAGAATTCCAACTTTGTCCACAATTCCAAAAACGTGCATGGACCATTCTAGAATCGCCCTGTGTGTTTTAGGAATTCCAATATGGTCCGCCATTATTAGAATTCCTAAAACGCGCAGGGCACGGACCATATTGGAATTCCTAAAACGCGCAGGGCTATTCTAGAATTGTCCATATTCCAATAATGCGCAGACCAAATACAATAGCGATAGGTGGATACAGTTACTTCACTTAAATATATTTCCGTGTTACACGCACGGTAGCACTGCATTTGCCATCGCGGTTGTTGAAGATTAGACAGACAGGTGATACGTTTATTTACACTGTTTGTCTCTTAGGGTGGAGATGGAATAAGTGTAAGGTCGGGCGTCCAAAACCCGGTTTATCCCCCAGTGAATTTTGTAATTGACCGTTTCAAAGCGGTTCTTCCATCTTTCCCTATTGTATGTTTGTTTGTCAGGTGTTAAGTGCTTGTGTGGCGGCCGTAAAAAGTCGCCCCGTACTTCATTCTCAGTATTGTTATATTTTCTGGTCCTTCGGGATCATTAGTTTTCATGTTATTAGTTTTGAAATTTGAATACTGCTTAAGCCGGTGCTAGGGGGCGTGAGTAGTGTTGCACTTTTAATTACTACTCATGAACAGACTCAATAAAACCGAGTCTGCAATTTTCTCTTTTTGCATTTCTACTTTTGCTTTCGAAGGATCACCAATTTTTCAGAATATTTGTGTATCTCTTCGTGTCTTTTATAGACATGTACATTTTACTGTTTGTCGACGTGGTGCTGTTTGGGCGGTTGTGTGTTTTGTATGCGGTGTTTCTTGCATGACTCCAACTCTGTTTGAAAAGGCATTAAAAGGCATATTAAGTGTAAAATGATTTAGTTGCAGTCTGAAATGTCATGTATTCCTGCTGGTATCTTAGGTTTCATGCTTTACTATCTGTTTGGAACTTTATCTACCATGTTTTGAAAATGTTTCACGAAGTTTGTCATAGCTGTAGCCCGATGATCCCGAATGACCAGAATCAATAACAACACTTCGAATGAAGTTCGGGCGAAATTTTACGACCGCCTCACACACACTTAACAACTGATGTTGTGAAGTAAATATATCCTGATAAGATAAGATCCTTCGAAAGCAAAACATCAATCCGATAAGAGAAAACTGCAGACTCGATTTCAGAAGTTGAACATTACACAATGTGGATTTGCCTTGATGCTTGTAGATAAAATTACCTTTCTTTTAGATTATATATTTTTGCCTATGGGGATACCATATATCATCAAGTTGCTGGTATACCCATTGATACGAATTGTGCCCATCTTGTTGCAGATTTGTTTTTGCATTGCTATGAGAGGGATTTTATGCTAAGCTTAAAGTCAAAATATCGCTCAGAAACATGTAAAATTGCGTATTTTCTAACATGGATATATTATCTCTAATACATATTACCGTGGAATCCGTTTTAATAACACTGTTTTGTGTAACCGGTCCTTAGTAAATATATAATGAATGTGTTGATTTATTATACTGCTATCATAGCATTATACCGCTTTTGTTTACATCTTGTAAATACTTTGGCTTGCCGCGGAAATCCCGATTGGTGTCGGGATGTCACGTGGGGTGAATCATAAATGTCTGATATAAACACAACAACATGGCGTCGGAAGGAAGAGAAACTCGGCGTTTTTGCAAACGGAGAGAAACAGACGGCGACAAGAGTCATATAAAACGATCAACAGAACCTGGGTTGTATAAGAAGACCAATTCGAACGTTGTAGGTTATTGTAAATGGCATCGGTGTGAAAAAATTCCTACCGAGTTCGAAACCACACTCCACAAACTATGTCATGTATGGACGGTGCATCTGTTTTCCTGTCTGGTAGAGTACATGCTCGTATTTATGGACGAAATCCCATTGGCATGTTTATAAATAGACTTCAAATGTGTGTTGTTTAATCTTAATTGCACAGCTCATTTACATAAAGAGAATTGCTCGTGGTTTCGCCTATCGTCAATTTTTTTAATGGTATAAACAAATTAACAGTTTCTGTAGTGCCAAGAAATCCGACTGTAGTGCCAAGAAATCATATATTAGTGAAACACAGACAATAAAGTCACTAGTTACTTATTTCGGATTTGGATTATACACGAAGTAAACACAGATATTCGTGGTTTATATTAGTCCACATGTGAGTATTCTAAATGGCGATATCGAGCTACTTTCGGTTTGGGACGATATCCCCGGCAGACGGTAACAATCACAAAATGTCTTAATAGCTCATTGATGAGACTAATAGGTTGACATCAGAGTTTTACATTACTTTTCTGAACAATCATGAATGGGAAGATGAACTCTTTTACAGTAATTACTAGAATTTACATGTATGATTTTATGGGATGGTTAAAACTATAAGATCGGTTGGGGTTTAGTTAGTGCAAAACAAAAATATTCTATATTCTAGCAATTTGCTAAAACGTGAATGAATCGATGAGGATGACATGTGTTTTCATTATGAACAAATAAAAATCAGATGCGAGTTAATCACACTTTAGTAACCTTTCCCTATTGAATATTCGTGTAAAGAATAATGACATCATGAATATTTATTAGCCGAAGTTTTATAATGGCATAATTATGTACACAGAAAGGTTTTGTATTTGTCGAAATTGTAGGGTCAGATCTTTCATAATTCCATAGGCAAAAACAGCAGACCCTGATCAGACATATCCTCTAGGAGTTGTACGTCTGATCTGGGTCTACTCTGTTTGCAAATTTGTAAAAAGGACATATTATGATATGGGTGACCCATTACCTGTTTGGATTTTAAAGTCAGAAATAATAACATGGTCATGTCTAATATAACTCCATAAGCAAACAGAGTACATTCTAATCAGACAGATCCTACAGGAGCCATCTGACCTGGGTCTACTAAGTTAAGCAATTGACAAAAAGACATAAACCATAAACAAGGGAAAGGGTTAAAATATTATTTCAGTTTTCTTAGTTACTTGAATACTTTGAAAAGAATAACTCGTCCAGGTAATGAACGCTACTGGTTGGTATGGTTAAACTGTTACCATAGAATTAGTTACAGATCCTTACCGTAGTACTTAATGGAAAAGTAGTAAGGTAAAGCAGGCAAACCCACATACAAGACGCAACCACCACATAAACACCGATAGACAGCATGACACACGTACACACACACAACCACACACCCAAACGCACACTCACACACGAGATGAGCACAGAAAACACCAAACGACACACAAGAACCAGAGACAAACGTTCCACACATGATCAAAATCACAAGCACAAAGACGCAATGAAAAGACAAAGAAGGGTGACAAAGACAGTAACGCCTTGGCACGGTCAGTAGCAAAACACCACTAGGGGTTTAAACCGGTTTACGGACGTCCTAACCTCACACTTCTCTCAAAGTTACCCTAGCTTTACAAATAGTGTAAATAAAGGTATCCCCGCTGGACTTACCCACAACATAGACGACGGTGAACACAGGACAACATGTAAAACATAGCATAATAACTGTGACAATCCGTCAAATATGTACTCAATGACTTTGCTGAAGTCAGAGCACCTGCAGGTAAGCCGTTAAGGGCACGACAGGGAAAACATAATACATGAGTCTGGTAAGCTCCTCCTGTATCCAAGTTTAAGAGTATACCATCATAGAGTACTACCCTCGGCCTGTCATCGCGCAAGCAAAGAGGGAAGCGTAGCTACCGACTGTAAAAGGGTCGATAACCAAACATGCAGTGTGTTGCAATATAATAGGATCATAACCTTTCTTTTTAAATGTTTTAATGCGTTTTATAAACAAATCATGAAAATGGATATGACCCCGAATTTTCCTGAGTTTGTAGATAACATCCCCATAAAATTCTGGTTGAGAAATGCCTTGTCGCAGTAACGTCCGTAGATTGCAATTATATTTACTAATGAGAGGTAAATTTCGATAATAAAATTTAGAAAAGGTTTTCCGAAGTTTGTGATATCTGTAACCTTGCTTAAGAAGTTTATCAGTTATAACTAAATTACGTCTGTTAAAATCTTCAAGCAAAGAACAGGCTCGGGCAAACCTAATAAGTTGAGAAATATAAACACCATAAGATGTAGAACGTGGCACATCCCCATCTAGAAAAGGATAATTAACAATTTTAAAATTAAAATCTTCTCTTTTATCGTATACTTTGGACGAAACTTTATCATTTGTAATTGAAAGATTCAAATCTAAAAATGAAGCATTAATGTCAGATTGATTAGCTTTGTTTAAAGACAGTTCTTTTGGGTAGATTGAAGAAACTATAGTATCAAAATAAGGATTATCTAAATTCAAAATATCGTCTAAATACCTTGAAGTTTTATTAAAAGCATTAACAATATCGGTCTGTGTATCAGGTATTAAGCTAAGCATAAAATCCCTCTCGTAGCAATACAAAAACAAATCTGCAACAAGAGGGGCACAATTTGTACCCATGGGTATACCAACAACTTGACGATATATGGTATCTCCATAACGCACAAATATATTATCTAAAAGAAAGGTAAGAGATCTACAAACATCAAGGCAAGTCCACATTGTGTAATGTTCAACTTCTGAATTCGAAAAGAATGAACGTTGAACATAACAAGCAATGAACATTTTGTTTTCTCTGGCAAAGGTTTTTTCTATTAATTTAATAAGTCTATCCTTTATAAGATGGTGAGGTAGAGTAGTATAGAGTGTAGAGAAATCATAAGAGCTCAGTAAAGAAATGTTATACTGTTCATTTTCAAGTTTTGTTAAAACATCATTTGAATTTTTTATGGACCAAAAAACATTAATACCAGAATTTTCATATATTTTATCACAGTAACGTTTAACATGTTCTTTGATCGTAGTAAGACAGGACGTCAAAAGTATAGATAATTTAGTAGTGGTACAACAGCTAGAGTTGGCAATAAAACGCGACTTATAAGGGTTTTATGTAGTTTCGGAATCCAGTACAAAGTAGAAAGTTTATGTTGTTTTATGTTAGGACCAGACTTAAAATCATTGCAAATTTTTACATGTTCCGAGACTATATCTTTTTCAAGTGTTTGAACTGTTATATAAGTTTTTGAATCAGTTAGCTCCTTCTTTAAAACATCAACATAATACAATCTTCAAATAATGATTACATTGTTTGATGCCTTGTCAGCAGGAACAAGAACATAATCTGAATGAAAATTAGAAATGTTTTTCTTCAAGTAGCGAAATGTAACTCTAGGTCACTCATTTGTAACTCAAATATGTACTCAATGACTTTGCTGAAGTCAGAGCACCTGCAGGTAAGCCGTTAAGGACACGACAGGGAAAAGGTAATACATGACTCTGGTAAGCTCCTCCTGTATCCAAGTTTAAGAGCATACCATCATAGAGTACTACCCTCAGCCTGTCATCGCGCAAGCAAAGAGGGAAGCGTAGATACCGACTGTAAAAGGGTCGATAACCAAACATGCAGTGCGTTGCAATATAATAGGATCATAACCTTTCTTTTTAAATATTTTAATGCGTTTAATAAACAAATCATGAAAATGGACATGACCCCGAATTTTCCTGAGTTTGTAGATAACATCCCCATAAAATTCTGGTTGAGAAATGCATTGTTGCAGTAACGTCCGTAGATTGCAATTATATTTACTAATGAGTGGTAAATTTCGATAATAATATTTAGAAAAAGTTTTCCGAAGTTTGTGATATCTGTAACCTTGCTTAAGAAGTTTATCAGTTATAACTAAATTACGTCTGTTAAACTCTTAAAGCAAAGGACAGGCTCGGGCAAACCTAATAAGTTGAGAAATATAAACCCCATAAGATGTAGAACGTGGCACATCTCCATCTAGAAAAGGATAATTAACAATTTTAAAATTAAAATCTTCTCTTTTATCGTATATTTTGAACGAAACTTTATCATTTGTAATTGAAAGATTCAAATCTAAAAATGAAGCTATCATGTCAGATTGATTCTCTTTGTTTAAAGACAGTTTTTTTTTTGGTAAATTGAAAGGCAGTTCTTTTAAATTTAAAGACAGTTCTTTTGGGTAAATTGAAGAAATCTTAAATTCACCAGTTACTCATAAGTCAGTGAAATTAAACTTGGTATTTTATGCATAGTATATTATAATCTGTATGGGCATACGGTATTTGTTATTTCTTGTCAAAATGTTTTAACCATGTTTTACAGACAGAAACTTATATTTGGGATGTGTTTTAATCGCTTGAATTGAGAACAGTGACAGGTCATATCATAGTCATTACTAATTGCCAGATGACAAATTATTTGTCAAAACCTCTGTTGAGAACAAAGATATTTTGTAAATACATCTTGCTAAGTAAGACTGGCTCAAGATTGACAGTTCACAGGTCATTTTCATTGCTAATCAGTGTTACTCCATGGCATTGCATCAATATTAACCCTTTGTCCCTTTCCCTCATATAAATGCCTTTTCACACATTTAAAACTGTGTATATTATCCAGATCAGAAGGCTGCTGTAGGATACATCTAATAAAGATCTGCTGTTTCCTTATGGAATTGTATATAGATTGTCATCATTCTGCATTTTTGTTATAATAAAACATTTGTATCCATAATGCCATTTATAATTCCCGAATTTCAGCTAAATCATATTCTTAAAGTAATTATTTCTAACATGAACTTCACAAAAGTGGATCCAAGTTGCTGCCAAGTGACCCATAAAACTAAGAATATGTATAATGTACATCCACAGCCAGTTTGTTATGGATGATAATAAAGAAATTATTTCACTTAAAGCTGCATAATTTATCCAGTGTATAATGAATTTGCAATTTCCAACCACAGGTATAATTTAAAACTATTTCGAAAGGCATTGCAATATACATGTATATTCTATGTTATGAGAGAATATGACCCATAGATTATCAAACAGTGTAGTTTCTTTTTTTGGGTTACTTTAAAGAGATACACTAATATTAAATTAATTGTGTCAGTGAGAGAAATTTGACAGGAGTAGAGTTTCTTCTTGAAACAGAGAATGAAAATGGAAAAACAAGGTAAGTATATCTGGGTTTGTTAGTAAACAGGAGTGTAATCCACTGCATCCAGTATATTGGTTGTTCACTTGACGCTTTCCCTAGTATGAACGTCTTTTCATGCATTTGCACGCAGAGTAGACCCAGATCAGATGGCTCCTATAGGAGCTGTTTTTTTAGCTCACCTGAGCTGATGGCTCAAGGTGAGCTATTGTGACCGCCTGTCGTCCGTCTGTCCGTCTGTCTGTCCGTTCACTTTTACTCAAATGACTTCTCCTAAACCACTGGGAGGATTTCAACCAAATTTCACAGAAATGTACTTTAGGGTGTCCACTATCAAGTTTGTTCAAATCATGACCCCGGACAAAAAATGGTCCCACCCAATGCTTTTAAAGTTTGTTTTTTTATTTTTTTAAAATCTTCTTCTCTGAAACCACCATTCCTGGAGCTTTGATATTTGGTTTGAAGCATCACCTACTATACCTCTACCACGTTTGTTAAAATAATGACCCCTTGGCCAAAAATGGTCTCACCCTGGGACTTCTTAATATCAGAAACACCAATTAAAATGTTTCGCTTAGCAATTGTGTCGCCAGATAGCCATTTAGGAACAAGGGGATATAACTGCATTGGACAAAATATTTATAATGAAATATGGAAGGTGGATCAGTGTCGCCGTCTTAGAAGGCATAAAACAGATCTATCAAATTCCATGAACAAACAGAGCAGACCCTGATCCTATCGAAGCCATCTTATCTGGGTCTACTCTGTTTGCAGATGCATGAAAACAAGTTTATATGAGGGAACATAAGGGTTAAATAGACTTCTTCACATCAGAAACTACAGTTAAAAGGTTACAGCACATTGGACAGTAGTGCTCTTAGAGCATTTGTTAATCTCTCCAGGTCAATACTACTCTTAACTCTTTGCACGCTAGCGTCGACGCTATGCTTACCTATGCAAACAGTTTTGATCCAGATGAGATACCACATAATGCCGCGTTTCATCAGGATCCAAACTGTTTGTCATCTTGACCATATATTTGCAAAAAAAATGATAGAAAGTTTATTTTAAGAATTGAAAAAATAATTAACAAAGGGCATTTTGAAAGGAATGTTGACCCATTAACCCCATGATGTGTATTATTGGTGACTTGTGGTGCCAAACTGGGAATGTCACAGCTGGGTGTTATAAGTCTTTGCATAATGTTATGTTGTTTCTGCGGTTAATTTATGTGATTTGGAAAAAAAGTATTTAATATCATTATGGTCATTTATTTTAATAAATTTTATTATGCTTATTATGTAATATAGTCTTTATTAATTGCATTTAGTTGAAGTCTAGGTGTTCAATAAAGACCTTTCTCCTTGCTATTAATTGTATTTATTTTAATTTGATTTTGAAAAGAAATAATGTCTTAAGTTAATCAAAATTATTGTCAATTAATAATTGATATTACTCAATCAATGAGTAACTCTTCTCAATTTCAATTGTTAAAAAAACTAATGACCCGTTTACTTGACTGATTATCAGATATTCATACCTAGAGCTGGAATTATTCCTAAACACCTATTAACCCATTCCCAGTTTGCTTTGACAAAAACTAATCTAGGTCTACTCTGTTTGCTAATGAGTAAAAACACGTTATTTCCATAAGGAGAAGTTTGATAAAAACTGTAAACTCAAATCTATATCTTGTCAAAAGCAAACAGAGCAGACCCTGATCAGACAGCTTCTATAGGAGCTGTCTGATCTGGGTCTACTCTTATTTTTAATCCTTCAAAACACATTATTTCTGTAAAGAGAAGTTTTTGCTTTGACAAAACCTGTAGAATCAGATCTATATTGCGTGTCCTTGAAGAATATATCTACAAATTGAAGCAGACAACAATTTTTAATTATACAGACCCAACATTACATAGCGAGCAATGAGTTTGTTTCTGAACATTGATTTCTTTTGCGTATACATATCTGTGTTTTTACTGTTTTGTATTTTGTATAAAATGCTTTTGTTTGAGGGCCTCAAGGTAGATTAGTCATTATGACTAATTGAGCCACCCTCGTTAAATAAAGTCTTTCATTCATCATTCATTCATTCATTTCATTCATTCATTCATTCATTCATTCATTCATTCATTTCATTCATTCATTCATTTCATTCAAAAGCAAACAGAGCAGACCTTGATCAGGCGGCTTCTATAGGATTTGGGTCTACTATGTTTGCTAATGCATAAAAACAGGTTTATATGAGGGAAAGAGGGAAAGGGTTAAAATATTATTTAAAGATACTTCTATTGGCTATTGGTTATTTCACTATTGGTCAGCTGAATACTGTGTATAATGGGGAGGGGGTCACTTATATAAGGAGCTTTGAAATGCTCTTTCAAAGAGATCTGTAATGTCGTCTGCTTCAGATTTGTCGTCATTTGTCGCCATTTAAATTTCTAAAAGATCAGTTTTAGGCATTTTGACCTAAGTTGTAAACAATTTAGATCTTGGTCAGACAGTTACTTGGTATTAGATCTGAATCCAGACTGTGTGTCAATCTTAGTTCAAGTACAAAAAATTAGTCGTGCAGGAAACACCACATACATGACAACAGTTGCCCGAACAGCAACACAAGGAAACAACAAATGTACATAAACATAAACTATAAAAACATCAAGAGATGCACAAAGACAAAACAAACATGTAACGGAACTGTATCTAATACGCTTGCGGGCATAAAGATACTATCCTCTGCACTCCTGAGTATTGCAGTACTACCCTTTGGGTTTTCGCGCGTTTTTTGTCACGTGATATTGTTTACTTCGAAAAGGCTGTTCTTCGTTAATCAACTTTGTTTAAAGTCGATTTCTGGCTATTTTGGCTGACCACAGCGTAAGTAATGGTGCAATAAGATAACTGAATATATTAACAAGCCCTTTGTAAAGCCACATGTTTTATATAAGCCCTTGATTGTGACTTCTTGGAGGAAATGATTCGGCTGATTCTGCAGATTTTGACAGTCGGCTATTTTAGTTGGCAGTTTCAATGAACGCTAGACTTTCGATGCATCAGAGCTGCATTTATAATTGTTAATGTAGAGTTTACACTTCCAGTAATTGCTATCATGTTCGCTTTGTCGCAATTGATCACTGCTATATTTACATATTCATTCAGACTCTGTGAAAGTGTCGTCAGCTTTAAATTGCTGGGCTATTTTTGCATGGAATGTGATTGGATAAACCTTTATTGGAAAAACCTTTATTTCTTTATAAAGAGTAAATATGTTCTCAATGAAGTAATTAGCAGTGGATCATTTTGTATCTTGGTATTGAGTATAGACACTCGTCAGTATCGGTATCGAAATTGTCAGATTCAGTTGTTAAGGGAGATAACTCCATTTGGACCCGTTATACTTTCACACGTGGTTTCTTTCCCTTGATCATCAAAGCTTTAACGATGAATGACTTACTTGATCTAGGGATGGTTTCCTTTACATATTTATGTGGAATAACTGTTTTAGCTTGGATCCTAGTCGGCCATTTGTTTAAGCATTGTATTTACTGTTTGTTTTGTATCTTTCCAGTTCTTCACCACATGTAAGACAATATATACCAATAAAGTCTTGAGGTTTACGCTGACTGAGTCGTGATCAGTACAATAGGGGAGATGGAAGTACCGCCATGGAACATGAGTTCATTGACTTTTCAAATCAAGATCAACTTACATTGTCTCCAGCATAGCCTTAACCTTTTCCCGGTTCTATGTTTATTTCATATTCCAGTACCTATTGAATATTCAATATAATTATAATGAAATATGGAAGGTGAAACATTTTTATAAATAAAGAAACAGATCTATCAAATTCCCTTCGCAATCAGAACAGACCCTGACCAGACAGCTCCTGAGCGGTCTGATCTGGGTTTATTTTGTTTGCAAATACTTGAAACGCGTTTACAGGAGGGAAAGGGTTAAGTCATTGTTTGCAGCTGGTTTGATTTCAACAATATTTTATTCAATGAAGAAAAGGATTGGACAACAGGCATAGCCTATATAAGTCCTCTCCAGTGGTACACGGTAATCACATGTCGTACATGCAAGAAATGTATAAATACATGCAATACTTAACATGTAAAGTAACTAACCTTTCATGCATATTCAATACCGTTATGAAGTAAGGATTAATCGGGATGACCTGGACCCGACTGCACAATCAATAACCAGACCTAATCCAGATCAGTGACCGTGAAATCGGGGTCCGATAGTACAGATTAAAGACAATATGTGAAAATAGTGAGATATGTTTCAATATAAAACATTTGGTTTGTGATTAATATATATCTGAAAGTTTCCTTATCAATAATTATAATAATAATAAAAATCATTTTTTCCTTTTTAACAACTATCCGTCAATCAATCAGTCAAATCCCTCAATCAAATCTCCTGGTGCTCCTGATATAGGTGTGCACTATATCAATAAGTGCTTCTACAGATCCCCTACTCAGACCACTGTCTCCGAATAATAGTGTGTTTATAGTTACTTCCCCTAAGTTGGGTATTCTCCTTAATGCTGTCAGCATGTTTTGCCTGTGTATATTGAATGATGAACAAACAAAAAGGAAAAGGTGATTATCTTCGAGGGAGTCAGCACAGTTTGGACAAGATGGCGATTCTGATAAAAAAAATGATTAAACAGGTGCGTATTAAGGGAAATAGCGTTGTTACACAGTTGACAAAGAAAAAAAATTCACGTAGCATGCCTAGACTGTAATAGATAGGAGGTTTTGTTTTGCTTTTAAATGACGATAGCTTAGTTTTGAACTGGTTAATGGAAGTAGTAGATTTATCTGTGTCTGGTAGAGCATTCCACGCTTTTATCGTGCAAGGTAAAAAACTATTTTGATAGGAAGATGTTCTGCAACGAGGAATTTGAAGAGTTTGGCCAAGAGATCGGAGGTTATATTCTGTTTCTATGGGTAAGAAGGGAGATATAAGAGCCGTTAAATACTGAGGTCATATACCATTTAGGATTTTGTACATAAGTGTGAGCTTGTGGTTTTCTCGTCTTTCAAACAGAGTCTCTATACCTAATTCTGCGTATAAACAAGATCTGGAAGAGTTTCGATGCAGGCCGGTAATAATGCGAGCTGCTTCAACCTGGACACTTTTTAATAAATCTGATTCGAGCTGGGTACAATTTGTCCAGACCGAATTAGCGTACTCCAGCAGAGGTCGAATGAACGCGAGATAAATATTTAGAAGAGAAGGACGACTAACAGGGTATTTCGGCATGCGAAGTACAGTCCAGTCTCGTTATGGCGAACTCGCTTGACACGAAATTCTCGTTGACACGAAGTTTTTGTAAAGTCCCAACTTTTCTTGCTATATATTCTATATAAATTTAAGTTTTTAAGACGAATTCGAATTGATCACATTTTCGTTAAGTTGAAGTCATTTTCCGTCCCCAAAGTGTTTGTTTGCATGTAATTATCGGTGTTTGTATCGAAGTCGCACCTCTCAGTCTGATTGAGTTCGAGGTGTGAATTGGACCTTTTGATCCGACCCTGGCAAAGTACGCCAGGTGATCACGACACACGTAATTACAGTGTTTTGTGGGTAAACAATCACTGATGTCAGATAATTATTCAAACTGTGGAACAATGCCGTGTTGAGTGAACGTTATTTAGTAAAATGACACCTTACCGTTCATTCGTCCTATGTGTCAATCATAACTACTGTAGTGAGAAAGGTAACTTTCAAGCGTCCTCGCTTCCGGACGATTTTGTAGAGATTGGATAAAAAGTAAGGCCTGTTCCTTTTTTATTACCAATACGAGGTGTGTTCCATAAATAATGTCATCTGTGCTTTATTTCGCGGAAATCGTGCAATTCATGCACAAAACCACCTCGTGTCGATTGAGTGATCACTGGCTCGTGACACAGGTAAATATCTCGTCCACACGTTCACTTGCCTCGGTACAGTGTACATCGTTTCATAGCCTATTCGTTAGACTATACACAAAATGACAGGAAAACGAGCTGAAAATGTTCTTGAAATTAGGGCCTATATAAAAGGTAGGTCATTACTCGGCATAAAGGCTGTATATATTCACCGTGAGGTGTGTGACATTTATGGGGATGGCCAAATGTCCCACAGGACTGTTTGTAGGTGGGTAGCTAAATTTAGTGCTGGGCAGCAGCAACTGAAAGATGCTGCTCAAAATGTACCCAAAATATAGTAAAAAGGCTTTTGATAATACAGTCACTGGTGATGAGACCTGGGTGTATTATTTTGAACCAAAGCGGAAGGTTTCCAACCGAATATGGGCCACTAAAAATACCAGACGCCCAAGTATTGCCAAACGAATACGAACGGTAAAGAAGGTTTTGTATGCTATATTTTTCACTAATAAGGTTCAAGCTATTCAAATCCTGGTGCCAAAAGGCAGAAAGGTCACAGGCAAGTTCTATAAAAACGTTGTTCTGAGAAAATTGAAGAACTACTACAAAAGTAGCCGCCCCAAAACAGGACTTAAGTATGTCCGACTTTTGCATGATAATGCACCCGCTCACAAGGCACGTATTGTGACTGACTTTTTGGAGTCAGAGAAGGTTACCGTCCTTCTGCACCCTCCGTATTCGCCAGACTTGGCCCCCTGCGACTATTTTCTCTTTCCAAAACTTAAATATCATTTATCTGGAAGGAGATACAATTCGAGAAATGCCCTTGGATCTGCTGTTTATCAGTGTCTGATGGGTGTCCCATTGAAGAGTATGAAAAATGCTTCCAAAAATGGATTGACCGGCTAAAAAGGTGTATTCTGGCTGGCGGGGAGTATTTTGAAGGGCAGAGCAAATTAAAATGAACAAAAGCACTTCCGCTATATGAGCACCGATGCAAGTGACATTATTTTTAGAACACCCCTCGTACATGCAGTTCAACATTGAATTTAATTTGTCACTTGAGTAATAGCGAAACAGCTCACGGCGAAATATGTAAAATGGTGACTACATTTTGAAACGTCTGGTTTCCCGAATACGGCTGTTCTCTTAGATGTACCGGAAGTTCACGAATCGGAAACCAGCTAATTCACGTGTGATTGCGTATTTCCTGTGCCCGTTTAGGAAAAGGGATTTCCCATAGAAATGGCGTAAACAAACGATGCGCTTTAAAAATCGCCAAACCAACGGTGATTAATTCAATAATAAAGGCAAAAGGGATCTGAAAATTGGATAGGGCCTTGTAAATTACGGCATAGTGTCATTAATGGAGGGTAGGAAAGACAGAATTTTGTTCTCGCAGTAATGGATCAACACGCACATGTACAATTTTATATACACAGAGTGCGATTCTTTTACACAATGTGAACACTAAACTGTACAAGCACATTAGTATTCTTGTAATATGGCAGCTTGTTCAAGGTGAACGTAATGGAAGAAACTAGATTTTTTTGAAAAATGGCATGTGATTTTTGAGTCGAAATCTCGATGAGTCGAAGTTTTTTAACAAGGATGGTCTGTGTGTTTCCGAGTGAAAACTAATGACTTGGTTTTCTGTGGATTTAAGGAAACAGCCCATTGATTTCCCCAGTTATTTACCATTTCAAGGTCTGTCGATAGGGATGCTGCACACATTGCCTCTTGGTTTTGGTCAACTATCACAAAGAGCGAAGTATCATCTGCAAAGAGCTTTACACTATGTGTTAGATCATCAGTAATGTCATTAACATAGAGTAATAATAAGAATTGTCCTAATACCGATCCCGGGGGAACACCGGCCTCGACCGGTGAAAACCCAGAGAAGAAACATTCAGTCACGACCTTTTGTTCCGTATCACTAAGATAACTTTCTATCCATTTTAGAATATTTCCACATATTCCATATTGACTACGTTTTAGTAAAAGACCGGTATACCAAACTCTATCAAATGCTTTGCCAACATCACAAAAAACGATTCTTACATCTTTACCTTTATCTAGATTGGAAATAATCGAATTATAGATGTCTATCAGCTGATTGACTGTACAGTCATTGGGTTGAAACCCTGATTGTTGTTTGCATAATAAATGTTTTCTTGAATGTAGTTGAATAGATGTTTAAATAAAATATTATCCATAAGCTTACATACAACACTGGTTAGTGATAGTGGACGGTAATTGATTGGCATATCAGAATCTCACTTTCCTTTGAATATTGGTGTCACATGTGACCGTTTCCACTGATAAGGGACTTGTTTTTGAGAAAGAGATAAATTGAATAACTTTGTTAACGGTGCTCATATAGACGGGATTACTTGTTTGAGAATTCTCGGACTAATGTTATCCGGCCCAGGTGGTTTCATACTATTTATCAGTTTTAATTGGTCAACCACTTCCGATTCAAGCACCGTTATATTTTCAAGCCGTGATCCAGTGCACTCATTGAATTGTGGTGGTAGTGGCCCATTACTTAATTTGGAAACGGAACAAAAGTACTCATTAAAATCCTCGGCCTTTTCAGTAGGGTGAAATAAAATTTGACCATTAGACTTTAGGGGCGGGTTGCATACGTTAACATTATTAAATTTAGAAATGGATTTTGTAATTCGCCACCAGTTACCAGGCGGAATATTTTTATCTGTCAATTGTGTGCACATTTTAGTTTTGTATAATTCTTTCGATTCGCGCACTAATTTGATGACGTCATTTCGGAGCTTACGAAACGTTTTCCCAATGGTTCGGGTTATCGGAACGCTTTGCTTTTTGGTGAGCACGATTTCTCTGACGCATTTTATGGCGGATAATATTATTAATAAACGGTTTATCATTTGGCCTGATAACAACAGTTTTTGTTGGGATGCGACGTTGAGCACAGCTTTGGAAGGTATTTACAAAATTAGTATATACCGTATTTAAATTCTGAAGGGTGGTGATCCCCCGAAAGCAAAAATTGCAACACAAAAAGAGAAAATTGCAGACTCGGTTTTATTGAGTCTGTTCATGAGCAGCAATTGAAAGTGCAACACTACTCACGCCCCCTAGCACCGGCTTAAGCGGTATTCAATTTTCAGAACAAGAAGTACTGAAATTCATGATCTCGAAGGATCAGAAGGTATAACAACACTGAGAATGAAGTACGGGGCGACGTTTTACGGCTGCCACACAAGCACTTAACACCTGCTGTTAAGTTATTACTGTTAAAGACGTCTCTATCCCAATTTTGAGAAGATAATTCCGTGTTTAATTCATCATAATTTGCCGACTTGTAATTTCTTATGGTACGTTTTTAAGCATATATTTTGTATGTTGAAAATTTCACTTCAACTGAGATAACACAGTGCGAGCTACAGATAGGAGGAGCAACATCAACGTCATAAACATTTGCAGTATTATTAGTAATACAGAGATCGATGCCCGTTCCCGTATCAGTCGTGTAGTTAGTGGGTTCATGTACAAAATTTTCCATGTTTAATCTTTGAAGTAAGTGTTTAAAATTCAATGAAAGCGTATTGATATTAAAATCCCCTTGCACAAATGTATGGATGTTGCAATCTAGAGCACGTGGCAAGTTATCATATAAATTGTCTAGTAAATGGAAAAGTAGTAAAGTCAAGCAGGCAAAGCCACATGCAAGACGCAACCACCACCAAAACACCGATAGACAGCATGACACACACACACACACAACCACACACCCAAACGCACGCACACACACACACACACACACACGAAATGAACACAGAAAACACCAAAAGAGACACAAGAACCAGGGACAAACGTTCCACAACATGAACAAACCACAAGCACAAAGACGCAAGGCAAACAAAAGGAAGGGTGACAAAGAGAGTACCGCCTTGGAACGGTCAGCAGCAAAAACACCACTGGGGGTTTAAACCGGTTTACGGACGTCCTAACCTCGCACTTCTCTCAAAGTCACCCTAGCTTTACAAATATTGTAAATAAAGGTATCCCCGCTGGACTTACCCACAACATAGACGACGGTGAACACAGGACAACATGTAAAACATAGCATAATAACTGTGACAATCCGTCAAATATGTACTCAATGACTTTGCTGAAGTCAGAGCACCTGCAGGTAAGCCGTTAAGGGCACGACAGGGAAAACATAATACATGAGTCTGGTAAGCTCCTCCTGTATCCAAGTTTAAGAGTATACCATCATAGAGTACTACCTGTTCCGAAGGTTTAACAATAACTATACGATCTCGATGGGCGATAAACAATATACTATTCTTCTGTTTTCTTCAACTTTATTCTGCGAACATTACTTTACAACGATACTTTCGATACATGACCATGCCGACTATCTATTGCAACATCGACGAAAATAGACTTTTTCGGTCTAAAACCAAGACGAATAAAACTATGAACCTGGACGACAATAGTGCGGCCGACTGCGGCGCCTATGGATACGATCTCTTCAGAACATTCCCCCCTTCTAGAAAATTCTTGCAATTTTCTACAGACAAAAATAACGAAGCAAACGATAACTCTGTAGACCAAACTTGTCTACTAAACTATTAACTAACTATTACACAGATAATGTAAACATTGATCAAGTCTATTTGCAGTAAAACACCTCTCTATGCCATTCATAAAACTTTAAAAATTCAAGACACTTTGAATCTTAATAAAATTCTAAGCATCAGATGTGTTTTTCAGCAAACCTCTCATATCAAGAACGATAACTCTTACAAGTACTAATAAATGCTCACATCCTTAATATTTTCTTTTTCTTGTCCTTTGACATTCCAATACAATTTACATGTACTTGCAATATTTCAACGAGCTTTTGTTAAAGTTCACTTTCAAAACCTCAACAAAGCGACAATGATACAAACATTTTTGGTTTAAACACGATATCAGAAACTCTATTTAACAAACTAAAAAAAACACCCAGATAGTACTTCAATCATTTTCCAACACATCAACCTGTGAAAATATCTTTAGACATACGAATATTAATGATCAAGACCACAAGTAGTGTCAATAACTTGATCAATCACTACTTTATTTCTTGAATATACATTTTTACTTATAATCTCACAGGCTGATTACAAAAGATGGCATATAACATTGTTTAAGTTGGTCCATGACTCCTAACAATTCGAAAGCATAAATCACATTAATTACACAATTACCTAACAATACTTTAAAGAATTAAAACGAATACATGCATTTTCCAAACGAGTATCATGAACATAAAGATGCATTTTTATGTTCAGACCTTCCTTGGAAAATATCTTTGCATACATGAAACTGTTCATGAATTTTACAACCTTGTAAAACATGATATTTTCTATGCAATCAAGACATGACAAACTTTTCTTTTATGTACATGAATGTGGCGCTGTGTAGACCTCCCAAACACTTTCAAACAAAACAATACCTGTCAATATTCTTGGACTTTCGACAAACATGTTCTAGAACCCTTTCTAAAATTTTCAATATTAACCTATATGGAGTCTGGGTATCCCAGATCTCATATACAATACATTCACATTCAAATTATAAGAGACTATAATGGTAGTTTTCTTTACACAGCTTCTGAAAATGATTGTCTCAAATTACAACCATTTTTACTATATTGTATCTGGGTATTCCAGATCACATATCAATGCACTCAAAATAGAATTATAAAAGACTATACCAATTATTCTTTGACATAAGCTCTATAATGATTGTCTGAACCATTCATTATACTCTATATGATATCTGGACATTCCAGATTTCATACCACATACATTTCAAAATAGAATTATAAAAGACGATACATATATAAATTTTACAAAGGTTTTGTCTTCATCTGTCTTAATGGACCTCTGTAGTGGTTTATTTGCGTACTACGATATGACGTCTGGCAGTCTATAAGCACATAGTTTTTACGTCTAGCAGTTCATATACTCAATATTTGACGTCTGGCAGTTTATATATATATATACACACATTCTGACGTCTGGCAGTTCTTTCTTGCGCGCACACGCATTTTATACGAATTCTAACTCTGATTTAAGAATTAGAGCTTTATTATGGCTCTTGAACGGCACTTTCTGACGGTACGATTAAACACAACCGATGAATAGGTCGTTTCACAATTTTGCTCGCGATCTGTACCTCGGCAACTCGCACCTGACCGTCCGCTCCTGGAAACACACGTGTTACACGTCCCAACGGCCATTTTCCCCGGGTTGTATCTGGATCGACAGCTAGAACAATATCTCCAACGACGAAGTTTCGCCTCTGCTGGTGCCATTTTTTACGAGAGGCAAGGGTCGGTAGGAATTCACGCAACCAGCGACCCCAGAAATGTTTCACGAGTTCTTGAACCCGTCTCCATCGTTTCCTATAGCTGCAATGCGTACTGTCTACTGTTTCTGGAGCAAATTCACCACCAAGTTGTCCATGCAAGAAGTGATTTGGTGTTAATACACACTCATCCTTTGGGTTTGCACTTTGGAAAGTCAGTGGTCGACTGTTTATTAAACTTTCTGCGCCAGTGAACGCGGTTAGCAACTCCTCGTCTGTTATGTCTGCATTCTGGAGAATAGCATACACGGCGCGTTTCGCACTTTTTATCATGGATTCATGTACTCCACCGAAATGCGGGGTTCCTGGTGGAATGAAATGCCACTGAATTCCCTGGTTTGCACCTTTCTTGGCGATTTGGTCTTTGTTAAGCTGATCATAGAGTTCCTTCAGCTCGCGCACAGCTCCGACAAAATTAGTCCCGTTGTCCGAAAGAACGACTTCCGGCAGACCCCGTCGATTTGTGAACCTGTAGAACGCGTTCAGAAAAGAGTCTGTATCCATTGCGTAGGAAAGTTCTAAATGCACTGCACGGCAACCCATGCATGTGAATAAGCACAAATAACGCTTGTGTCTGGGTTTTCCACGGCCTTGTTTAGTTAAGAAAGGCCCTGCATAATCGACTGCTGTTTGGCTAAATGCTCTCATTGACCGTCCTAGTCTATATTCCGGTAGGGGGCCCATCTTCTGATGAGCTGTGTTCTGCTTTCTACGTTTACACTCTTGGCACTTGTTTTCTAAGTCTCTTATTTCTTCACGTCCTGAAACTATCCAATATCTAGCTGACAATTTTGCAAGCGTTTGATTTGTCCCACAGTGATTTCCACTCTCATGATGATGTTTCACAATTAGTTTTGTCACTGAATTCTTTCTTGGGAGAATCACAGGGTACTTTGAGTCATATGGCAAGTGTTCAGCGAATTTCAAACGACTATCACTTCTCATTACCCCTTCTTCATCTAGTTTTGTGTTTAATTGCAAAAGTTTACTAGCGTTTGGAATAGGTTTTCCCTTTTGCAAGTTCTGATATTCCTGTTCGAAGTCTTCAGCTTGGGCTCTGCGAGTCAACAGATTTTTAGCATTTTGCAGCTCACCTAATAGCAACTCTTTGTTACAGTTTCTTTCATCTTTTGCGAGTTGACAGTTCTCTATAAACCGATTGACCCATGCAGAGACTCGCACTAACCGATTCCATGACGAGTAATTCTCCGGATCTAAACGATTTTCGTCACTCGAACTTTTAAACGAAAAGTTCACCGCGTTTTCTGTTGTTGATTTTACTTTCATTTCACACTTCGCATTGTCATTTTGCTGAAACTTGTTTTCTGGCCATTCTTCCTCTGGTGCCCAGAGAAATGCAGGACCCCTCCACCAAAGGGTCTTTTCACCGAGATCAGTTACGGTTCTTCCTCGTGTGGTCAAGTCCGCGGGATTTTCTTTGCTTGGTACGTAACGCCATTGCTGAGGTTCCGAAACGGTTTGAATACTTCCGATTCTGTTCGCGACAAACGGTTTAAAGCTTCGACTTTTAGCTCGCACCCACCAAAGTACATTCATACTGTCTGACCAAAACATAACATCCGACATTGGAATTTTCAATGTTTGTGTAACCTGTTCACACAATCTTAGTCCTAGCACGGCAGCTATCAATTCTAATCTTGGGATACTGACACTTTTCAGTGGAGCCACTCTTGTTTTTGCCGCTACGAATTTGATTACAATGTCACCATTTGGATAAACATGTCTTACATACGCTACAGCACCATATGCTTCTGTAGATGCATCAGAAAATATATGTATTTCACTGTGTAGCTCGTTCTGGAACTCTAAACTTCTCTCTAATGTGACAGTTCTCAGTTCTGACAAGTCTGATAACCACATTTGCACTTTTTCGTCTAGTTCTGGGTCCAGAGGTTCATCCCAGTCTAATCCTGAAGTCCATATCTCTTGCAACAATATTTTTCCCCTAACGACCACTGGAGCTACCATTCCGATCGGATCAAACACTGTTGCAATCTTACTGAGTACAGTTCGCTTTGTTAGAACACCCTTTTCTTGTTTTTCGTTCACGCGAACATTGAATTTGTCATCAGCGGATGACCACCATACGCCCAATGTTTTTATTGCTGGCATATTTGTTGTCTCTAAGTCAACTTCCTTCGCGCGGTCTTCTTGTGGAATGTCTTTCAGTACTTTCGGTGAATTCGATAACCATTTTCGCGCATGCATTCCAGCCAGTTGCCAAAGCTCTGACAGCTGGCGGTAGAGTTCGACTCCTTGCTGTTCTTCTGGCACCGAATCCATGCTGTCGTCCATATAGGTCGACTTCAACACTGTTTCTGCTGCGATTGGATACTCGTTTACGAGAAGACTAGCATGTTTCTGCGATACTAATTGGGCCAGAAACGGCGAACAGTTCACACCGAAAACTAATCTACTAAACTGATACGTGTCTGGTGGCTTCTCAGGCTCTGATCTCCACAAGAATCTGTGATAGGGCCGGTCTGATTCCTTCAAACCGATCTGAAGGTACATTTCCGCTATGTCACACACAACTGCCACTGGGTACTTTCTGAACCGTAGGAGTACATTGAATAGGTCACGCTGCAATTTGGGACCTTGATGAATTGTGTCATTTAACGAAACGCCCTCTGTTTTCGCTGAGGCATCGAAAACAATGCGTATCTTTGTGGTATCTTTATCAGGCTTGATCACCGGAAAATGCGGTAAGAACCATTGTCCTGGTATCTCACCACAATTGACACTTACCGGTACTTTTTCTACATATCTTTTGTCCACATACTTTTGAATTGTCTCTTGATATGATTTTGCCAGTTCAGGGTTTCTATTCAGCCTCTTTTCAGTGTTTTCTAGTCTTTTCAATGCCATATCATAGTTTACTGGTAACTTTTGATATCTATCTTTCCATGGAATTGCAATTTCATACCTGCTATTTTTAAAAGTCATAGTTTTCTCTGTTTTTATTAACACTTGCTCTTCTTCAACAGTAGTTTCCGGTTTGTTCGAAGAAACGATCTCATGTTCTATCTCCCAAAATTCCTTCAAGGTTTTATTCAATTCTTTTACTTCACAATTGTCTCTTTGGAAGAATGTATACATACTGACGTTTGTTTCTGTGACAGTTGGACCTACGCATGTCCAACCAAGGGGCGTCAATCTGGCAACAGGCTCACCCTGTTTCCCGCTGATTTCATGGAGAGACATGTGCAGTTCAGGGTAGTCTATCCCGATCATTAAGTCTACTTTTTTATCTCGAGCAACTTGCGGAAACTGGATTTCTCTTAAGTGAGGGTACTGTTTAGTATAGCAATTCCAATCAACTGCCGGTAGGTTTCCGGTAACATTTTTTATAGTTTGTACCTCAATGTTCTTTCTAATCTGTCCATTTAAGCTTTCAATTCCGACAATTACAGGTTTACTTTCAAAACTTTCACTTTTGCCACTCAGTACATTCACTGTGATTTTTCGAGTCTCATTATTTGATTCCAGTCCAAGTTCAGCCACAATATCGGCATTTATGTAAGATTTTGTGCTCCCATCGTCCAATAAGGCATTCACTGACAATTTTCGTTTCCCATTTTGTAATATCACTGGGACTGTTCGCAGTGCAACACGTGGTCTAGGCTGGTATGCTGAATACGAATTGTCATCATTTGAACTTGTCACAGTTGTGCTGTTGTAACTTGCCTGTGACGCTAACTGGCGTTCATCACTAGTGTGAAGCAGCGTGTGATGATTCTTTTTACACATTTTCTCGCGGCATTTCCACTTTTTTGGGCAACTGGTTCCCATATGATTTTCGGAAAGACACCGAAAGCACAATTTCAGCTCTTTAGCTTTGTTCCAACGTTCTGTGACAGGCAGCGCTTTAAAACTTCCACATTTCCATATTCCATGACTACCAGAACACAATGTACATTGATAACTGATTTTACTGTCTGGTTCATTTTTTCTCATCGTGTGATAACTACGCTCACTTCTATGACTGTCATTGACTCTGTCACGATAATTTCGCTCATATCTGTCATTGGCTCTTTCTCGATCAGGCTTTCTGTCACCTCTCTGGGTTGTGTCTAGGCCAAATTTTGTTTCCATAGCAACATTATAAAATTCTGCCTCTTTCAACACCTACTCTCTTAGCGTTTCAACTGATTCTTCATGTTTATGTTCAAATTTCCATCTTTCATAACGAGCAATCATGGATTGAGGCAGTTTCTTAAGGAGCTGAAGGCATAGGAAACCACTTTTAAGGTCATTTGACTCATTCTCTTTAAGATTTATAAGAGCAATGTCCAACAAATCAGCGAACTTGTTAATCATTGTGGTGTTTTCGTATTTGATTAAAGGAAAGGCGTCAATTTCCTCAAGAAATCTGTTTACCTTACGCCGCTGTCCTCCGAATTTTCTCTCTAAGCGTTCCTTTGCAGCGTCATAAGCCACTGCACTATGTCCTAATCCTTCAATGGTTCTCAATGCTTCTCCACCTAAATACTGTCGTAACTGTAAAAACTTGTATTCAGCTGTGGCATTTGTCTCATCGATGCATGATTTAAACGCACTTTTCCAAAATTCATACTGTTTCTTCTCACCTTTGAATATGGGTATAGACACACGTTTTAATTGTTTGTACATGTCCGAGCTTACCGATTTATCCTCTGGCTCTTCTGTGTCCGATTCTGTCCCAAAACACTGATACAATTGGGCAGTCTCTTCATATTTAGCATTCATAGTGTCAATCTCCGACAATGCCTTTTTCATTTCACTTGTTCTTCCTTTCTCCTTATGATTTGTCACAATTGCTGTTATAATCTCCGATAAATTGTCCATTGCAGTTTCAAGCCGATCTAAATTTGTTCTTAATTCTTCTTTTGTTGAGTCTTCATCACTCAACAATTCATGCAAGCGATTTCTTGAACGAGTAAACACAGCTTGTGCACGAGACTTTTTTAATTTTAGTTCAGCCAAGGCAGACTCTTCTAAGTGCTTATCATGTTCTAAGTCCGTGGCCATTTCGCCTGGATCCATAGCCATGATTCTTATCACGAATTGTTGATTTTCTCGATGAATTTATTGCGAGAATTCCTCATAAGCCGGGTCACACGGCTTATGTATTCGCGTCCGAAACCCTCGATCCGAATACCTGTGGTTCGATGATCCTTTGGGCCGAATCGAATTCAGCTATGGTTTCTTATCCTCCACGGCGGGTCACACGCCGTGAATAATCAACTTTCCTTGACTTAATCCTCCTCTTTGACGGGTAAGCACGACAAAGAATTACGATTGTCACAAATGTCCTCCATTCGAAGCAGATTACACGATAAAGTATCCCTTTTACGCCGGGTAAACACGGCATAAAAACCTCGCTCTGCTACCAATAAATGTTCCGAAGGTTTAACAATAACTATACGATCTCGATGGGCGATAAACAATATACTATTTTTCTGTTTTCTTCAACTTTATTCTGCGAACATTACTTTACAACGATACTTTCGATACATGACCATGCCGACTATCTATTGCAACATCGACGAAAATAGACTTTTTCGGTCTAAAACCAAGACGAATAAAACTATGAACCTGGACGACAATAGTGCGGCCGACTGCGGCGCCTATGGATACGATCTCTTCAGAACACTACCCTCGGCCTGTCATCGCGCAAGCAAAGAGGGAAGCGTAGCTACCGACTGTAAAAGGGTCGATAACCAAACATGCAGTGTGTTGCAATATAATAGGATCATAACCTTTCTTTTTAAATGTTTTAATGCGTTTTATAAACAAATCATGAAAATGGATATGACCCCGAATTTTCCTGAGTTTGTAGATAACATCCCCATAAAATGCTGGTTGAGAAATGCCTTGTCGCAGTAACGTCCGTAGATTGCAATTATATTTACTAATGAGAGGTAAATTTCGATAATAAAATTTAGAAAAGGTTTTCCGAAGTTTGTGATATCTGTAACCTTGCTTAAGAAGTTTATCAGTTATAACTAAATTACGTCTGTTAAAATCTTCAAGCAAAGAACAGGCTCGGGCAAACCTAATAAGTTGAGAAATATAAACACCATAAGATGTAGAACGTGGCACATCCCCATCTAGAAAAGGATAATTAACAATTTTAAAATTAAAATCTTCTCTTTTATCGTATACTTTGGACGAACCTTTATCATTTGTAATTGAAAGATTCAAATCTAAAAATGAAGCATTAATGTCAGATTGATTAGCTTTGTTTAAAGACAGTTCTTTTGGGTAGATTGAAGAAACCATAGTATCAAAATAAGGATTATCTAAATTCAAAATATCGTCTAAATACCTTGAAGTTTTATTAAAAGCATTAACAATATCGGACTGTGTATCAGGTATTAAGCTAAGCATAAACTCCCTCTCGTAGCAATACAAAAACAAATCTGCAACAAGAGGGGCACAATTTGTACCCATGGGTATACCAACAACTTGACGATATATGGTATCTCCATAACGCACAAATATATTATCTAAAAGAAAGGTAAGAGATCTACAAACATCAAGGCAAGTCCACATTGTGTAATGTTCAACTTCTGAATTCGAAAAGAATGAACGTTGAACATAACAAGCAATGAACATTTTGTTTTCTCTGGCAAAGGTTTTTTCTATTAATTTAATAAGTCTATCCTTTATAAGATGGTGAGGTAGAGTAGTATAGAGTGTAGAGAAATCATAAGAGCTCAGTAAAGAAATGTTATACTGTTCATTTTCAAGTTTTGTTAAAACATCATTTGAATTTTTTATGGACCAAAAAACATAAATACCAGAATTTTCATATATTTTATCACAGTAACGTTTAACATGTTCTTTGATCGTAGTAAGACAGGACGTCAAAAGTATAGATAATTTAGTAGTGGTACAACAGCTAGAGTTGGCAATAAAACGCGACTTATAAGGGTTTTATGTAGTTTCGGAATCCAGTACAAAGTAGAACGTTTATGTTGTTTTATGTTAGGACCAGACTTAAAATCATTGCAAATTTTTACATGTTCCGAGACTATATCTTTTTCAAGTGTTTGAACTGTTATATAAGTTTTTGAATCAGTTAGCTCCTTCTTTAAAACATCAACATAATACAATCTTCAAATAGTGATTACATTGTTTGATGCCTTGTCAGCAGGAACAAGAACATAATCTGAATGAAAATTAGAAATGTTTTTCTTCAAGTAGCGAAATGTAACTCTAGGTCGAGGTGGTAAAAGATGGTTATTTGATTTGTAAAAAGTTATTCGTGTATCAATGATATCGAAAATACATTTCTTCCAATCCGAAAGGGCATTAACATCAGCATGTTCTCGTCGACACCATTTGATGCAGAAGTCTTGAATAGCTTCCGCAATATGAGTTCGACAAGCGTCAAAATCAATAAGGGAAGGTAATCTATATTTAGGTCCTTTAGTTAGGAGGGTCCTGAGACGTTTATCCTTAATGATATCAAAATTACCAGTAATGACATGACCAACTGGTTTATAGCAAAAGCTAGAAATGCTACAATCTCAAGAAATAGGGGTAATAACATCAATATTTAAGTCAGAGACAATTTTATTGTAGTTCAAAATAACATTTCTAATAGGTTTATTATATTTATAACAGATGATAGGTGATTCAGAGTTGATGAAATATTTGGGAATAGCATCGATTACATTCTTATCACGAAAAAAAATTTGAATATCAATAAAATCGATACCTTTATTTAGGAACTGAAGTTTCAGAAAATGTCTTTTATGTTCAGATTCTTTATCAATACGTGGACGAAGAACATGCTGTGTGTAACTTTGTATAAGTGAGGCAGTATTAATTAACGGATCTGTACGCATATAGATTTTATCAGCCTCTTCTTCTATTGACTTAAGACAGGAAAAGGGTAAAGACGATAAACAAGATAACATAGAATGTTTACCAGTTTGTTTTAGAATAGTATGTAAATCATGAATAGACATATTACGACGTAATTTACGCTTAATATTACCATTTTTACGTCTGCCATGTGATCTACTTTTACGTTTTCGAATAGAAAATATAGAGAAAATATCGATACTTGGATCTTTAGAAATGTTGCCGCTTTGGAAAATGTTATCATTAAGGCCTAAAGGAAAAGGTGTTTGTAATTTCTTTATCCAGTCTAGCTCTGTGATAAAACGAGCTTTAGATTTTAAACTACCAGTAGTTTTAGAATCATAATAAATTTGTTCTACTGGTTGAACCGAAACATATTTGAAAGAATGTCCTGTATGACGAAAATGCTGGTAAAGAAAATTGCGTACTTTTTTGATCCGGCAATGGTAACTGTGTTCACGAAACCTAGTTTTTAAAGAACGTCCTGTCTGACCTACATATTGAATGCCACAACGTGGCGCATTTCATGTAAGAACATATATAATATTAGATGAGTTTCAGTCTACATCAGAATTAATCTTCACACTAAACACTCTACCATTAACAAGAGATTTAATTGTTGATCTAGTAGAAATGAAATTGCAACACATACACCTCTTACTATTGCACTTAGTAATTATTGGATACACCCTATGTCTTTTGTTCAAATAATGTGAATTTAGATGGACTTTACCATAACGAATGATAGATTGCTTTAAACGAGACAAAACGATTTTAGGTCCATTATGAAAAATGTTACTAATAGCCGAAGAGGGAACATGAAAAGATGAAGCAGAAGACAATTTTAGAGGTTTAATACAAACTGACGGCTGTAGTGATTGGAAATTAGCCAGGTTATGAGGAATCTGAACGGAAGACACAGAGTGTAAGTTTAAGTTATTAATTTTGAGTTTAGGGAGACTATTCATATTTCGTGTAGTAATTGTAGCACCCTTCTGTAAAAAGCGACATACGTATGTAACGAAAAGTGGTGTAAAATAATATAAAACATACCAGAGGTTATGACAAAAATAAAGAAGACTAAGAATATGAATGAAACAATGCATAGTGAAACATTGAATGGGTAAAAAGTAAGAAGAAACACAAATAAGGTAAAGTCACACTAGAGAAAACGCAAAGGGCACAAATCTTAAAAGGGAAATTAAAATAGTCACACAATATGTCGGTGAGTACGGAAGCCACCATGAGGTGCAAAGTACGGTGTAAAGGTATGAGGAAACACATTGAATGTAGAGCAATCCCTGCAAGAGGAAGAAAACAATAACTCAAATCATTATTTGAGTTAGGGGGTCTATAAAATATTCCTAATAAACATGTACACCCTTTAGTGTTTATTCCGACCCAAAGTAGTTCTAAATTGACTGATGTTAAATCTGCTCGAACTTGATAAGGCATACTGTCTTTAATGTAAGATAAGATAAGATATGATAAGATAATGTTTTAATATTGTGACTTGTGCATTTCACAGATATATCAATGACAATAAATTAAATAACAAACTCACATGTAGCACCCGGCCCTTTGGGCCTATAAGTCACCAAAATTTCGATAATATATATGTGAAAAATATACTTTTGTAGTTTTCTACTGTTTCAAGTTTCTATATACATGGTATAAACAAAAAAGCACGTTAAAAAATGTCTCAGACAGATTTACAACCAGTGCTGATTCAGATGAGGGGACTCCTAACGAGGCCTCCGACCTGTATCAGCTATGTTTGTCAGTCAATGTAAGGGTATAATGACTCAAATACCTCGGTCCACATGACCTTTGGCTATACACACAATAACAAGACATAAATAACACATTCCATCTTAAGATCGCTTCAATCATTCGATCGTTTGTTAAGAAAAAGACCACTGTAGTGCAGAAACTTTCTATCTGCAACATATTCAAACACTAACCCATCTAAACATCAAACCATGTAAGTTACTGCAACACAGTGGATGTGTTCCTCTGTCTAACTACTATATACATGTATAACCAAATAACTAACTGCGTGTATATACATGTATATGCGCATCTTTAACAGTTACTCAACCTTTATCCTGCTGGGAATAAATAATATGTGCTCAAACTCTGAACTGCTACAGTTCGATTCGATTCGATAAAGCTTCCGAGAAACGTTTGAATGAGTGTCAAACAGCTGAAATCCTGATGAGACGTCGAGTTACTCGGCGTCTCATTTGGACCCAAGCTGTCTGCAAATACCAGTAAGGCGGCGCTTCGCAGGCTAAGGGTTTAGACTGTGTGCTGTTAAAAAAGATCTTATTCGAGATTGTCTCATAGATAAACCCTGATATGTAGATAATAAGTTTACGTATATAACCTGTCCCTTCTCATTCTTATTGCACCTAAAATGAATAATGTATATAGCTACTCCGCCGCCAAAACGATTTCTATCGTTGCGTACTGGGCCTTGAAACCCTGGGAGTTCTAAATCTCTGTTTAAAATGGTGTCACTTAGATGCGTTTCAGATATACAAAAAATATCGTATTGTGTCAATTCAGATTCCACAATATCTAGTTTAGGGAATAAGCTGCATACATTATTATGTACAATAGTTATATTTTTCCGCGGATAGTTTTTGTGAGGTCCTGGATTACCTAAATTCCACCAATTAAGAGTAACAGTTCTAACGCACTACGAGGGAGGCATGTACATGTGCAGCTGGTTTAAAAAAGATGCTTTAATTCGGACAGGAGGGTGAACCCAAAATGATAACTAGCACAGTTCTTCATAGTTTACAGTGACATACAGTGTTTAATCCATTACCTGATGACTATTCATGCATGTAAGAGCATAATGAGCTTAATTGTTATATACTAAAATGCCTCCAAACCGTAATTAAAGAAGAAATGAGATCTGCCTATATAGATGGCAGCTTAATCCAGGGTGAAAATGTTTAACACTTTCTTAAGTTGCCACCTGTCCAAGTGATAATAAACTTTGATGCTTGACTGATTGTCTGGATTTGAGGGAGCTTACTTTTATTTCATCATGAGTGCTTGATTTATTTTTTACTTTAGTAGAAACAAATGAATCGGACTTTAACACTTATGTTAACTGAGTCATCAGAGCTTTATCAGATTGCTCCTACAGGTCCTGCCTGATCTGGATCTAGTTTGTAAATGCTTAAAATACATCTCATCTGGTAAAGGGTTTGACATTGTGGTATTTAAACTTGAATAAGTGTGAGGTTGGGCGCCCATAAACCGGTTTAGCCCCCAGTGACTTTTGTCACTGACCATTCAAAGACGGTGCTTCCATCTTCCCCCTATTGTTTGATTGTTTTGTCTTTGTTCGTCTTTTGTTGTTTTTATAGTTATGTACATTTGCTAGTTCCTTGTGTTGCTGTTCGGTCGACTGTTTGTTCTGTATGTGGTGTTTCCTGCATGACTCATTTTTGTACCTTTATCATTAGCTGGCAGCTAAAGTGTAATCCTCGATCATCACAGGCTATGTTTCAAATACTGCAGCTGATATTGATCAACAGCAATAGTCGTTTACTTACTGTTAATGTGTTTTATATAAATACTGCTACAAATAGTATAAACCTGTAGCCAGATTACAAGTCACGTTTCAAATGTAGCAGCCGATTCTGGGTCTCTATACTCTACTTTTTACAAAGTGTTATTTCAGAGTTACAAAAGAGCTGAGGTTTTTTTAACACAAAATTTTGAACACATCTAAAAGTTCTTATCATATGCATCTAGACTGACTCCTGCCTATTGGCCGCACACATGCACATGGAAGCTTGTCTTAACCCCGCATAAATGACCACATGGTTCCCGGTCCATGCTGCCACAATACAAATTGTCTTAATGCAACTTGATGGCTGGCAACTTTCATCAATTACTTCAGATTTTACAGCCTGGTCAAGGAAAGTACACTTTCATCTAAGATGAAAATCTTGGAAAACCTGAAAATTGAATATATATGAAAGTTACCACTTGGCAAAAACTTCAGAAACACACATAGAAGCATTATAAATTTTAAATTTATGTATTTATGAAGTATGTGTAGTACCTAATTGGTCTAACCCTCTGTCTCATGAATATTCATGAATAAATAAAAACGATCCAACAGCTGATTTGTTTGATTGCAAATGAGCACAGGAAAATGTAGAATCAGATCCACCTGTATAGTTTTCCATTTATAGTAAATGGGACAGAATCTAATAATACAGCTCCCACTGGAGCCATCTCATCCGGCCAATACATAAAATGGCATCCGTATTGGGTGAATGGTGAAATGTTTTTTGCAAGTACTGATTATTCTCAATAGAAATTGTCGGTGCACTCTAAAGAATTGACTTTGCAAACTCTAAGCCCTACTATCAACGCGTTCTTTTTAACCAAGTACCTGTTTGCATAAAGGTTTGATGCTAAATTTTATAAAGAACTTTTTTCACTAAACCTACAGAACATTTTGAGCTAGTGTATGTAATAATATACTTTCTGTTGTTGCTGGATCACTAAATTGAAAAATAAATTGAGTGTCGTTATGGAATTTCAACAATTTCTAGTTAATAGCAGTGTAGACCGAGATCAGCTACAACACTGAAAATTTGGCAACAGTCAGCTGATCAGATTCTACAACTTCAATGCAGTAGCTGATCTAGGTCTTGCGTCAAGCTTGTTTGCAATGTTCTTTGATTGGAAATACCATAGCACTTAGCGGTACTTTTACATGAAGTGACATGATAACTCATTGCTATTATTTAGTGGCGTATATTTACCGTGTATATTACCATGTAGCTTTCTTGGAAAAAATCTTCTCACAATCCATTTCCCATCTGAATGGAGGTGGTATTTTCTTCACTGAATTAACATGGTTTAGTCCTTATTATGGATGGACCATACATGTCTGTTTCAGAGAAATGTCTTTCATTATTGCCGTTTGTCTGTTTTTAAAGGAATGTCTTTCATCATTGCCCTCTGTCATACAAGCAATGGCATTCTGATATGAAATACAATAGGCATTTAAACATATTTTTTTCTAAACAGTATAGGGCTTATATTCAGGTTTGTTTTCACAAGTGAACTGTATTTCTATCACATTTTGATAGCACAATGTCTTATTGATCTTTAAATTACAGTGAATGCTGCTTTTATGCACAGGGGTCTGGACCGCTTCATGGGGGTCTATATGTACTATATAATAACAAGGGTTCCAACTAGCAGAACGGAAACCGTATACCACGAGTACAAATATGACTGTAACTCTTACAATTTAATTGATAATTTCGTAATTCTTTCGGCTATTGAAAGCCAATATATTTTTCAATCAAATGAAAATAATCGTATAACGGTAACTCATGAACAAGTATCAATCCAACAAGGATTTTCTCAAAATTTCACGTGTTTTTTGGTCATTGACAAACGTATGTTCACCCCGGTTTCACTATATCACAGCAATAACCTGGCAATTTACAGTTATAAGAATGGCATGGTTCAATACAACGAATCAATTCTATCACCTACCTCCAATTTTTAGTCCCCAGCATCAAAAGAATGATGTAAAACTAGCGAGTTTTGTCAGGTTGCTTCAAATCGTCGAGGAAGGAGCCATTGTAGGTGACGTCACGGATTTTCCAACTTTTCCTTCGCTCATCCAATGAAATGGCTCCATTCAAATTTGTTGCAAAATCGCAGCATCCGAAATAGAAACATAACGACAGACAGAAAGGCCGTTGTTGCTAGTTGCTTACTTATTTAGAGGACAAAACAAATGGAGATTGGTGATATAATTAGGTTGTTTTATCGAACCACGTCATCTTTTGAACTGAAGATCGCCAGGTTATGATGGGGATATAATGAAACCTGGGTGAACGAACGTTTGTCAATTACCCAGAAAACACGTGAAATTTTGAGACAATCATTGTTGGATCGATAATTGTGCATACGTTACCATCAGAAGATTATATTTATTTGATAGTAAACTATATTGGCTTTCAATATCCGAAAGAATAACAAAATTATCATTGAAATTGCAAGAATTACATTCATATTTGTACGTGTGGTACACGGCTGTCCGTTCTGCTAGTTGGAACCCTTGTTATTATAGAGTACATATAGACCCCCATGAAGCGGTCTAGACCCCTGTGCTATTTGCAATTTATGGTGTTATCTATTTCCCTCGTATAAACGCCATTTCATGCATATGCAAATGACTCCTATATTAGCCATCTGATCAGAGTCTGCTTTGTTTGCTTTTGACATGATACAGACCTAACTCTACAGTTTCTGTCAAAGCAAAACAACCCTTTAAACTTTACATTATAAAAATTGAGCTAATTAATATTCATATTGTCATTATTTTTACATGAATAATAAACAGAGAAATGGTTACGGCAAAGTGTGGACATGTTTCTTGTTCCTTTGCATCTTATTTGCTACTTTCTTTTCATCTTTCTGTAATCTTTCATAAAGCTAAATTGACAAAAGAAGATGATACAGGAGGGAAACATAAAATACACAAAAATAACAATATTTCTGTTGTGATATTTCTCATTCAACCATTCAAGTAGTTGCCTAAATATATTGACACTCATGTTTATACTTTTGAGCTGTGTATTGGCACAACTAGCCGTAGTGGCATTCAAACACTGTAGAGCCAGATCAACCACATTTTTTTCTGTTTCTTAACCCTTTCCCTGTTCTATATTTATTCCAATTTTCAATATGTACTGAATATTCATAAACCAACCCGTTAAAATGCAATATGCAAGGTATTACATTGTAGCCACTCAAGAAAGTAAAGACACAACTATCAAATATTCAATTACAAAACAGAGCAGACCCTGATCAGACAGCTCCTTTTGGAGTAGTCTTATCTGGGTCTATTCTGTTTGCAAATATGTGAAAAGGTAATATGAAGAAAAGGGTAAACACTGTAAGTATGTCATGAAGGCTGGTTTTAGTATCATCATTTCACATCACAAGCATTGCCATTAGTACCATAATGCAGTCCGGCTCACTACATATACCATTTTGCCACACAGTGATTTGTAAAATCTAATTAAAAAATATCTTTTTAATAATTGAATGTTGAATTAGGCATATTTTATTATTTACATATAGTATCCTAACTTAAATTCACACATTCCAAGATTATGTTTCTGCACATTATCATAAGACAAAAAACGCTGGTTTTAACTATTTACTCCCTGAATATTCATGTAATGACATCATGAATATTAATAAGATTTATTGCTTATTTGCTATAATAAGCAGATCCTGATCTAATGGCTCATATAGGAGTCATCTTACCTGGGTCTACTTGTTTGCAATGGCATAGAAAGGTGTATTCATGCATTAACTGCAAAAAAGTATGCCTATGCAAACAGAGTAGACCGAGATTAGAAGCCGCCTGATCAGGGTCTGCTCCATTTGCTTATGATAGAGATATGAATCTACACTTACTGCCATGCCCAAATTTTCCAGTGTCGGTAGTGTTGTTATAACTACATTAATCTCATAAATATTTATGGCATCATCGGTTCTTGTAGGCCTATTTTCTTGCATGGATATTCATGGGTTAGTCGTATTTAATCTAATATGCCACATTGTGCATGGCTATAACATATCTGTGACCTTTAATCTTTGGCAAAAGTGGATCAATTGGTTTGCTCAATAGCTAAACTCCCTCATGTATCTTTCTGTTTACACTTTACACTATAGTCACGTTGTTTTTTCGTAGGTCAAAGTTCGATATTAGATAGAAACCGGGTAAATATATTTATATATGTTATTGACTTGTTTACTTATATCAGTGTTGCATGTGAACTAGGTGGACGAAATGGTATAGGTACGGTACACATATTTTACGAACTAGATTTGTCACGAAATGACTGGCAACAAATGAAAGCTTCAAACAGTTTTTTTCACTGAATGGCGGTATATAGATCAGATTAGTTGTTGTTGCATAACTTGAATAAACATTTCAGTGAATTGAACTGAAATATCCATAAAATATATCTATAGGCGGGTACCGCTATATATAGACTACACCGATATCGAAACCATCGATATTGTTTAGAACTAATATATGCTGAATTTACATATTCTGACCTTCGTACGTTCTTTCTTGGGCATTCCTTGAATGAAACTTCAGCTAAATTATGTCAAGTCAGCCGCCTCTCTGTCTTACGCCACGCTTCGTTTCAATAAGGGATGTTGAAGGCATTCTCGACCGACATTTTGGTGTATCACGTGACATCTTAATGAGGTACATCCGATTCTTTCCGAGCGCAGTCGAGAAAAGTCAGTGTTGTTCGTGAGCGTTTAAAATGTCAACAAATCCGTGTTATCGGTGCCAAATTTTCAATCAATTACTCGCTACATGTTGCTACTTTCGGCTTTGTTTCTGCGTGGTGAATGATTTGATAATTCATATTAAGAAAACTATATAAATACACGCAAATTATCGCGATTTTGAGCATAATTATGACTTTAAAATCTGATACACAGGCCAATATTGTTAATGCTTTTAATAAATCTTCAAGGTGTTTAGACGCTATTGTGATTTGGATTATAATTATTTTGAAAATATGACTTCTTCAATTTACCCAAAAAAGTCTTTAAAGTTTAAACATAGCGAATTGATATGGCATTATGGCTGCCGTTTTAGATTTGAATCTGTCCTTCACAAATAATAAAGTTTCGTACAAAATATACGATAAAAGGGATGAGTTTAATTTTAGAATGTTATTTATCCTGTTCTAGATGGAGATGATCCCCCGTTCTACATCCTATGGGGTTGTTTATATTTCTCAACAATCTAAGAAGATTTTAACAATAGTTATTGAGTTATAACTGATATACATCTTAAGCTATGTTACAGATACCACACACTTCGCATGACTCTTTGTAGATTTATTATCGAACTTTACCTCTCATTTATAATTGCAATTTGCGGAGGTTACTGCAATCTCACCCAGAAATGTATGGTGATGTTATCTACAAACTAATTTGGGGTTATATGCATTTTCATAATATGTGCATACAACGCATTAAAACCTTTAGGAAGGAAGGTTATGACCATATGTTATTCCAACGCACAGCATGTTTGGTTATTGACACATTTACAGTCGGTAGCTACGCTTCCCTCTTTGCTTGCGCGATTACAGGCCTAGGTAGCACTCTATGATGGTATACTCCTTAAAGGTCATGTACACAGATTGGGTTTTCGTCAAATTCTGATAGTATACAGTTAGTTAAACACCAAGCTGTAAAAAATTCTTACCGTTTTCATCTTGTTTTGATTAAAATCGAGTTTTTATTGTACCGCTAACCGTTCATTTTGAAAATAGATACATGATTATCTCCCTTGCGTCGTGACGTCACTTATGTACATGCCAGTCAGGGATCCCATTGACAGGGAGGAATGTACACAGAAACTTAACATTTTCCTTAAAATTAACGCCTCTGCAAACAAATTAGATCCAGATCAGAGCATACAGGAACCGTCTAATTAGGGTTTGTTCTGTTTGCTTACAAAATTAGATAAAACCCAACTCAACAGTTTCTATAAATACCCAAAATTATTTTAACACTTTTCCAGACTTTACGTCCATGGATTAACCATAGAAAGTGACACTTTATCGAGTAGGGGAAACTATTTATGGGGTGTGATGTTTATTTTAGGTGTGAAATACAATGATACTTAATATTAAACACATGTGTTTTAATTTTGTTAATTTTAACCCTTCTCTTGCTGAATTTTAAAATACATTTCTCCTTCTTTTTTACCCATGCCCTGTTGTAAAATTACATATATCTTCACTGTGTACACGTATTTCGCTGTGCAATCACTGCTATGGAATGCACTTGTTGCACAATCAACTTGTAAATAGTGCAGACCCTGATGAGACAGCTCCTGCAGGAGCTGTCTCATCTGGGTTTTCACTATTTACAGGTAGGTATATTGACGTGAATGGCAAGCGAAGAGTTATAACTTACTTTACCTGTCTGTGAATTTATACTACTCATAACCTATAATTTTAAAATAGGATGAGGTTAGAACCAAGACCATTAGCAAATAGTGTAGATTCAGATCAGAGGAACCATTTGGGTCCCGCCCATGAGTTGGGTCCAAACAACTTTTAGACAGAACCGGACAACTTTAGATGAATTTCGTATTTAGGCAAAGTGGGTTTAGATGAAATTGGACGTTCTCATTACTATGTATAAATGTACGTGCTTTCGAAAAAGAAAGAAATTCCACCAAAATACAGAAAAATGGGAAATAATTTATTTATTTATTTTACTTCAATATTTGCAATACCAAAATGATGCATTTCTTTCACAAATTTGAGTAAAGGTTGAAATACCAAAATATGTATTTTGTTGTGAAAATGAGAAATTACTAATTACTAATTATAATTATAATATATTATATATTATATATATATATTATAATTATTAATATTATATTAATATTATATATATATATTATAATTATTAATATTATATTATTATATTATAATTATTTTATTCATATGTTCATGTTTCTAAAGCTTGTAAATTATGTTTAAATGACTGGACCAACTACAAATAAAAATGTCTATAAATATATGGTCAACACATTAAAACTGTTACTACAATGTTTCAGTATACTCGTATGTGCAATTTAATTATGTTTTGTAGGCAAACAACAGCAAACATAGCCATTAGAATTTCTCTATGAATGAATGTGTTAAATGGCCTTAGACCACATTGTAATATATTGTACTAAGCCATATTACACACGAATGCCCCATGCAGGGTCAATTGTCTCCAGATGTCAGTTATCATAGTGGCCGTTAGTTAAATACCCACCAGGGGACAATGATAAGTACATGACCATAAAACCCGCTTCCTGTATATTACGTATTTTTGCATTCTTTTATGTAGCTGTGGTAAAGTATCAAAAGAATCAATCATTGCGGACATGTTGCCTCAAAGTTAGTTTGGCATTACGTAGGTAATAATCAGTAACACTATAAAACGCACCCAATGAACAATTCCGTAAATTACAGTAATCCAGAATGACTTTTTTTCTATGGATCTATTGTCAAAATTGTCCAAGTTCCAAAATTGCAAAAAGGATCATATTTATGATAAACTATTTCCCTGATGAAAAATTATGTGTGAGTAAATTACTTCACGAATATAAACCCTTCATTCCACGTGCCTGTTTATGCCAATGCAAACATAGTAGACCCAGATCAAACGTATTGAAACAAATTTACAAACATAGTAGATCCAGATCAGAGAGCTTCTCTTGTAGCTCCCTGATCAGGTTCTTGTCGATTTGCTTATGAAATAATATACCGGTGGGTCTGGTTGTTCAATTACTGCCATAGCCTGTGCTCATATATCATTAACTCTCCATGAAATAATTATTTCTTACACAAATATTCATAAAGAAGATCTAAAGGCTTTTTCTTCACAATGTTAACTTAAACTTTTCAAATGGATCATTGGCTCTGACAGATCAATTAGGATTAGATCAACAAAATTTCATAAGCAAACAGAGCAGAACCTGATCAGACAGCTTTCACAGGAACTGTCCGATCTGGATCTACTCTATTTGCAAACGCGCGTGAAGCCGTTTGTATAAGAAGAGAGTGATTGGGAAATTGTTTAAAAGCAAATTAGGTGTCTCCTGCCAACAGTGCTAAATTGTGTTTATTAATCAATAATCATTTTTTCTCTAAAGAATATTTATTAAAGATTTCATGACCTCATGAATATTCATTACAGGGATTAGAGACGCTAGACAACCCTGATCGAATCTTAAGAAATAAGTCTACGGATTAAGCAATTAGAGCAGATCCTGATCAGACAGTTCCTGCGTGATTTGGGTTAATGCTGTTAACAAAACGTTTGTATAGAATAATGTTCCACGAAGAAAAAACCCATTAACCTACAGTGCTAGACCTAAGTCAGATTTATAACAGAATGTAGCATATCCTTTTTTATAGTTGCAGACCCAAGTCATCGACTGCACTATTTTCTCTAGTATAAATTTCACTGAAAACAGCCATCGAGACAAAATGTTAGCTGACCCAATATAAATCACATCACGTTTTCTTGAACTTCTCGTCTTTTGGTAATTTAAATAATCCTATTTAATCTCTGTCGGACTAGGAGCTACACCCATAGGCAGGGATACACACATATGCAGCACAGGTTACCATTTTAGCACTCAAAACGAAGCAGAAGTACATTACGTGCGATTCTTTTCTATACGATATCTAGTTCGACATTATAGCAAATGTTCAGCAGTGACGTCATCACAAGGGAGATAAGCGAGCGACCAAAACCAGCCAGTGCTTACTTATCGGTGATATATGACAGCTGCTATGTGCGATATGATTGTATTTTTTTGTGTTTTCGAAACTACGTCGTACAAGGTACCCATTTGTCAAATATTTACGAAAAAGTGTCCCACCTGTTTACTTGACCTTTAAATCAGAAACGGGATGAGCTTACCAGACTCATGTATTAACTTTTCCCTGTCGCGCCCTTAACGGTTTCCCAGCAGTTGCTCTGACTCAGTCATTTAGTACATATTTGACGGACTTTTCACACTATGTTATGCTTTACATATTGCCATGTCTTTAACGTCTTCTATGTTGTGGGAAAGTCCAGTCCGGATACCTTTATTCACACTTTTTGTTAAGCTAGGGTGACTTTAAGATAAGATAAATGTGAGGTTAGAACGCCTATTAACCGGCTAAAACCCCCAGTGGTGATTTTGCCACTGACCGTTCAAAGGTGGTACTCTTTTGACACCTTTTTGTTTTGTGTTTCCCTTGTGTCTTTGTACGTGTGCTTTAATGTGTTCATGTTTGGAATATTTATATCTAGTACTTGTGTGTTTGTTAATGTTTTCTGTGTCCATCTGGTGTATGTGCGTGCGTTTGGGTGTGTAGTTGTATTACATGCTATATATCGACGTTTTGGTGATGGATGCGTCTTGCATGTGGCTTTACCTGCTTGACATTACTACGGTTTTTATTTATTGAAGTTTCTTTCATGCACAGAGCAATCTCATTTGGGCCTTCCTTCGTGTGTTATTAGCTAGACCTCGTGGTACTACGGAAATAATGCTTAAGCGACGTTAAACCCGATAAATACCAAGCTAAAAACAAATCATACCAAATGCTCTTTACGACCCAAAAAAACCACAACAAGAACAACAAACAACACCAACTGTTTAACTCGTCACATATATCCCGATAATTCATTTTATCTGATATGACAAAAAATAAAGAAATCAATAATCAATAGTCATTCATTTCATTGATGTTATAAACTAACTTAGATAATTTTACTCACAAACTCATTAAACTTAAAACCGCTTAATCCGGTGCTAAGGGGCGTGAGCAGTGTTGCACTTTCAATTACTGTTCATGAACAGACTCATAAAACCGAGTTAGCAGTTTTCTCTTTTTGTGTTGCAAGTTTCTCGGGGGATCACCTCCCTTCAGAATTTATAATCTTCACAACAAAACGTGTAAAGTACTTGTGTGGCGGTCGTAAAACGTCGCCCCGTACTTCATTCTCAGTGTTGTTATACCTTCTGATCCTTCTAGATCATGAACATCAGTACTTCTTGTTCTGAAAATTGAATACCGAGTCTACAGTTTTCTCTTTTTGTTTTGCAAGTTTTGCTCTCGGGTGATCACATCCCTTCACACACTTAAAGCTATGACGATTGGCCTACGTGTTATCACAGAGGGCTTCGTGGCTATGTGTGCATCGTGGATAAAGTATACAAGGTATACGTGATTTAAGGGTGCCTAGTAGGCTGCTATCGGATTTTCATGCAGCATTTTGTTATTCTCTGGATGTCTGTGATCTTTACCGTTTCAATGGATAACCCTTTCCCTCCTATAAATTCCTTTACCAGCTTTTGTCAACAGAGTAAACCCAGATGGTCTATATTAAACGTCTTTTCAAGGTCGGTCTTCTTTTCTATAATACATGATATAGATATGACTCTACAGAGAAAACCCACATCATTTCCCCCTCTCTATATATTATAATATATAATTATATCCCGTTGCCCCCCCCCCCCCGAGTTTGACTCTCTGTGTCTCTGTCTCTGTCTGATTTTCTGTTTCTGTCCCGCTCTGAGTCTCTACCTCTGTATCAGTATGTACGTATGTCTCTCTCTGCCCCTGTGTCTGCCACTCTGTGTCGCTTTTTGTGTCTGATTCTCATTTTCTGTCCCTTTCTCTCTCTTTCTCTCTCTCTCTCTCTCTCTCTCTCTCTGTCTATGTACCTGTGTGTATGTATGTGTATATGTCTGTCTGCTTGCCCGTCTATCTGACTCTCCCGCCCCTCTCTCTCTTTCCCTCCATACCCCCCTCTCTATCGCTCCCTTCGTAGCATTATCTTTGTAGTCTAATGTTTACATGAATAAAGATGTATAATAACATTTATCTTTAGCAAAGTCTGTGTACAACAAGAGTGTTGGCACTAGAGTAGTGTTGCACTTTCAATTACTGTTCATGAACAGACTCAATAAAACCGAGTCTGCAATTTTCTCTTTTTGTGTTGTAATTTTTGCTCTCGGGGATCACCCCCTTTCAGAATTTTTAAACGACATTTAAGTTCTAAAAGTTTAAAGTTAACGGCGAAGACTATTATCATTGTCCTTGTCGAGTTGATAAAACTCACCACGCATATTTCATAAATATATCAAACAATGTAATATTAAAATAGAAATTCAGTTATCGATCTATGTGAAATATGAAACCACTAACTTAAAATATTTACCAAAGTATAAACCATTTACACTCACACAAGCAAAACTTACATTTTTCTATATTAGCTCGCTTACACTTACAACGTCAGGCCCTGCCCTAGGAGTGTAAAACTGCTGTTATCATAGTCACGTGACGAAATCCGTAAGTGTCATATAAGCAGATATCGGCATTTGGAGACCACTTGACCTAAATATGAATTTATCTTGGTTATACTAATCAGTTTTAAATCCGTTCGATATCTGAAATTCACTTGTCTTACATCGCGTCTAAACTTTAAGTTACCACAGAACATTGTGTCCTTGTTTGTGATATATCGATGAAGCACTGGTCTTTCTTAGGATACTCAACTGACAAGCAAACGCTAAATCAAAAGAGAGTTAAAACTTTAAGTTAAATCGTTAGCCATATATTAAAATCAAGGAAAGGTAAAGCAATACAGAAAAAAACGAAACCTCAATAATTCGAAATTGTATTATACAAGAATTTAAATTTACACTGGGGCTCTCAACCTGCATTAAGCTACCACTGACCATTGTCTTAAAGATCGATACTGATACAAACAGTAGACCTCCACTAAACCGGAATGTTAGTAGATAATAATTTAGATACTTTAGGCAGTTTTGCTCTGCATTAAGGTTCCACCTGTCTCCAAGAACTGCATTTAAACTAAATTTAGCATCCATTTTATAGGGTTGTACTGTATTTTAGTTTTTCTGTACTCCAGTTAGTTTATTCGTTACGTATTTTGTTTTCGATGAGATTCAGTGAGATTTGTTTTGACGGCGCTGTTTATATGCTGTCGGTGAGGAACAGAAAGGAATAGGCATGTATTAGTGGAGGTCATGTATATATTTGTGAACTTTTTGTGATTCTGGTGTTTATTTTCGTGTGTCATTTCCTAACTATGTGCCTTAACCTGTAATACAGTATTTTTCCACAACGGTATATATCTATAAAGACATGCGACAGTTTGATACATGTTGAAAGTAATACTCTTGACCTGCATTAAGCTGCTACCTCGAAAACGTTTTCGGGTTAAACATCGGACGAGTCGACTAAGTAATGTGTATCGAGGTTCCACTGTATGTGACCAGTACTTTCTTGATTGAATATGCTAAAGTAATGTGGATCTTTGTGGAGTATTCTTGATTTATTGAACATTGATCTTAATAGACCAGCTATTGGAATAGAAAAGCTGAAAGTGTAGAAATTCTAGTGACATACAGTGGAAAGTCGATATGTCAAACTCGGATAACTCGGAAATATCGATATAAATCGAATTACACGTTCGATCGTTTCCAAAATTTGTGATACGGAATTAGCTCTAAGATCTGCCACTGCATATATGTAAAGACATTGCGACAGCTTGTTGCAGGCTACATTCGACCTGCATTAAGCTTTTATATCGTAAATAAAATGTTCAAATTAGAAATATGGTCCATTTGAACTCGAGATTTCTAAGTTTCACTGTTTATATTGCGGTCAAGATACCAGCCCAAGTACTCGTAAATCAATAATCATGAGTATGCATTCCTTAGCTTAATGCTAATATAAATCAGTTTGTTTGCGGTGTGAATTCGTCGTTATCAGCAGTTTATAACACGTAAAAATTCAAGTAGTGTTTTGTCCCTTATAGTTTCAAACAGTGCAGATTTTTATCAATTTATCATGGTTTATACTAACTGCATAGCCAGTAATTATGTTCCCGATCAGTTGCTGATGAGCAGATGAGGATGGAAGGTCAATGAGGAAAAATAAGAGAGAATGAAAAGAAGAAAAGGAAAGATACAATTTGATATATACGTACACGTATATCAAATATACGTAGATAGCATTAAGGTGCCAAATATCTACCAATATAATACGGTTGTATTTGTCTCCCTATGTCCCTCTGTATATATTTTAGCCATTGTATGTCTCTGTGTGTCCATTTGTATCTGTGTGTCCCTGCCTTTCTGTCTATGCTTATCTGTCTGTCAGGCCCTACCTTCCTGTCTTTCTTTCTTCCTTTCCATCTGTCTTTCTCTGTGTCTATCTATCTCTCCGTATCATGTCTATGCATTGGGTTAGTTATCTCTGTTTCAGTGCATCTCTATGTTTGTGTATGTTTTCTTCTGCCTGTCTGACTTCATGTCTGTTTTTCTGCCATTATAGCTTTAGGTCGCTATTATATTTTACTCTTATATTTCTTTCAAACTTAATCATATTTATCATTCTAACCCTTTCTTTCCATTCCCCTGAACATGTGAATATGCCTTTGAAGCTTCGGATTTGTTTTTTAAGCTCTTTCTTTCTCACTCATTTATTTTATTATGTGGCTCTTATTTGTTAAATATACCATTTCCTTCTCTCGGAAGCTGTGCTTCTAAGCTAAACCTCATTCGCCTTCTCATTTTCTCTCATTCACCCCTTTCTCTTTTGTTGTCTCTCGCTGTCTTTTGCATTCTCTATATGTCTATCATTTCCTCCTCTTTCTCGGATTATCTCCATACTCTTTATTCTCTCTATTCAATTTCTCTGTCTCATCTTTCTTCTCTCCTTGTCTCCCCCGTCTGCCCTCGCTTTATCTTACTTTCACACTCTCCATTTGTCTTGTATCTGCCTCAGTATATGACTCATTCAGTTTCTATGTCTCTATTTTTCTGTCTCAATCGCTCAGGGTCTTTCTCTCTCTACCCCTCACTGCTAGCATCTCTCTCATTGTCTCTTTCTATCTGAATGTCTGTTTGTATACCCCTATCTCTTACGTTATTTCTCTTCCAAATGTATCTCTCTATTTCTCCTTTGTGCTCTCTCTCTCGTTTATTTCACGTCCGGATCGCTATTTGTCCAATTTGTCGCCGAACGTTTGTCGTCCATTAGGATTTTATTAGTGATACGTGTATCTGTACCAATAATACTAATAATAATAATAATAATAATAATAATATGAGTTTAATTTTTTGAATGCAATATACACATTTCAAATTGGCTATGGAGTGCATCGCGTTATTTGTGCTAGAAAGTACTATGAACAGAATCTGTTTAACTTCAATACACAGTAAACCTCCTCCATTACGACCACTGTATGAATAATCATACATGTGTATATTTAAAACAGGTGGTTACTAGATACAGGGCAAATGTTTTGCAGAGAACTTCCAACATATATTTCGCCCGACATTAAAAAATCACCTGCATTTAACCCTTTGCTTGCTGTTCACGTCAATATACCTACCTGTAAATAGTGAAGACCCAGATGAGACAGCTCCTGCAGGAGCTGTCTCATCAGGGTCTGCACTGTTTACCACTTGATTATGCAACCAGTGCCCTCCAACGCAGTGATTGCACTGCGAAATACTTGTACACAGTAAATATATATGTAATTATACAACAGGAGAAATGTATTTTAAAATTTAGCAAGCGACGGGTTAATATAAAGAATTAGACATACTGTTTGATGGTCGCTAGTATGTGAAATTATCTCCGACTCATTTGAACGTAGTCAATAGTGATATGCCAACAAACACGAATCCCCTTCACGAAAGATAACAATACGCCGAAATACTTCAATACAGCCTGTCTCATAAATTTACGTTTAAAAGTTATTGCTACTTAAAATACCTTATCTCAAGTATGCAGGGGTACGTTTGATTTTATACAAGTACTAAGGCCACGATATTATTTCTGTAAATAGCAAGAGCTACCATAAAACATCCCAATATATCAGTTGTGCCATATTGAGACAGGTACGCCTATGACATCTACCCATTTAGATACATATACTGAAAAAGGAGCATAAACTAGAGAAAGGAAAAAAAGAATTTTGTAGTTTGAAACCATTGTGGTAAATGGAGAGGAATGGATTAAAACAGATATAGTAGTGGTTCACTATGCGATCGATGCCTTTATCCCGATACGTCCCTGCAAACAGACGCCTTTAAAGTGTTGTTATATCTTCTGATCCTTCGAGATCATGAATTTCAATACTTCTTGTTCTGAAAATTGAATACCGCTTAAGCCGGTGCTAGGGGGCGTGAGCAGTGTTGCACTTTCAATTAATGTTCATGAACAGACTCAATAAAACCGAGTCTGCAATTTTCTCTTTTTGTGTTGCAATTTTTGCTTTCGGGGGATCAGCACCCTTCAGAATTTATATTAGACTCAGTTCAGACGGCTCGTGGTTGATCAGAAACTATTCTATTTGCTTATGGAATAATGTGGAGTAGTTTCGAGCTAGATAAGATCAGATAAATTGTTATAAACAGCAAAACTAAGAATTATAAAATAACATTATCGTTATGTTGTATCCATTTGATAAAGGGGGTTTGCAAAAGTGGGAAACACAGTTCTTCATAACTCCAAACATCATTAAACATGAAAGAGAACTATTACTAGGTACACGTGACGAAACGCACAAAAAGACAAAATATTTACCACAATAATTATTATAATAACAAGCAGTTTATTACCGAATCAAAAGAACCATTTTTAAGAAATTATTAATCCATTTGCTCCCAGTGGATTATTCATACTTATATATTTGATTGGTCCATTTTTATCTTAGGGTAGCCTGGTCTAAATGTTCAATTTTGTTTTGTTTTATATTGAAATTGCGGCGTCTGATTAGAGTCTACACTGTTTGTCTACGTCCTATATATGACATTGTGGGAGCAAATAGGTTAATTAAAAACAATCTGAGGAATAATCAATGATACATCTTTATTATAGACCATGGAGTTGAAATGTTTTATAAATGTAATGGGGAAGCGAGGGGATTTATATGGAATTCGAATTGCATAAGGCTTACATATGACTTTTGTCCTGTAGACCTGTATTGTAATAAACTCCGTTTACTCTTTACATGCAGAGGCACGTTGGCATCAATTAATTTAGATAGAATTTGAAGTAGGATGATTGCTTTAGCGCTGCATTCCTGTCGATATGTTTGTATACTTTAAATATTATCCAATAAATCAATTTATAGTTTATAACACTCTATTAAAACTGATAGTAAATGTATTGCACTGGTCAATAGCCATATGGTTTATTCAGGTAAGAGTAATTATGCTGGTTAATCGATATGCGGTTTACTCATGCGATATTCTATCAGACATGATCATGTCTCGGGAGAGACAGAGTCTGGACGTTTGTTTTATTACGCTTTCAATCAGTTAGATTGGAATAAGAACATTTGAAAACACTGAATAGATTTAATGCACTTAATTAATATTACGATATAAACAGTATAGAAACTATATCATTACTGCCACACCCATTCAGACTCGGCATCATTTACTAGTTTGATGTAACTATATATCAATTTTTGAGTTATCTTGACTTAACTTATGCATGAAAATGTTTAACCATTTCACCGCTATAAGCGACTAAATCGAAATAATAAACACTTTGGATCCTGATAAGAATCCATGTTACACGGCGTCTGAACAGGGTCCAAACTCTCTATTCTAGTTTGACACTCTATCGATATGTCTTTAGTTATACTGCCTTAAGTCTGGACTGTGAAACGATACTGCAGACAGCAACATTGAACCAGACAAAAATATGGCGGTGAAGGGGTTAAACACAATAAATTTGGCAGTGAAATGGTTAATATGGAAAAATAGTCAAACAGGGAGAGCCACACACGGAATGACACCGCATCAAACACCATCTAACGAGAAACGGTAAAGCCACAAGACAAAACATAACAGGACGCATATCAAGACGAAACACATTAAACATTAAGCATATTAAAAAACAAAATTGACCGTAGGCTGAAAGCAGGAGTGCCGCCTTGGAACGGCCAGCAGCCAAAAGCAATAAAAAAGGGCAATAAAAACAATAAAAAAAGTCTTACTGATGGCGACAAATAGTTTAAGCTTCAGGGTAGCCTTTTCGTCAATTTCTTCATTGATACGCTCGGTTTTTTATACCCCAATGGCAGGCATATAGTGTTCGCATTGTCCGCCCTTCTGTATGTACGTCCATCTATCCGTCTGTCTGTCCGTCTGTCTGTCATTCATTCCGCCCGCCCATCCCAAATTCCGTGTCCCTTCTATAAACTTTTTATTTGAGAATGGATTTCAAAATAACCTGGCACAAATGTTCACCACACAAAGACGATGTGTCGCGTTCAACTGCATTGTGTATGGGTCAACGGTCTGGGGTTTCACAAACACATTTTTTTTTATAAAACAACAATTAGACAGTAAAACGTCATGGCACTGAAGGAATTAATTTGTTAATAGAGGATCTTACATGAATGATTGTAATGAACACGAGTATAAGATTCTTTTTATCCCATAATTACGGTGAAATTGAGGTGACATATGCGAGTTTGTTTTCCCGGGATAACTTTTTATTATCTCGAGAAAACCAAAAAAAGTTCGTTTTCCTGATATATTCTGTTTTTATATCGAGAAAAGCAAGTAGTCCGTTTTTACGAGATATTTTTTTATTACCTCGAGAAAACGAAGAAGGTCGTTTTTATGAGATTTTTTTTATCTCGAGAAAACGAAATAGTTTTCACGATCTACTTTTATTTATTATCTCGAGAAAACGAAAAAAGTTCGTTTTCCTGAGTTATATTTTATTATCTCGAGAAAACGAAATAGTTCGTTTTCCTGTGATATTTTTTTAAGTCGTGCGCACAACTTAATATGCCAATCAGAACCCTCCGTCAGAGTCAATTGTTCATCTGTGTGGTTTCTCGTTTCCCGCTAAGTAAGGCTCGATAGATTTGCAAACACTTTGGACCTAGCTCAGACTACAAGAAACAAGCGTCTGATCTGGTATTAGCTGTGTTTGATACTCGGGCAATATAATTTCCACAAAGTAAGCGAATAAGAAGTTTAGAAATTAAGCGGACGTGAATTATTTTTGGTACGTGATAAGAGTTATCCCTTTCCTCGATATATAAGCGTTTTACCACCACCTTTGCGTACAAAGCAGAACCTCATCGGATAGTTCCTATATGAGCTACCAGATCAGGGCCTATTATGTTTCCTTAGGAAATGTCATAAATCAAAATTTGAAATTTCTACGCATTTGCAAACAGCGTAGACCCTGAACAGATAGTTCCTGAAGGAGCTGTCTAATCAGTGTCTACTATGTTTGCTTAGAACATATACTAAATTATAGAAATCATTTGAGACTACTGCCTCATAAATCTTATCAGTTTGCTCAAAAATAAATATCTATTATATCGGTATATTCATAGTGGCAGAGTCTATGAATATTCATATAGGAGTGGGTTATTACGAAGTATCACAGTTGTGCATATATACCTGTTAAAGCCGGGACAATGTATTCGACATATTGGAAACGGATGAATGCTATTCATAAACATTTTAACCCTTTCTTCCATAGATAGATCCACGCATTGTATCACATTTGCAAACAGATAATGCCCAGACCAGCTCCTGTTGGAGCTGCCTGATCAGGGTCTAGTCTGCTCGTTTAATAAGCATATTTCTAGATTTTCATTTAAGGCTAATGCAATCAGCAATCTTGGTTTCTACTAAAATTAATTTTAGGTAGTTATATACATGGATTCAAACAGGTAGAAACTCTATTTATGGAGTGTATACATGTACGTTGGTCTCATATCTAACCAATCTGATTCAATACTTTTGTATAATAAACCAATTACAAGTTTTATTTAGAACTAATCAAACAATATCTCACGGAGCACATTATGACTTCGCGGTGGAAAAAGTCTAAATATTGCCGATGATGTAAATAATCTGCGCTAAGAAGAATCAGGACAGAATTGTCCTGCGCAAATAAGAATTCCGATAATGACGGACAGAGTAGGAATTCTTACTTTGGGCAGTGCGATTCCATAATTGTTCGTGCGCAACATAGGAATCGGGACAAAGTAAGAATATCTGTGATCGTTGCCTGGTGGTCCACTATATTTATATTACATCATAAAAAGGACGGTGAATGGGTTAAGCTTTATATTGATGGATAAATGATGGCGATAGGTTTAAAATCGAAGACGTAACACGTGCTTTTATACATTTTCAAACTGCGCACATGTAACGTAAACATTGCACGTCGTAGTGATGTTTGATACGTCACGGTAACGTTATACAAAATTACGACGTCATATAAGTTCTTCCCTTGTCTCGGATATTTTCTCACAGGCTTCAAATGCTTGCGAAAACTGTCGAGTCTGATTGAGGGTTCTAATTGGCTTATGAAGTCGCACGCCCGATTTAAAAAACATTATCTCAGGAAAACGAACTTTTGTTCGTTTTATCGAGATAATAAAATAATTATCTCGTAAAAACGAACAACTTCGTTTCCTTGAGATAATAAATAAAATTCCAAGAAAAACGATTTTTTTTTCGTTTTCTCTAGATAATAATACAAATTATATCGTCAAAACGAGCTACTCCGTTTTCTTGAGATAATAAAAGAATATCTTAGAAATACGGACTTTTTTCGTTTTCTCGAGATAATAAACAAGAGCTGTCACAGAATTATTCTCAGAATTTGTTAGTGTAAACATGCTTGATAGCGGACTAAAATATTGTCCAATGATACTAGAAGCAAGTAATCAGTCTCAGTAAAATATCTAAAATAGTGATCTAAAATTCAGGATGTGATGTAGGATCTCTTTGAACTCTTTAATGAAAGAGAAAAACTTCAGTAAAAAAGGGCAATACTTTCTGTTAAAATGCTCGACAGAGTAATGTACTCCTACATACGAAGCTTGAGGTAGTGAACAAGTGTTCCAAGTTTCAAAGCTTTATCTCAAAGGGTTATGTAAATAAATGGACTTTTAACAAAAACCTTAAACAAAAGTTCTAAGTTAAGAGGGCCATAATTCTGTCAAAATGAGAGTTATCTACTCTTGTTCTTGTCTACAGATAAAAATTGTGATGGTGAACAACTCTCAAAGGGTTATGTAAATAAGTGGACAAAATGCTTGACAGAATTTTGTACTCTTGCCTACAGAAGAATATTGTGGAGGTGAACAAGTGTTCCAAGTTTCAACGCTTTATTCCAAAGGTAAGAGGCAAAAAGTGGACTTTAACAAAAACCTTAACCAAAAATTCTAAGTTAAAAAAGGGCCATAATTCTGTCAAAATGTTTGATAGAGTTATGTACCCTTGTCTACAGATGCAGCTTGTCGTGGTAAACAAGTGTTCCAAGTTTCAAAGCTTTATTCCAAAGGTTAGAGGCAAATAGTGGACATTAACAAAAACCTTAACCAAGGTGTGACGCGGACGCCGACGCCGGGGCGAGTAGGATAGCTCCACTATTCTTCGAATAGTCGAGCTAAAAATTTCTTGAAAAAATGAAATATTTTGTTTTCTCGAGATATTAAAAAAAATCCTTTCTTTGTATTATCGAGATAATAAAAAAATCTCGGGAAAACAAGCTTGAAGTTTTTTATTGCATAATAATGTCAACTCAGTACCAGCGACCATAATCCTTAAAGTGTCATAGAATGTGAAACAGACTTTATCTGACGACTGTTTCGGCCATTGTGTACAGCGTAGTACAGCCAGTTCAAACTTGTGCATTTCCGCGAGTTACGGTACTCTGGTACGGCACTCCCGCATGGTAGAGTATGTGATGATACCAATGATCTCTCGTTGGTAGTGACAACAAACGATTACTGATACTGTTATGTGTAAACTTCAGCTTATATTTCAAATAAACGTGTATAGTAAGCATACGACTATTTTGACATAAATACATAACATTCCAAGGCTTCTCAGTATTTTAGTTTCTGGTCCTTCGGGATCATTAGTTTTGATGTTATTAGGTTGAAAATTGAATACTGCTTTAGCCAGTGCTAGGGAGCATGAGTAGTGTTGCGCTATTAATTACTACTCATGAACAGACTCAATAAATCCGACTCTGTAATTTTCTCTTTTCGCGTTGCTACTTCTGCTTTCGAAGCATCTTCCCTTTTTACATTGGCTAATTGTCAGGTCATTAGAAATGTAGTCGCAATAACATTGCCTTAGCCCAGTGTCGTAACTGTTCCATTTTGTGCTGTACAACAAAAACAAGTACCAATGAAATGGATTTTTCTGTCACAGGGGAACGTTTAAGTACAAGTTCAAAATAATTATAGCCAGCACCATCTTTGATGATTATGTTTTATATACGCGTTAATCGTTGATATTGTAACTCTTCACGAAATCAATAATTTACCACGCCTTTGCAAATAGAGTAGAACCACATAGGAGACGTCTGATCAAGGCCTGCTCTGTTTGCTTATAACATTTTAACAATCACAACGTTATTATCACCTGAAAACTACTACAAACTTCGAAAGACATTTTCTTTTTTATTATCACCGTAATATTCAGCCCATCAGCAAAAACAACCGTACTTTACGTAGTTTTCTTTATTTAAATTTAGATATTTCACATCCAGAATTTTACGGTGATGTCGTTTACAAACTTCGCAAATTGTTGGTCACATGTAATTGATACTACAAGAAGGACTACAGCCCCTCTATACTGCAGCGCACTGTATGCTTGGTGATATTGCTTTTTATTAATATATTCATGATTATTAAAGCTTATCATTTGGGTTTGAATGACTTGACTATCTACAAATTTATTTTTTACAAATAAAATGCATACATGGTAAACACATTTGAAACTGTTACTACATGTTTGTGATTATACGTGCATCTTAATTCTGGTTTATAGGAATAAATAGTAAACATAGCCATCAGAAAACCTTCATGATCATTCTAATTGTATGAATACATGAGTAAAATTAAGAAAAGGTGTCTCGACTAATTCTATACATGCTCTCTTTGGTCATATTGTACCGAGCCATATTACACACGGACGTTTGGCTAAATAACCCCAATGTGTAGCTAGCCCCTAGGCGTCAGTTATCGTAGTGTTCCATTGTCAGATACCCAAAAGAAGGGGGCAATGTTTATCATATCACGCTTCCTGTATATAACCTCAGCGTCACAGCACTGTATATTATATGTAACTGTGGTAACATACTTCAAGGGAATCAACCGAGATTTTCAAGAACAATCATTTTGACGCAAGTCAGATCATAGTACTTCAAAGTTATGTTTGGGCATTCTGTAGGTAATAATCAGCAAAAGTCTATAGAATGCGTCCAATGCGTCCAATGAACAATTTAGTACTCCAGAAAGTCTTTGCTCATATAATTTTATGTCCAATATCGGTCATGGTCCAAAACGGCAAAATGGGACATATTTAGCGTAAGTCAGTTAATGTTATTATTAAAATACTCCCTTATTCTAAAATATGCGTAAATTAACCACTTCATGGATATAAACCCTTCACTCCACATTCCTGTTTATGTCATATATAACCAGATCAAACGCCTTCAAACAAATTTGCAAACAGAGTGGATCACAATTGGACAGCTACTGTTCGAGTTCTCTAACCAGGGCCTTCTCTGCGTATGACATAATATAGATCTGGTTGTACAGTTACTGCCTAGTCAAACTTTTCTGTGCTAATGTGACATTACAAAACATCGTCCAATTAATACTCATGGTGTCATTAGTTCTTCATGGAATAAAGTGTTAATTAAAAAATCCTATTTTTTTTTTTTTGTGAGTTCAAAAAAACGTCGTACAAGATACCTATCAACAAAAATATCCTACCCGTTTAGTTGACCTTAAATTGAGATATCTGTATATGAATATATACGATCTTTATATCACTGTAATGTAGTAAATTGTATTGATTTCTTAAACAATATATCAGCTTAAATGAGAATGTGTTACCGCTTAATACGCTTAATGTATTTTGTACTCCCTATTATATGTATGGGTGTGACAATGCAATTTATTATACCTCAATAATATATCCTTCAATGCAAAACTCCCATAGACCTAAAATGTGATAGGTTGATATATTACTCTCAGAATGAGCTTCCATGTGAATATATCAGGATATATCACCCTCAGAATGAGCTTCCATGTGAATATATCCGTTTCAAAACTACAGATCTAACATCATCACTGCTATGACCACCGACCCCAAAATGTATGTTTGTTGGATTCTCTCTCTCATGTCTTACATTACTAAAATGTACATGTAATTCTATCGCAATTATTGCATTTTATGGCATATACTGCAGTCGAGAGAATGCATGCATACTAATGCATACATGACGGCGTTGTGCTCATGATGTCATTTGATAACGTCATCACTTTTGAAATAACAACTCAGTGCTGCGTGATGCTGGATCAACATTATTCTCTTTGATTTTATTGCTGAATGCTTTCATGTACCAAAAATGTGACGTGTATTTTGACATGATTATCTTTGATAAAGGCTCGCTGTGGTCGAAATATTGGATAAGAGCTAATTCAGTATTTCTATATCTTAATTCCCTTTTTGGAATATTACCTTCATGGATTATTTATTTTAATTTTAAAATTAACTATATCTAATATTGCACTTCTAAAATTTTTCGGTCTATCGGTGTTTTGGTGGTGGTTGCGTCTTGCATGTGGCTTTGCCTACTTGACTTTACTACTTTTCCAATAATAAATTAATGAACACATGGCTGTCGTGATGATAGAGGATATTGTCAGCCCTTGAACTGGCATATTTACCCTCGGCTGAGCCTCGGGGTAAATATACCAATTCTCGGGCTGACAATATCCTCTATCACCCCGACAGCTATGTGTTAATTATATAATATTACCGTATATTTGTAATGAATATTACGACTGGGTCGTTACTATACACATTGGCCTGTTGAACAAATGGAACCATGTACAGGTCGGCACCAGATACAATACAGTGTTAGATGCAACAAAGAACCGGTAATAATAATTTGCTGAATCGAAATTACAGAAAACTGTAAGATACCCAAAAACTTATTGAACTGCAACATTTTTTTTACAAAGAAATCAAAATTAGAATAGAAGGCAGGCAGCAGATAAGAAGAGAAACGAAACTCGACAGCAATACCAGAATCATGAATTACATGCTCGCTTACACGTATATACATAACTGTTGCTGGGTTTTCCACAAAAACATCATATAAATAGCGCCGCATAAACAAACCTCAACCAAATCAAAGACAATAAAAAAACAAGATGTGGCACCATACTTTAGGTATTTCTCTCATATATAAGCGGTTTTTACGTATTTGCTCATATAGGTGCCAGCTGATCAGTGTCTGCTCTGTTTTTGACATGATATAGACGTGATTCGAAGTCTCTGTCAATGTTAAAACGTTCTATTAACAATTTACATTTTTATAAATTCAGATAATTGATATTCATGAGGCCAATAGTGTTTTACATTAATATTTAACAGATAAAAGGTTATGAAATAGTATGATACACATGACATATCAAATGCCGTACTTAAGCGTGTCTGTTGTGTGTAGAACAAGTGAAAATAAACCGATTACGTAGTGCCGAAGGATTAACACATAAAGAAACTCTATAAACAGCTATTCACATCAATAAAGAGCGCCAATACACACGTATTTGACAATCATACACATCACAGTTGCCGTCAGCTTTAGTGTTCTTAGAGAAAATAGTTTGAGAAGCTAAAAAATATTCATTGTCACAATATTATTAGGAAGTCACCAGAGAAAATAAAAACTAAAACTAATTCGGAAATATTCTATTTCATTGTATATACTGTTAAATACTCTGCATGGTATATGACCACGGTTCGATGTGGAGTCTTGCATTATCGAATACTAATTACCTAAATAATGTAACAGTAGCGTATTTACTTTACATGTCGGCCAAGCAGTCCTCACCGGATTCATTCACCAATGGTTAGGATGAACGGTTGCACTAGAACTGTATATAGGCTTTATCTGGCTTTCAGAACATTAAACATTATAGCATTTCTTCGATTTATGGCTATTTAAATCCCCCTCTGTTAATATTATCAAACTTTATCATCTCGTTTCTATGTGAAACACAGTTATAAGTTACATAATATATGTCTTTTGTTAAACAACATTGAACCATCGTTTCAACGGAAGAGTTTGCTGGTATAACGATGTTATATATAAAAGAAACCATATGGCCAGCTTTAAACTAATACCATCGGATGAATACTGATGCAAAACAAAAGAAGTGCAATAAGCTCCCTTGCGCAGCGTGTTGTACTTTCGCTGTTCTGCATTAAGTGAGCGCACGTCTTAATGACATTACACATATTTAGTCAGTGGTAGTTTCGAGGACTTAACAGTTATTCTGTTTAAAAACATACTGCCGGAATAACGAGGGTGTAATTGAAATGATTACGGGTATAAAGAGGGGTGACTTTTTAATGCTATAAATTCAATAAGGTGAATTTTGTATTTTCAGGCCACACCTCATGTACGAGAATATAGACTTGTGTTGCTGTTCGGGCGAGTGTTTGTTCTGTATGTTGTGTTTCCTGCATGACTCATTTTTGTACTTTTATGCACAATTTCTTGTAGAGTGAAGTGTTAGATTCATATACATGTACCATTATTATCTAGAAGGGGTAAGGGTTGATATTATTATTTTACGATTGTAAGGGAAAGGCGGATATATTCGTACCATAACTTTTAAGGAGTTTGATTCATGTAGATACATATATAAATGTAAGTGGGTTTAGATGACCTAGATCCATATCCCAACTTCTGCAACGTGAAAGGAGTTAGCTCAATATCCCAGATATATATAAGGAGACAATGCTCAAACCTTTGTAAGATAAAACTACATAAATTCCTGCCCCAACATGTGTATACGTGAAAGGGATATTAATGTCCAGACTATTGAGTGTCAAATATGGCTAGATACATGCTTCAACGTGTGTAGGGAGAAAACATTAGATTAATGAACTCGCTTCTTTAAAGTAAATGGATCAGATTCAAATACCAAGTTCAGTAATGTGATAAGGGATTCATATATGCCCCAAACATTTGTTAGGGGAACTTGGTAAGAATCAAGTCCCATCTTCTGTAAGGGGGAGAGTGTTAGATTCATGGTCCAAACTCATGCTACAACTACTGTAAGGGCTAAGTGGTACACTCAGGCACCGATATCACTAAGGGTAAATAACTTGGATACATGCTCTGACTTCTGTAATGGGAAACCCTTGGATTAATGCCCGAAATACTGTAATTTAAGGCCAGATTGGGTTCAAATTTGTATAAGATAAAACTAATCAGATTCATGCTACAATTTCTGTAACGGGCAAAGGGTTACATTCATGAACCAAACTTTGTCAAAGGTTTTATTGTTCAAGATCTGAAAGGTGGCATATTTAAGGGGCACGGTTAAAACCTTGCTCAAATTCCTGTAAACGGAAATTCGTTGGATTCAGGCACAAAGGGGGAAATGGGATATATTCAATATGGAAAAATAGTCAAACAGGGAGAGCCACACACGGAATGACACCGCATCAAACACCATCTAACGAGAAACGGTAAAGCCACAAGACAAAACATAACAGGACGCATATCAAGACGAAACACATTAAACATTAAGCATATTAAAAAACAAAATTGACCGTAGGCTGAAAGCAGGAGTGCCGCCTTGGAACGGCCAGCAGCCAAAAGCAATAAAAAAGGGCTACTGGGGGACTTGAACCTGGTTTATGGGTACCCAACCTCGTCCTTATCCCACTTTCACCAAAGTCAAAATGTAAATAAAATTCCCCCTCCAGACAACACAGCTTCATTTATGTAGCAGTAATATGGTTAGATTCATAAGGTTGAGCGCACTGCAACAGAGTCATGCCCCTGAAGCTAATCTGTAAAGAGGAAATTCAAGATACAGTTGCACTTCAATATTTCGAACTTTGACAACTCGAACTTCGGGATAACTCGAACTAAAAGTTCGGTCTTTCTAAAGTTCACAGTACAAAATTGCTCTAAGCTGTATCTCTATACATATCTAGAAACATGCGTAAGAGCTTAATGGAGATCTAAAGTAACGTTGAAGAGCTCTTTCAGCATTACCTTAGAGCTGCATTAACCTATGAACTTGAGAAATATTAAAATTAGAAATCGGATAACTCGACGATTTATTTCGAAGGAATTTCCTTATTTTTATGGACCCTTTTAGTTCAAGCTATCGAAGTTCAACTGTGCATGCCCAGTCTAGCTTTTGTAAGGGGAACATGTTAGATATTTGGCCATAAATATGTAGAGAAAAATGGTTAGATGTATGTCCCAAAAGAATGTATTTTCAGGAGATAGTTTGGATAGATTCATGCAATAGCTTCTGTATGATACAGAAATAAGATGTATCCTTTAGAAGTCCTAGCGTCTGTGATGTACAATGCATCGGATATCTGTACCTTACGTCTGCAAGTTAAAATGGATTTGATCAATGTACCTAACTTCTCTAACTTGAATAGGGCTAGGGTCATGTCACAACTTCTTTACATTGAATGTTTAGATATCCATGCCACAGCCTCTGTATGGCGAACATGTCTAGATAAAAAGCGAAATTGTAACTGTGACATGAAATTTATTTGTAATTACCAATATCGTCTGATTCATCCTTTTTTTGGAACGTTAGATACTCGTATATGTTTTCATATCTATCCTTTTATACCAATGCCTTAGAATTCTGCCTTTTGTAGACGGAACAATGGCTGTTAGGATGACCCTTGAAACCTTCCGTATTTTTATACCCCCACAAACAGAGTTTGAGGAGGGTATACTGGAATCAGCCTGTCGGTCTGTCGTCGGTCGGGCGGTCGGTCGTTCGGGCGGTCTGTCTGCAAAATCTTGTACGGTGAACTCCTCCTTCAGTTTCAACCCGATTCACTTGACACTTGGCATAATTATTAATCAGGAGTAGTAGATGTGCAAGACACAAATTTCAGGTATCCTTGACCTTGACCTTGACCTTTGGCCTTGAAATTGGTCATGAAATTGGCAGGCAAAATCTTGTACTTTGAACTCCTCCTTCACTTTCAACCTGATTCACTTGATACTTGGCATAAATGTTGCTCATGAGTAGTAGATGTGCAAGATACAAATTTCAGGTCTCTGTGACCTTGACCTTTGGCCTTGAAATTGTTCTTGAAATTGGCAGGCAAAATCTTGTACTTTGAACTCCTCCTTCACTTTCAACCTGATTCATTTGATACTTGGCATAAATGTTACTCAGGAGTAGTAGATGTGCAAGACTCAAATTTCAAAATTCTGTGACCTTGACATTTGGCCTTGAAATTTGTCTTAAAATTGACAGGCAAAATCTTGTACTTTGAACACCTCCTTCACTTTCAACCTGATTCACTTGATACTTGGCATAGATGTTACTCAGGAGTAGTAGATGTGCAAGACACAAATTTCAGGTCTCCGTGACCTTGACCTCTGGCCTTGAAATTGGTCTTGAAATTGGCAGGCAAAATCTTGTACTTTGAACTCCTCCTTCAATTTCAACCTGATTCACTTGATACTTGAAAAAAATGTTAGTCAGGAGTAGTATTAGTGCAAGACACAAATTTCAGGTCTCTGTGACCTTGACCTTGACCTTTGGCCTTGAAATTGGTCTTAAAATTGGCAGGCAAAATCTTTTACGGCGAACTGCTCCTTCACTTTCAACCTGATTCACTTGATACTTGGCATAAATGTAACTCAGGTGTAGTAGATGTGCAAGACACAAATTTCAAATCTCTATGACCTTGATCTTTGGCCTTGAAATTGGTCTTAAAATTGGCAGGCAAAATCTTGTACTTTGAACTCCTCCTTCACTTTCAACCTGATTTACTTGATACTTGGCATAAATGTTACTCAGGAGTAGTAGATGTGCAAGACACAAATTTCAGGTCTCTGTGACCTTGACCTTGACCTTTGGTCTTGAAATTGGCAGGCAAAATCTTGTACTTTGAACATCCTTCAATTTCAACCTGATTCACTTGATACTTGGCATAAATATTACTCAGGAGTAGTATATGTGCAAGACACAAATTTCAGGTCTCTGTGACCTTGACCTTGACCTTTGTCCTTGAAATTGGCAGGCAAATTCTTGTACTTTGAACTCCTCCTTCACGTTCAACCTGATTCACTTGATACTTGTTTTGGCTTGTAATATGGGGAGTTGGTGTCGCAAACTCCTCCTTCAGTTTTAAAGTTACTAAATTTATATTTGGGTTACGTAATAGTCACAAATAGCAGATGCGCAAGGCACAATTTTCATGTGTTTACGGTTAGCCATTGTAGAATTAACCCCCCCCTGAACTTTGAATATTTTTTGTCGTTTTTGCATGAAACATGGGGAGTTGGTGTCACAAACTGCTCCTTCATTTTGAAACTTATTAAATTGATACTTGCCATACATACTAAACACGAATAGTACATGTGCAAGACACAATTTTCCTGTGTTTAGTGTTAGCCATTACAGAATTTTCTCTATTTGAACTTTGGGTATTTTTGTTATTTGGTCATATTACATGTTCAAAACTTGGATTTGCAATCAAGGCTGCCGTGTGGGGGTATTCATCACCTTTAGTGATAGTTCTAGTTTAAAATGTTATATCTCTGTTCAAATGTTTCTTAAATTGACAGTTCCTACAATAAACTAACATTTACGATAACATCACAAACTTTAATATTTGCATGTTCAATTATTACGATGAAGATTGGCAATTTGAATTACAGTTGAACTTCGATAACTCGAACTTCAAGGGACCATACACATTAGTTCGAGATAACACAAGTTCGAGTCATCCGATTTCAATCTGAACAATTGCTCACGGCTATAACTTAATACAGGTCTAAGGTAATGCTGAAAGCTACTGCAGGAGCTTTCAGCATTACTTTCGACAGTATTAAGCTGTCATATGTGTTTCTAGATACCTGTACAGATACATTTTAGAGCAATTCTATATTCTAAGTTTTGCAGGGTCTGAACTTTTTGTTCGAGTTATCGCGAAATTCGAGTTATCCAAGTTCGAGATATCGAAGTTCTACTGGACATATATATCAAAAACTGCTTTTGTCAGGGTATGCATGTAATGTGATCTAGCAACTTTAAATATTTCATAACGAATGGAATTAATATCTAAATTCCACTCGAAATATTTAGGATTGAACTAGTTAGCATCCATACACAAACAAATGATATATTTTAGCATGCAGTTAACACATTCCCCCTCATATTGACGCCCTTAGAGGTAATAGTCACTTTTTGAAACTAGCGTGAAAAAAGAGCATTTGCTCGACACAGTAGTTCCAAAAGTACATGTACACAACTCTAAAATATTCTTTCTTTTTAGTAAATGTTGCTTTTGAGTAGATTTACTCACAGAGGTTTGTTAAAAATAACCAATGAAGTAATGGGTCTTAAAGTAGAGGCAATGGGTTATTGACTGCGGCGATAGCCAATCTTTTAGAGGTTTACAAAGTCCTTATGCGTTTCTGCGGGATTAGATTTTATTTAAATGTTTGATAGAAAATTCCAAGTAGAGTTTATTTTTGTTTGGCTGCTATTTACTGCATTGTAATATTATATTTTCAGCGGTCGCACATATTTTTGTTATTATATCTCATACGGCTTTGAATTTTCACCATGCGTTTCTGCGGTCCTGTGTTTCTATAAAAGCCAATATTTCTAATAACTATGATTTACTGTGAGACCAATCTCCTTTGCAGAGTTGTCGTTCGTTACTCTCACTACTCTCACACACACCTCTGCGATGGGCTCATGCCAAGAATCTTGGTAAAACCAATAATGTTGTGTTTTATGGTTTTCTGAGTCGATAGTTTATATCAAAATAGTCTGAATCAAGAATAAATAGTTTTTTTTATTTTATCATAAGCTGGTAATATAGTTTAATTTCAGAGAATATTTGATGACATGTTTCATGCCGCTTTACGCGTCGAGTATTGCATAAGTGTAAACGAACACAATTAAATGATGTCTGCTCATTATTTCGAAAAAAAGTTTCTACAAATTGTAGATTCCGAACTTCTTATAAGGGCACTAAAATTCTGCTATAACCCTTCCAGTGCTTAAATACATGTTAAGCAGCCATTTTACGCTTGCGTAAAACCTTGCTTGTCGACATATTGTCAGGTGTATAAGCCACAAACAATAATCGTCCTCCCTATGTTACAAAGACAAAACAATACACAACTGTTGTGCAAGCTGCGAGTAGCATTTAATCATAGGCTACATAAATCATGATCACTAAACATTAAAAGACGCTACAGCCTATATACAACTGGAAAATAGTACCCGTTACATAGTAACATAGATGCCGAGACTTATCTTCGCAAACAAATTTATGTACAAGCTCTATAGACTAGTAATGAATATCAAATACAAACACACTGAAATTGAATTTGACGATGTAGTCCAGTGGAAAGACTCGATAGAACTGACCACTTTCAGTACACGATGGACGAATATACCCGATAGCCACGTGACTTACAAACCTATTTTGTATAGTAACGCACCGGTAGGACAACATCGCTCTACTGTGCGGTGTTCCTTGGAGCGCTTAAACGTATAATTGGATAATGATTAACACATCTAGTTTTATAGCAAAATCAATAGTTGCATACATATGCGGATCAGGCATACATATCGATAGTACATGTATAAATATGTTTACATTTGAGTATACAGTAAACTCTCGAGCTCGATTATTCGAGCACTAAATACGCATCATTATAAATCATTAAGATAGGTGATAGTTTAATGCCGGGTGAGGTCGTGCAGAAAGCGCTCCCAGGAGGTTACTGCATGCTTTTCATCTTGCATTAACCAGCCAATTGCCTAAATGGTCTGAATTATTCTGTATTAAATTTTCGAATTATTGAGATTTTACTGTATATGCATACGTATCAGGTAGATATATTTAAAGTACAAGCACGCATGGGAGATAAATGTAAAGTATAATGATATATTGCTTATTACAATGAATGACCAGGTTTATTTGATTCCAGTACGGCTTCAATTTAATAACTTCCATCTATTATTTGGACTAGAAACACAAATCATTTGTTGAAATAGCGTGTATTGACCATATATTCATGCACAATAAGGATTTAAAATATAAATGTATATAATAGATAAAACGAAACTTAATGACTTACTTTTGCCTTTCCTATGTCTTCATAACTAGCAGAACGGTGTCCGGACGATAGACTGTAAAGCATAACCCTGTTGTTATCTAAGGCATGTGACATGTCGATATCACGTGATAATTTATCAACATATGGCTTTTAGTCAAGTCAAGATATTGCTTGTCCATGCTTTAATCAGTTTCAATCCTTTTGGTAGCTGCAATTAATTGAAACACATGTTGGATGATATTTACACCGAATCTAAACTTCTGTTTTCCTAGACTATTGTAAGCTATATATCTGACTCACCATACTAGACGAGTTTGGCTGTAAGTAAATCGTATAACATTTTGTAGAACTTAATATATATTCCATCTCATGCAGGACTAGACAAAGGTCGAAATAAGGCCAGGGTTATCTAATGTTGTGTTTTTAGATATATTTGGATGATTACACATATTTGAACTGTTAGTAGCAAATACAACGAATGCGTAGTTGTAGTAAGCAATACAACAACGTCCTAAACAGACCAGTGCGCATGACAGATCAGTGCGCATGACAGCACGTGCTGTCACTTAATTTTGATATTTAATTCAACATAAGTCTACATTTCCCTAATAACACAAAGAAATTGAATCTATACTAGAATATTAGAATAGATTCCCGAGTGACAGGGTTTGTATTTGATTGAAGTGTGCGCTTGAGAAATCCTGCTTAATCCTTGCAGTGCCAACATTTTGTCTGCTGGACACTTTTTATACACCCATTTGAAAAAACGGGACGTATTATGGAATGACGCTGTCTGTGTGTCTGTCGGTCTGTCCGTCTGCCCGTCTGTAACATCTCTACCTCAAATTCCGCTTGGTGGATCCTTCTCATATTTCAACACAATGTTTATCTAGACTTTCTACAGTAGCCTGCCAAGTCCCGGTTTGTTTATCCAAGGTCAAGGTCCAACAATTGGACTTTGACGGATTGTCACAGTTATCATGCTATGTTTTACATGCTGTCCTGTGTTCACCGTCGTCTATGTTGTGGGTAAGTCCAGCGGTGATACCTTTATTTACAATTTTTGTAAAGCTAGGGTGACTTTGACAGAAGTGTGAGGTTAGGACGTCCGCAAACCGGTTTAAACCCCTAGTGGTGTTTTTGCTACTGACCGTGCCAAGGCGGTACTCTCTTTGTCACCCTTCCTTTTGTTTGCCTTGCATCTTTGTGCTTGTGATTTGTTCATGTGTGGAACGTTTGTCTCTGGTTCTTGTGTTTCTTTTGGTGTTTTATGTGTTCGTTTCATGTGTGTGTGTGCGTTTGGGTGTGCGGTTGTGTGTGTGTGTGTGTGTCCTGCTGTCTATCGGTGTTTTGGTGGTGGTTGCGTCTTGCATGTGGCTTTGCCTGCTTGACTTTACTACTTTTCCCATTTAGACTTTGCGTTTAGCAAAAATGTTAACCAGTCTGTCTGTCTGTCTGTAATATCTCTAACTCAAGTTCCGCTTGGTGGATCCTTCCCAAATTTAACCACAATGTTTATCTAGACATGCTACAGTAGCCTGCCAAGTCCGTTTATCCAAGGTCAAGGTCGCTTAATTGGACTTAGAATTTGCGTTTAGCATTTGCGTTAAGCAAAAATGTTAACCTCAAATTATGTGGAACAAGTCCACTTATTTACATAACACTTTGTGATAAAGCTCTGAAACTTGGAACACTTGTTCACCGTCACAACCTTCACCTGTAGGCAAGAGTAAATAAATCTGTCAAGCATTTTGACCGAATTATGCCCCTTTTTAACTTAGAATTTTTGGTTAAGGCTTTCCATTTATTTACATAACCCTTTGAGATAAAGCTTTTAAACTTGGAACACTTCTTCACTGTCACAACCTTCACCCGTAAACAAGAGAAAATAACTCTGTCAAGCATTTTGACCTAATTATGCACCTTTTTAACTTAGAGTTTTTGGTTAAGGCTTTGTTAAAGTCCATTTATTTACACAACCCTTTGAAATAAAGCTTTTAAACTTGAAACACGTGTTCACCATCACAATCTTCTCCTGTAGACTAGAGTACATAACTCTGTCAAGCAATTTGACAGAATTATTCCCCATTTTAACTTAGAATTTTTGGTTAAGGTTTCGGTTAAAGTCCACTTATTTACATAATCCTTTCAGATAAAACTTTTAAACTTGAAACATTTGTTCACCATCAGAAGCTTCTTCTGTAGGCAAGAGTAAATAAAATGTAACTCTGTCAAGCATTTAGACACAATTTACAACCTTGAAACTTGGTCGCAAAATTGGACTTAGAATTTGAATTTAGTAAATACGTTAACCCCAGTTTATGTTGAACAAAACTTCGACGGGCTTATATTGTGCCCACTGGAACTCTTGTTATTTTTGCTTTACGTTTTATTTTATTTTTTTTCATTTTTGTATAAAACAATAAACATAATATCAAACATGATGATATGAAAATGTACACTGTGTCTCATCCGGGTCTAAGCTGTGTGTATAACAGGCCCGTCTTCATGGCAATGAAGGGGTTTAGGAGACCAACTAAACTAGCATTATAAAAATGTTTCAAATATAAACCAAGTTGAAGCTCTTTCGATCCTTTCTAATATTTGGGTTTACGTGATAAATGGAACGTACGTGTATAACATTCAGCCGTTATCAGTAACGACATGTAAATAAACCACAGAAAATAAAACAACAAAAAATACCATGTTATGTATACTGCTTAAATATTTTGAATGTTTTATGACTAAAACTATATCAACGAAGAAAATGCAATATCAGATTCCGGTCTGCTTCCGCAATACGTCACAAATCGTACCAATTTGTATTCTGTCTGTGTTTGTCTCTTTTCCTGTCATTCTTTATACAAATGCAAACGAAGTTTGATAGGGGGTTTATAGGAGTCAGTATGTTGATGGGTCGGTTAATCTGTCTGTCTGTCCGTGGCACAATGTTTGTTTGATTTGCAATCACGGTAGTTGAGCGGGGGTATTCCATCACATTTAGTGATAGTTCTAGTTCTATCTGTGTTTTGTGTTTCTGTTAGTCTCCATATCTTGCTTTTCCTTTAAGTTTCTTTCTGGGCTGACCAGTCATCTGTTGCATTCCTTTTATATTTGCATGTGTCTTTGTTTCACTATTCAACCCCCTCCCGCACCTGCATGATTTTCTTTGCCAGTATTGCTTTCCTATATGTTCTCTTCGTGTCCGTTTTATATCGGTGACTATTTATATATGGCATTGCGTCTGTTTCCTATGCCTATCTACGATTATATAATGCAACTTCCTATTATATGATGCTACTTTACACCCCTTCCTTTCTATCGTGTACATATATCTCTAAAAGTATCGTCTCTCTCTCTGTCTTTCTCCCTGTGTATGTCTGCATGTTTGTCTGTCTGTCTGCTGTATGTATCTATCTCTCTCTGTTTCTCTGTCTCCCTCTGCATCTGGTACTCTCTGTCTCTGTCTCTCTGTTTCTTTATATTAAAAAAGACTAAATGTTATATGGCTTTAAAATCTTTAATTAATAACTTAAAAATGCGCGACGCGTTTCATCAGATCATCAGGCGCAATATTATGACGTCATGACTTTGTTGTCATGACGTCGACGTCCCTACTTCCTGTAAAGCTGGTAACTCTGTCAGACAAATGTTTGAATTAGAAATTAATTGCATTGAGGGTTGGTTTAAATTTTTGTATAAAATATTTTTCTTTTTCTAGCCTAGCTGAAACACTATCTGTCTTTAATTTAAAAAAGGGAAATATTTCATCTTGAAGGGTTTTGATATATTATAGTGGCACACTGAGAAGGGATTTGTTTGGCCTTAGTAGAAAGTGTAGACTCAAATCTATATTATTTCATAAGCAAACAGTAGTCGCTGATCAGACGACTCATATAGGAACCGTCTGATCTGGGTCTACTCTGGTTACAAAAACATACAAAAAAACTATTTATGGGGTAAAGGGCTGTATTTATACACTGACCGCTATCAGCGTTTCCACAGATACAAAGATGGTTTCCGTTGGCAGAGAGGGAAGGAAGGGTGGATAGCTGGGCAGAGAGAGAAGGGAGGGTGGATAGCTGGGCAGAGAGAGAAGGGAGGGTGGATAGCTGGGCAGAGAGAGAAGGCAGGGTGGATAGCTGGGCAGAGACTGAGGGAGGGTGGATAGCTGGGCAAAGAGAGAAGGGAGGGTGGATAGCTGGGCAGAGAGAGAAGGGAGGGTGGATAGCTGGGCAGAGAGAGAATAGAGAATGGATAGCTGTGCAGAGAGAGAAGGGAGGGTGGATAGCTGGGCAGAGAGAGAAAGGAGGGTGGATAGCTTGGCAGAGAGAGAAGGGCGGGTGGATAGCTGGGCAGAGAGAGAAAGGAGTGTGGATAACTGGGCAGAGAGAGGAGGGAGGGTGGATAGCTGGGCAGAGAGAGAATGGAGGGTGGATAGCTGGACAGAGAGAGAAGGGAGGGTGGATAGCTTGGCAGAGAGAGAAGGGAGGGTGGATAGCTGGGCAGAGAGAGAAGGGAGGGTGGATAGCTGGGCATAGAGAGGAGGGGATGGATAACTGGGCAGAGAGAGAATGGAGGGTGGATAGCTGGGCAGAGAGATGATGGAGGGTGGATAGCTGGACAGAGAGAGAAGGGAGGGTGGATAGCTGGGCAGAGAGAGAAGGGAGGGTGGATAGCTGGGCAGAGACAGAGGGAGGGTGGATAGCTGGGCATAGAGAGGAGGGGTGGATAGCTGGGCAGAGAGAGAAGGGAGGGTGGATAGCTGGGCAGAGAGAGGAGGGAGGTTGGATAGCTGGGCAGAGAGAGGAGGGAGGGTGGATAGCTGGATAGAGAGAGAAGGGAGGGTGGATAGCTGGGCAGAGAGAGAAAGGGGGTGGATAGCTGGGCAGAGACAGAGGGAGGGTGGATAGCTGGGCAGAGAGAGATGGGAGGGTGGATAGCCGGGCAGAGAGAGAGAGAAGGGAGGGTGGATAACTGGGCAGAGAGAGAAGGGAGGGTGGATAGTTGGGCAGAGACAGAGGGAGGGTGGATAGCTGGGCAGAGAGAGGAGGGAGGGTGGATAGCTGGACAGAGCCAGAGGGAGGGTGGATAGCTGGGCAGAGAGAGGATGGAGGGTGAATAGCTGGGCAGAGAGAGGAGGGAGGGTGGATAGCTGGGCAGAGAGAGAATGGAGGGTGGATAGCTGGACAGAGAGAGAAGGGAGGGTGGATAGCTGGGCAGAGAGAGAAGGGAGGATGGATAGCTGGGCATAGAGAGGAGGGAGGGTGGATAGCTGGGCAGAGAGAGGAGGTAGGGTAGATAACTGTAAAGAGAGAAAAGGGAGGGTGGATAGCGTGGGTTTATTTTATTGAAAAAGAAATGTTTACATAACAAGACAAGACTCCTTCAATATATGACCTCAATTACTTTAACTCTAGATGTTGTTTTATTTCTGCCTCTTTATACTCTTTTAATAATGCAAATAACAATCTGCAGACTAACATGTCTCAGGACAAGTGTTTACCTCAAATATTTGATTGTAAACATTCTGAAAATGGGTGATCCTTCGGAAGCAAATGTAGAACTGCAAAAAGAGAAAATTGCAGACTCGGTTTTATCGAGTCTGTTCATGGGTAGTAATTAAAAGTGCAACTCTACTCACGCCCCCTAGCACCGACTAAAGCAGTTAAAGTATTTTGATAGAGAAACAACTTAAACATAGTGCATATCGGATCAAACTGTTCCTCTGTTAATCAATTTGATCAAGGTCTACACTATTTGCTACTAAGCCAGTCTGACTTTGCAGATGGCGCCACACTTTTCAGGCTTACAGAATGGAGGATATGTTAGGTTGGATGTACATCGGGGAAATAAAGTCCTACTCTTAAGTGTTCAGACAGACATATACTTAGTGCAGACCAAGAACTGCTGCTGAAGGGTTTCAAAAGTAAAACAGAAAGATCCTTTAACCCCATAAATACGTATTTCTACGCCTTTTGAAACAGAGTAGACCCAGATCAGGCGTCTCCTATAGGAGCTGTCTGCTCAGGGTCTACTTTGTTTGCACATGATACAATATAGATGATCCTACAGTTTCTGAAATGGTCAATCATTGCCGTGTCCATGTACTGTTATAACTAATAATGTAATTAGTAATCATGATGTCATTGTTTCTTCTATGAATACTCATGGAGTAAATGCTTAACCCATTACATCATAGGCTATTTTTAGATACAACCTCTTTGAATAAACCTACCGAAAAGCAGCATAAACTAGAGAAAATGAAACTTTTAGAATTTTGTAGTTTAAAACTATTGTGATAAATAGAACATTTGCTCCAATAGGAGCAAATGCTCTATTTATCACAATGGTTTCACAAAGTGACTTTTACAGAGTCGTCAAAAGTCGTCAATATGAAGGAATGGGTTAATGTGTATAGGGAGGCAACATTGTGGTTTAGTCTTATCCAGAGTCCTACCGGAGCCTACATCTTAGTGTTATAACTGTTATCATTATGGTTTAGTCTTATCCAGAGTCCTACCGGAGCCTACATCTTAGTGTTATAACTGTTATCACTATGGTTTAGTCTTATCCAGAGTCATACCGGAGCCTACATCTTAGTGTTATAACTGTTATCACTATGGTTTAGTCTTATCCAGAGTCCTACCGGAGCCTACATCTTAGTGTTATAACTGTTATCATTATGGTTTAGTCTAATCCAGAGTTATACCGGAGCCTACATCTTAGTGTTATAACTGTTATCACTATGGTTTAGTCTTATCCAGAGTCATACCGGAGCCTACATCTTAGTGTTATAACTGTTATCATTATGGTTTAGTCTAATCCAGAGTCCTACCGGAGCCTAATCTTAGCGTTATAACTGTTATCATTATGGTTTAGTCTAATCCAGAGTCCTAACATCTTAGTGTTATAACTGTTATCATTATGGTTTAGTCTTATCCAGCGTCCTACCGGAGCCTACATCTTAGTGTTATAACTGTTATCATTATGGTTTAGTCTAATCCAGAGTCCTACGGAGCCTACATCTTAGTGTTATAACTGTTATCACTATGGTTTAGTCTTATCCAGAGTCCTACCGGAGCCTACATCTTAGTGTTATAACTGTTATTACATTTGTCTGATCAAGGTCTGCTCTGTTTGCTTATGGATCTACTACTCTAAATGTCTAGACAGACAAACTTACGTAATTAGTGCAGACCCAGAACAAACTGATCATGAAGGGTCAGCTTTATCAAGGTCTACAATATTAAGACTTAAAATATATTGAAATGGCTCCAAACGGAATTATTCAGGATACATAACCCCTGAAATCAGTTTGATTAAGGGCTACATTATTAACACACTCCCTCATATTGACGACTGTTGACGACTCTGTAAAAGTCAGTTTGTGAAACCATTGTGATAAATAGAGCATTTGCTCCTATAGGAGCAAATGCTCTATTTATCACTATGGATTCAAACAACCAAATTCTAAAATTCCTTTTCTCTTGTTAATGCTCCTTTTCGGTAGATTTATTCAAAGAGGTTGTATCTAAAACTAGTCTATGAGGTAAAGGATTAAGGCATAAAAAGATATCGAAATAGTGCCAAATGGAATTTTTTACCATACATAGCCCATGCAAACAGTGATGATATTGGGAGTCCGATCATTTAACCCTTTTCTCCATAAATACCCTTTTCTTCGCATTTGCAAACAGGGTAGACCCAGCTTCTAGAGGAGCCGTCTGATCAGGGTCTGCTCTGTTTGCTTATTGCACAATAAAGGTTTGATTCTGCAGTTATTCACGTGTTCATATGCTTTTATAAAACACGGCTAATAGAATGCAGGATGGCCTTTTTCTTACATGTATATTCATTGTGTAAAGGTTTAAGTAATATGGTGTATTTTTCAACCAAGCCCTGTCAAATTTTCAAAAGAATTTTTGTTTACAAATACGATAAGAATAAAGCATTGACTTCCTTCCTCCTGCTGAAAAAGCGACAAAAATAAACTATGTCTGGTTAAACTCATACTAGTGACAGAGTTTATTAACTTCCACCGCGATGATACTACAGACAGAGTGGCGGGCAGTGTGGAGCCGTGTACCTCGGAGTCTCATCAGGGTATACACTACACATACAGCAAAACCCAGCTAATGCGACCACCTAAAAGAGGTATAATTTTGGGTGCTAGATACAGGTGGTAGCTTAATGCAGGACAAACGTAATGCAGAAACAACGCCGAGTCACTCGGAGTCTCATATGTTTCAGACTACTTGAAAATGACAGTCAGAACAGCTGTCATGTATTGTCATTATTATTATACCCTCCCGCCCTGTAACCCCTCAAACTGTATGGATCCAGATGAAACGCCGAGAAAATCCATGTCACATGAGACGTGGATTTTCTCAACGTCTGATCTGGATCAAGTCTGTTCGTCAAAAACAGTAAACTATGTATTTGATCTTTGTCCCACTAACTTTGTCCTGACTCGTATTTGCACACAGATTGGATCCAGATCAGACGCCGTGTAACTCGACCTCTCACCAGGATCCAATATAATTGGCACTATTTAATAAATATTGTCTCAAAAGATTGAATGAATGCAAAGTAAAGATAAAACATAAGAGCTTTTTTATACAGTGAGATAAGATTGTTTTTGTGTCGAGTAATATGATATTTTAATAACAAACTACAGTCAAAACTAAAAACTCAATAAAACAAAATTCCAGTAATGAAGAATTTATGTATCTGTAGGCAGGTGGCTGCTTAATGCAGGATGAACGTCATACAGAAAGCTCCTCTATGAGCTTTCTGCATGACTTTCACCCTGCATTAAGCTGCCACCTGTGTAACAGATCAGTAATGATACGTATTTGAGTGTTCGAGTCATCGAGTGTTTATTGTATTGCAAGGTATTTCGATACATTGTAAATTGTAACCCGACTGTGAATTCAATACTTTGTACGTAAAGCAATTGTCCTTAGCTAAATTGCTCGCTCGCTTAATACCTTAATGTAGATGTTTCCTCCATTGCTTTACCATGTACGACCAAAGTAACAAATAGTTTGGATCCTGAACGGACACCGAGCTACTGTGCGTCTGATCGGGATCCAAACTGTTTGTATGTGCTGTGACGAAGCCCCCGCTAGCGCGAGAAAAGAGCTAGCTATAGTCACGACAGTCTATATTCTGAATACAAAGGCAACGTTCAAGTTTTATCTCTTTATGACAAAAATAATGTCTGCTCAATTTTGGATCTGGTGCCATTTTGATTATTTCCGATTTGATCAAGGTTTTGAGAAAATTGACAGAGTGTCAAACAGATTGGATCCTGATGAGACGCCGAGTTACTCGGCGTCTGATCTGGATCCAAACTGTTTGAAAATGCGAGTCTGGCCACTGATAGTGGGATAAGGGTTACTGAAACACAACGTTTCGTCTGATAAAGTTGTCGTCTGCTTCAAATTAAAACACGTGAACTACTCTTGTTTCAGTCTACGAATATACAAAAATAGTGGCTACGAGTTACTCTGAGTTAGTCGGCGTCTAGTCTTGTTTCAGAATGTCTGTAGTCGTTGATACGTATTTCCTCAGATAGCCATTTAGCCTAACCCTTTCGCTGCCAATGCCGGATCTGTGATTACTTATGCAAACAGTTTGGATCCAGATGAGACGCCGAGTAACTCGGCGTCTCATCAGGATCCAAACTGTTTGTTACTGTTACTATGTTTTTTAAACAAAAATGAAGAAAATAAAAAAAATGAAAATTTGTAGCAGACGACGAAGTTAGCAGACGACAGAGTTTGGCAGCGAAAGGGTTAAAGGTTACAGGCAGGTTAAAGGTCAGCTGATAAACACGGGGTTTGGGTTCATATACGTGCCTATACTGCCTGAAAAAAGAAAAGATACATGTATATAAACTATAAAGGATTTGAAATTACTGTTCGGGTTAGATGTTTAAACCACGAATACTCATGAAAAAAATAATGACACCATGAATATTCATGAAAAAAATAATGACACCATGAATATTCATGAAAATGATAATGACACCATGAATATTCATTCGATCATTTATTGCAATATCACATATAGACAGATTGTTGTGACAATGGCAGAGACTGTAGAATCATATATGTATTATATCATAAGCAAACAGAGCAGACCCTGATCTGGGTCTGCTCTGAGGAGCCGTCTGATCTGGGTCTGCTCTGATTGCAAATACGTAGAAAGGCGTATTCATGGAGGACAGGGTTTATTCTGGACTAGCCATGTAAAAATAATGCATGTATTATTGATTATTACCTTTATCGCATAATGTCATACAAACAACACTTTTGATAAAGACAGAAACTCTAGATTCAGATCTACAGTTGAACTTCGATATCTCGAACTTCAAGGGACTATATAAATTAGTTCGAGATAACAGAAGTTCGAATTATCCGATGTGTAATCTGGACAATTTCGCAAGTTCATAGCTTAATGCAGGTCTACGGTAATGCTGAAAGCCTGCAGTAGCTTTCAGCATTACTGTAGAACTGCATTAAGCTGTGAAATGTGTTTCCAGATATGCGTAGTGATACATTTTAGAGCAATTCTGTATTGTAAAAATTTGGAAGGACCGAACTTTTAGTTCGAGTTATCCCGAGGTTCGAGTTATCCGAGTTCGAGATATCGAAGTCCAACTGTATTTAACAGTTTTCCTCCATAAATACGCCTTTCTACGTCTTTGTAAACAGATTAGGACCAGATCAGACGGTTTTTATTGGAGCCGTCTGATCTGGGTCTGGTTTGTTTGCTCATGAAATAAATGAGATCTAGATCTAAAGTTTCTGTCATTGCTTCCTGTTTTCATATGTCATTTAAAAACACTAATTAATATGAATGATGTTATTGTTTCTTACATGAATATGCATGGAATAAATTGATAAACAAACAGAAAAAGACCCTGATGAAACAGTTCTTACAACAGCCGTCTGGTATTGGTCTTCTCTGTAATACCTCGTCGTAAAGGGTTAACCCTTTCCCTGTTATATACTTTTTTTCCACGTGTCGATACCTACTGAATATTCATGGTCAAAATAGTTATAATGAAATATGAAAGGTGGACCATTGTAGCCATGCTAGAAAGCAAAATCTTCCAATTTTCATTAACAAACAGAGCAGATCCCGCCCCTGAAGATGATCAGACGGGTCCTTTAGGAGCCGTACGATCTGGGTCTACTTTGTAAATGCGTGAACACGCGTTTATATGAAGTGAGGGGTTGAGTGCATTTTTACGCATCTGCAAACAGAGTAGACTCAGATCAGACGGCGGCTCCTATGGTGTAATATAGATCTGATTCTACAGCTTGTGTCTGAGCCAAAATGTCCTGTGTACATATGCCATTATAAAAAAATGATCTTGTTAATATTCATGACGTCATTATTTCCTACATGAATATTCACCAGGGAGAGGGTTAAAACCCCAGAAATAGACTAAATTTTATTGGTCGCTGAAAACACATTTTACTGTAATATTCTTTGTTAAATACATGTAATTGGCCACTTTCATTGGTATAACAAATACTGCAACATCACAAGCAGTACTATCGCTCTTGAAACGGACGGTATGTCATTTTCCTGCCACTGTTGTCTTATACAAGCCCATGTATTACAGCGTTTCCACTTTTTATGTGAAAAGGCTTTGTTTGTTTATTATTTAGTTCATTCGTTCGACTGTTCGCTAATACCTGGTGGAGAAAGACCCCAGAGGTTCTTCTGTTCATGTTACAGTATTTCAGTCATATCACGACGTCCAGCTAATAAAGGGTGGAGGAAGATTCACAGAAGTTCTTCTCTGTGCATGTAACAGTATTTCAGTCATATCACGACGTCCAGCTAATAAAGGGAGGAGGAAGACTGACAGAAGTTATTCTCTGTGCATGTTACAGTATTTCAGTCATGTCGCGACGTCGAGCTAATAACAGTCGGGGGGGGGGGGGGCACCACTAGCTATTCTGTGCATGGTACATATATACAACACTATACGATGAGCTTTCTGCATTGCTTTCAGTATGCTTTAGGCTACCATTTGTATTTGAAAAGTCTATATTTCTTTAGTATTTATCAAATATAGTTTTAGTCGTTTCATTGATTTTTTGTTTCTCTTATGGAGTTAGGGACATTTATTAAAGTGAGACGTTTATTACAGTTGAGTGGTTATTAGAGTAGGACGATTATTAAAGTAGGGTGTTTATTAGTGTTGGACGATTATTAAAGTTGGGTGTTTATTAGAGTTGGACTATTATTAAAGTTGGGTGTTTATTATAGTTGGGCATTTTATTAGAGTTGGACATTTTATTAGAGCTGGACATTTTATTGGAGTTGGAAGTATTTAATAGGGTGGGCGTTGATTAGAGTTGGGTGCTTATAAGAGTGGGAAGTTTGTTATAGTAGGGTGTTTATTAGAGTGTGTGATTATTAGAGTAGAGCGTTTATTATAGTTCACGTTTGTTAGAGTGCGGCGTTTATTAGGGTTGGGTGTTTATTAGAGTGGGGTGTTTATAAGACTATGACTGGGCGGTTATTAGAGAGAATGCGATACGTGCGCGTGTGTCGCTGACTTTTTTTAACCAGTATACAGTTTATCGATCTATACACTTATCTATGAAAAAAAACCTTTTAACCTTTATGCTGTCTACGACGCGTCTGTGATACGTATGCAAACTGTTTGGATCCAGAACAGATGCCGAATATCTCAACCTCTCATCAGGAGCCAGACTGTTTGATACCGTGATTATGTTTCTATAAAGAAATTAGAAGAAAATGACAAAAATGGAAATGAATATTGTCGCACACGACAATTTTACGGCATATCCTGGCAAGCGACAGAGTTAATTGTAGAAATATCCATTTCAGGAACCACTTCACCTCAGTGTTAGTTCTGTGAATTGGAATGACTAGTACATCTTGTCGTGTTATGATTAAAACACCAACTGGATTTAAGTGCCACGGTGGCTGGGGTGCGACCTATATGGCTATATTGTGCAAATCTGTAAGTTACTAGGCGCGTTATCAGGACCCAAACTGCTTGACACTTCAATTATGGTTTGAGAAACACTTAAAGGAAATCTCCGTTTTAAAACTTAAACAGACGACAATGTGTGCAGGTGAAAATTGTATGACGTCGAAAGAGTTAACCAAACGCCTTTTCACGTATTGGCAAACAGAGTAGAGCCGTCTGATCAGGGTCTGTTCTGTTTGCTTAGTATTGACAAACAGAGTAGAGTCGTCTGACCAGGGTCTGTTTTGTGTGCTTAGTATTGGCAAACAGAGTAGAGTCGTCTGACCAGGGTCTGTTCTGTGTGCTTAGTATTGGCAAACAGGGTAGAGTCGTCTTACCAGGGTCTGTTCTGTGTGCTTAGTATTGGAAAACAGAGTAAAACCGTCTGACCAAGGTCTGTTGCATCTGCTTAGTATTGACAAACAGAGTAGAGCCGTCTGATCAGGGTATGTTCTGTGTGCTTAGTATTGACAGAGTAGAGTCGTCTGACCAGGGTCTGTTCTATGAGCTTAGTATTGACAAACACAGTAGAGCCGTCTGACGAGTGTCTGTTCTGTGTGCTTAGTATTGGCAAACACAGTAGAGCCGTCTGATCAGGGTATGTTCTGTTTGCTTATTATTGACAAACAGAGTAGAGCAGCCTGATCAGGGTCTGTTCTGTGTGCTTAGTATTGGCAAACAAAGTAGAGTCGTCTGACCAGGGTATGTTCTGTTTGCTTAATATTGACAAACTAAGTAGCGCCGTCTGATCAGAGTCTGTTCTGTTTACTTAGTATCGACAAACACAGTAGAGTCGTCTGATCAGGGTTTGCTTTTTCTGCTAAGTATTGGCAAACAGAGTAGAGCCGTCTGACCAGGGTCTGCTCTGTGTGCCTAAAGTTTTTATATAGATATGTATGTTTTACTTTATGTCCTAGTCAAAATGTATTGTGTTCATATGCCATTATAAACAATACAATCTAAGTAACCTAGTTTATAATCAAGATGTCATTATTTCATAAAAATACAGTAAAAACTCTCTTAACCGGCAGTTAAATTTAGTATGAATATCGGTCTTGGAGACAGGTGACAGCTTAATGCAGGGTGAAAGTCATGCAGAAAGCTCCTGGAGGAGCTTTCTGCATGACTTTCACCCTGCATTAAGCAGTCACCTGCCTAAAAGTATCTGAATTATTATCTACTAGAATTCCGGTTAAGAGAGGTTATACTGTACAACTAGGAAATTGCTAATAGTAAATATATTAACCCTTCTCTTGCTGAATTTTAAAACACATTTCTCCTTCTTTACCCATGCCCTGTTGTATAATTTCATATATCTTCACTGTGTACAAGTATATCGCTGTGCAATCACTGCTGTGGAGTGCACTGGTTGCACAATCAACTTGTAAATAGTGCAGACCCTGATGAGACAGCTCCTGCAGGTAAATATATTGACGTGAATAGCAAGCGAAGGGTTAGGAAAATCACACGGACGTGAAGTCCTTTCTGAAATGTGCAAAATGCACAGTGAACTCACGTGAGACGGGAAGTACAAGGTCCAATATGGTTGACACAGTGTAGAGTAAAACCTCTCTATAACGATCACTAATTCGTGTACATTAGTTGGTATGCAGAGCAGGTGACTGCTTAAAGCAATGTGAAAGTAGAACAGAACGCTCCTATAGGAGCGTTCTGTTTTACCTTCACCTTGCTTTGAACAGCCACCTGCCTTGAACACAAAATACTTGATGTGATTTATTGACCGTTATAGAGAAGTTTAATTGTACATTTTTTATGAAAAGGGGAACTAACATGACTGTACAGTGAACCTGTCTTAACCCTTTCCTCCTTAAATACGCCTTTTATTCCTCTGTAATAGTCACTTATTGAAACATTGTGATAAACGGAGCTTTGCTCTATTTATCACAATAGTTTCAAAAACTACACAATTCTAACATTTAACTTTTCTCAAGTAAGTGCTCCTTTTCGGTAGATTTATTCAAAGAGGATGTGTCTAAAATAGCCTATGAGGGAAAGGGTTAAGCGGTCATCAAAAATTGTTCATCTATCTATGGGTCTGTAAGGCAGGTGGTATGGGAGATGAAGTTCAAAAGCAGTTAGTTTCTGCATTACTTTTGTCCCGCATTAAGTCATCCTCTCATAGACTGTTTTAGACCCAACCTCTTTGAAAACAAAATACAGAAAAGGAGCTTTAACTATAGAAAAGGAGAATTTTAGAATTGTGTATTTTAGAAACAATTGTGATAAATAGAGTATTTGCTCCCATGGAGCAAATGCTCCATTTATCACAATGGTTTCATAATGTTAATTTTACAGAGGCACCAAAATGCGTCACTAGGAGGGAATGTGTTAAGCAATCATTCGCTTTTTAGGGTTTCGGCTTTGCCGAGATCCTTATATCAAAGTACTGACAGCACTGAAGGTTTCGGACATAACACATATTATATTGATTGTTTGCTGTGGATTTTTCTGAAAATCATGTCAGTAGTTTGGAAGACATTTAAAGATTTTTTTTATGAACATGTCACACACAGGGCTATTCCAATAGCTCAGCTTACCACTTTGTGCCAATAGAGCCCAAATTGATAGTTTGATCCATGTATACATTTCCACCAATTTAGACATATTCCTTATGAATCTAAATACCCTACAAAAATGGCCAAATATACTGTGGGGTGATATTAACAATATGACAAATTATAAAGTAACAAATATATTTCAACAGCATGGCAGGATACAACAGGGAAAATAAAAATAACTAGAAAATTGTTTCCAAGACACTGCTGCATCCCTCCCCTAACAATAGTGTCTCTATATCGAGCACTTTTGGCTATGTGTAATACAGTGAAGAAACTCTCAGAGTCCCATAACTCTGGTAAAATGGTCAGAGCAATAATTACATTCTTTAAGAAAATCTTCACATAAAGGTTGACAGCTTGAGTGAAAATTTGAAGTAAAACCTCCCATTGGTATATGGGTTGTTAGACACATAATATTGTTTCACTTGATATTATATAGTGAAGACGATTTCAGGGTTCCATATCGGGTACAATTGTTCTGAGCAAAACTAAGCCTTTCTATGCTTTTGCAAACAGAAAAGACCCTTAAGTTCATAGAATAGTTTATCCATGCCTATACTTTGTCTTTTTGTGTAATTGCATTGTATTTTCTTACTTTTTCCTGAGGAGACTGCGAGTGTGAGTCTGTTCAGGGCCAATTTGTGAGTCTGTGCTGCAAACAATACAGATCCCGATCAGTTACCACAACTGGTCAGGGTCTTCGCTATTTATCAGCACCATACATGTAACAAGTATATCAATAAATGATATAATTAAAATTAATTATAGTCATACATGTACATTACAGTTAGTGCTGTAGTAAACACTGCAGGCCCTGATCAGTAACCGGCGTCATAGGAATAAATGATATGAATTAGAAATAAATTACATACATTACTATAATATACTATAAGACACTTTAAGATACTATAAGCCTGACACGTAAATCAATGAATGATGAAATGTATATAAATTAAAAGATAAGACAGTATTTTGTCTCATTTTGTTTGCCTTTCTCCTTTTTTCCTTTTAATGAGTTTTTTAATCATATAAAGGATACAAAAACCCTTGTTTCCTTTTATTAATACTACCATCCAAGCTACTTAAACAATAGAGGTTGGCAAAGTGGGACACATTGTTTGGATTCAGATCTAATACAAAGTAATTGTCTAACCAAAATCTAAACTGTTTACAACTTGTGACAAATTTGCCTTAGGTCAAAGTGCCTAAAACTAATCTTTTAGAAATTCAAATGATGACAAACCTGAAGCAGACGATATTACAGATCTCTACAGCTTGCTTAATCCTTAAAGAAGAACTGAAGCAGACGACAGTTGTTGCAGACGAAAAATCACTCAGCATTGTAAGGATTAAGCAAGCTTAATATCATTTATTGCTATGACGCCGGTTACTGATCAGGGTCTGGATAAACTATTCTGCGAACTTCAGTGTCTTTTCTGTTTGCAAAAGCATAGAAAGGCTTGTCTTTGCTCAGACCAATTGTACCCGATATGGAACTCTGAAATCGTCTTCACTATATAATATAAAGTGAAACAATATTATGTGCCTAACAACCCATATACCAATGGGAGGTTTTACTTCAAATGTTGACCAATGATAAGCTGTCAACCTTTATGTGAAGATTTTTGGAATCGCCCTGTGTGTGACATGTTCATAAAACAATTCTTTAAATGTCTTCCAAACTACTGACATGATTTTCAGGAAAACCCACAGCAAACAATCAATATAATATATATTATGTCCGAAACCTTCAGTACTGTCAGTACTTTGATTAACCATTTGTAAACAGAGAAACCCCAGTCAGACGACTCCTGCAGAAGATATCTGATCAGGGTCTGCTCTGTTTACGTATGAGATAATGTAAATAAGCTTCTATAGTTTCTGTATACTAAAATCTCCTTTGTGCTATTCAATGTGCTGTTTAAAATAATTAATTTAAACATTTCCTCCATAGGCTATTACAGACCCAACTTCTTTGAATAGAGCATTTCCTAGAGAAAAGTAAACTTTTAGAATTTTGTAGTTTTAAATCCATTGTGACAAATAGAGCATTTGCTCCTATGGGAGCAAATGCTCTATTTATCACAATGATTTCAAGAAGTGGTTATTACAGAGTCGTAGATAGGCGTATTTATGGAGGAAAGGGTTAATTAATAGTTATGATTCTATAGATATCCGGTGGGTATAGGGTTAAGACTCCTATGCTCAAAAATGATTTGCCGCTTAGTACCGGTTCTACCGGTTCTACTTGCTTTGGAAATTAACCCTTTACTCAATAAATATACAATGTTTACTCTTTTGTAAGCAGAAAAAACCCTGACCAAACGGCTCCTGCATGATCAGATCAGGGTTTGTTCGGCTTGCTTGTGGAATACGGTAAAACCTGTCTTAACCAGAATTCTATTAGAGAAGAATTTAGATATTTAAGGCAGGTGACTGCTTAATGCAGGGTGAAAGTCATGCAGAAAGCTCCTCCAGGAGCTTTCTGCATGACTACCACCCTGCATTAAGCTGTCACCTGTCCCCAATACCGATATTTATACTAAATTTATCGTCCGGTTAAGAGAGGTTTTACTGTACTATATATCTGATTATACTGTTTTTACCATGACCAAAACCAAAAACACCCCCACCCTTTATATAATTTATGCAATTAAAGAAAAGTATGTACAGTTAATATTCATGACGTCATTTTTTTCAGGGATGTTCATTTAGTTAGGGGCCATGCAGGATGGCGATTATAAAAGGGCACTGTGGAAGATGTATTACGATTCTCCAGCAGAAAAGACAAAGGAATATGTTGTTTACGTTGCTTGGATTAATTGCAATAGCACAAGTGTTTTTCTTTCAATTGCGTTTGGATAATACCTTTTACACACGGAAGAAAAATTTAAGCATGGAAGGCAGTACACACAGTTACACAGACACAATAAGAGTACAGTTACAGAGCCAAGTTGTTATAGAAAGTAGAGAGAAAGAAATAGAGATGTACCAGAAGAACAGCGTCGGGATTCGTCAGCGCGGGGACAGACATTCAGGTGAATACTCTCAAAACATGAATGATTCAAAAGCAAAACGTCACCTGTTTTCGCGAAATATCAGTGCGTCCCTAGCCAGGGACAGAAGAAGAATAAACAAGGCTGGTAAGGCCAGAGCAGCGCATGGTAAGCGTGTAGACAGTGATGGTGTTGCGCACATGCGGTCTATAAACAGAAGGTATCGGCCTCCTGGATATTTAAGCAACGGTATTCGAGAACATGATATTACCAGAGTCATCCGCTATAGACATGGAAACCAGAACCAGGGCGCATTTGGACCGGCGTACGAAAACGGTCATGAAGTGGAACATGGGCTTATGCGTGAAATGGGACATGCTAGGAATTTTTTGCCACCGAAGAAACAAAACATGCTTCGATATCAGCGTACTTTTCAATCTAGAAATTGTACTTTCTGTAGGAATGAAAATCCCGTAAACGAAACAGAATTATTAATTCAACACAAAATGATATTGGCCAAAATTGATAAGCGCTTATTACGAAATGATACATGTTCAGGATGCTTCAATTATCAGTTTAATTGGCTGATTCCAGGGAGGAATGTTTGCAAAGATCAAAGCGAGATAGACCTCGTATTTCTAATAACAACGAGACATAATAATACGATAGGAAGGGATGTGCTTAGGAACACGTGGTTGAGGCACGTGCGGAACATGACAAATTTACGCCATGTATTTTTGTTGGGCGAAACAATGGACAGAAGCTTAAACAAAATGGTGTACAAGGAAAACAGTGTTTATGGAGACATAGTAATGGCAGATTTCTATGACTCCTATAAGAATCTAACTTATAAAACACTCATGGGCCTTAAGTGGGTCACCTCGCTATGTCCACGTGCAAAGTATGTGATGAAGACTGACGATGATATGTACATCAATATCACACAGCTGGTTGAACTTTTGAAAGCAAACAGTACAAAGTCAGCATTAGAAACATCTGTAATGGGTAGATGTTGGCGAGGCAAACCTATCAGAAAAATAAACTCAAAATACTACACATCAATAGAGAGTTATCCTCATTTCTACTACCCAGCTTTATGTTCCGGAACTGGCTATGTTTTGAGCATGCGCACTGCTAATAAGATTTACGAAGTATCGCCGAATATTCCATTTTTTCATCTTGAGGATGTTTACGTCGGCATATGCCTTGAAAAGATTGGTGGATCAACATATAGTCATTCTGGATTTGCTGTACAAACGAATATTAGGAGTATAATATCCCTGTGCAGAATGAAGCGCTCCGGATTTTTCACTGCGCATGTGCATGATTACAGAAGCATTCAGCGGATTTGGAATGTCACATGCGATAGATCCACACTCAGGAAAAGTAGACCTTTGGAACGTCAATACTTACAAAATCATTACAGACGTACAGCCTGGAACCAGAAAAGAATTCCGCAATATTCAAGTTTTGAACAATTCAAAAAGCTTAATCGTTTACGTAATGAATAGTGATGCATGTCTCCGCACGTTATAAATATAAAAATAACTACCAACGAAAAACAATTCAGTCCTACTGACCAGACACATCCTACAGACCAGACACTTCCTACTGACCAGACTACATACCAGACAGTTCCTACTGACCAGACTACAGACCAGACAGGTCCTATTGACTAGACTACAAACCAGACATTTCCTACTGACCAGACTACAGACCACACAGTTCCTACTGGCCAGACTACAGACCACACAGTTCTTATTGGCCAGATTACAGACCACACAGTTCCTACTGGCCAGACCACAGACCACACAGTTCCTACTGGCCAGACTACAGACCACACAGTTCCTACTGACCAGACTGCAGACCACACAGTTCCTACTGACCAGACTACATACCACATAGTTCCTACTGACCAGACAGTTCCTACAGACATGACAGTTTTTACTGACCAGACAGTTCCTACTGACTAGATAGACAGTTCCTACTGATCAGACAGTTCTTACTGATCAGACAGCTCTTACTGATCGGACATTTCCTACTGACCAGAGAGTCTCTGCTGATCAGACAGCTTCTACTAACATACAGCTCCTACTGAATAGACAGCTTTCTACAATTTAAATGGCTCCTACTGGACAGACCTGACAGATCCTACAGATTATATGGCTTCTACACATCAGACAGATGCTTCTGACAAGAAAGATCCTACTGACCATGCAGAGATTTCTTATAGATCAGACAGCTGCTACTCATCAGATATTTCCTACGGAACAGAAAGCTCCAACTATATAAAATAAAAAAATGACACAACTATATAACATCAAACATGATGACGACGACAACAACAACAGCAGCAATGCCAATAATAATTAAACAGTAATGGAATAGAATATCAATATTACGTACGTTGTTATACATGTACATCAAAAATGGATGTTGTTATACACGTATAATAGGAAACGAAAACAAAAATATACAGTATAACCTCTCTTAACCGGAATTCTAGTAGATAATAATTCAGATACTTTTAGGCAGGTGGCTGCTTAACCCTTTACCCAATAGCCTATTTCTAGTTTTGAAGACAGGTGACCACTTAAAGCAGGTTGAAAGTAAAGCAGAATGCGCATTTATGCGCATTCTGCTTTACTTTCAGCCTGCTTTAAGCTACCACCTCCTAGAATATAGAAACTAATTATGATGCTATATGTTCATTATTGTAAAACTTGGAACTATTTTCTTCAGCGGAGGAATATATTAAACTCGCTTAAAGCCGCTTCTATCAGGTAAAGGGTTAATGCAGGGTGAAAGTCATGCAGAAAGCTCCTCCAGGAGGTTTCTGCATGACTTTCACCCTGCATTAAGCTGTCACCTGTCTCCAAGACCGATATTCATACTTAATTTAACTGCCGGTTAAGAGAGGTTTTACTGTACCACTAGTTACGTTTACTCACGACTGACATAGAGCTCATAGATACAATGAACAATGAAGTTGACAAGAAACACTGAGCAACAGTACTGTGTAGTACCTGAAGCACGCCGACGTCAACGTTGGGTCACGCTGGCGTTGATTAACCCTTTCGCTGCCAAACTCTGTCGTCTGCTAACTTTGTCGTCTGCTACAAATTTCCATTATTTTGATTTTCTTCATTTTTGTTTCGAAAACAAAGTAACAGTAACAAACAGCTTGGATCATGATGAGTTACTCGGCGTCTCATCTGGATCCAAACTGTTTGCATAGGTAATCACAGATCCGGCATTGGCAGCGAAAGGGTTGAAGGTCAAAGTCTAGTGTCCGGATCGATGCAGTCACCGCCTGTGGGAATGCAAGGTACCCATCGTGCAGACCCTTTCGAAATATTTAGCTCGCCTGTAAGAACACGTTGAATTGTGCAATACAAGAGAGATAGTTCCTCACCCTTATCTCGCATCGTAAACCGCCTGCCATTATCTGACAGGTCCTTAAATAACCTACGTTTCCAACAGTTTCATACAGTGACTGTCTATGTCGGCCTAACTTGTTTTTCGAAATCAAATACCGAGGTTCTACCATCCCATAACCGCCCAGTCCATTTGTAAACACATGTATACGAGTTTGTAATTTGTTTTAGTGTTTCTACCGATGAAAGTGTGAGTCCCACACAAAATTTGGCAACCGCACGCAACTCAGTGTCATCTATTGACGCCACGCGCCGTTTTGAAGTCATGACCATAAAACGCTGCTGCGAAATAACCGTCCAGCACAACGTCTTCAAATTGTCTGGAAAAAGGCCAAACATCAGGCTAATGAAAGAAAAAAACAAGTTGTTTTGCTTGCTTACGGGTTTTCATGTGCTTTGATAAAGAAATAAATTCTTGAGAGGAGAATTCCGAGAATTTATCAATCAGCCTTCGTGTTTCGTATATGTACTACATAATATGGCTCTTGTAATATAATGATGTGCATCCCAAAATGGTGCATCCCAAAAAAGTGTAAATCACGAGGAGCGTTACTACGTTTCTTTCAATATTTGAGTCAAACTGTTTTGAAAACCAACTGTGCTATGCAAATAGTGAATAACACCCTCTGTGTTTTAACTCTTTCGGCGCCAATTTTATAATTGTCGTCTGCAACCCAATTTTGTTAACTTAAATCATTCGGTAAAATAAGCGAATGAGATAAATGAATACAGGAACTGGTATAAAGGAATAAACCACAGATCTAGAACTAGACATTGAGACAAAAAGTAAAGTCCTTGATCAGACACTGCCTTGAAAAGGCGGCGTCTGATCAGGGACTGCACTAATTGTGGTGATGTATTTTTGCGACATTGGCGGTGAAAGGGTTAAAACACTGCGTATTATCATTTCTACATAGTTTATCACTCTAGTCTACAAAACAAATTATGCTGTGATTGGTTAAAAATGATGCAATTTTATACTACAGTAAAACTCCTCTAACGCGACCACCTAAGAGGTATAATTCTGGGTGCTAGATGCAGGTGGTTGCTTAATGCAGGACAAAAGTAATGCAGAAAGCTCCTCCTTTTCTCTAGTTAATTCTCCTTTTCGGTATATTTATTCAAAGAGTTTGTATCTAAAAATAGCCTATGAGGTAATAGGTTGAAGGGTTAAATCACATTTGGAGAAACTCTACGATGTAGATAGGGAGAACAACTGAAAAATGATATTTTAATAGAATTTCTCGAGGAAAAGGATGATTTCAAAAATACATATATTACATGTACCTGTATACTTGGACGTTTTACAAAAAATCCTGAAAATGTTCTATAGCTTCGCCTCGTGTGATGCTCTGGTTTTCTGGTTGGCAGTAAAAATGTCTCACACATGGGAATGTAATATGTATATACATTTATTGTGATATTGACGAGATGTTACATTAACGCATTTGCTCCAACGATCCCATGCTCGTATTTGGGACGTAGGCAAACAGTGTAGACTCTGATCAGACGCCGCATGATGCGGCGTCTGATCACAGTCTACACTGTTTGCTTATATGAAATGTGATACACAACATAACAAAAATGAAAATTTAGACCAGACATCCCTTAGATAAAAGATAGATTAATCCAATATATAAACATGGAAGAATCCACTGGGAGCAAATGGGTTAACCATAAGCACATTTTCCACGCCTTTGCATACAGAGTACATCCAGATCAGGCAGCTACTGTATAAGCCGTCTGATAAGGCTCTGATCCGCTTATTGCTAATTTGCTTATGAAATTACAGTTGAACTTCGATAGCTCGAACATCAAAGAGACCATACAAATTACTTCGAGATAACAGAGGTTCGAGTCATCCGATTTCTAATACGAACAATTTCTCAAGTTCGCAGCTTAATGCAAATCAAAAGTAAAATTAATGTTGATAGTTCTTGTATGAGCTTTTCGACCTGCATAATCCTGTCTTGTATGGTTTTGTAGATGTGCGCAGTGATACATTTTAGATTAATTCTGTAGATGTGCGCACTGATACATTTTGGATTAATTCTGTAGATGTGCGCACTGATACATTTTAGATTAATTCTGTATTGTGTATTTTGGAAGAACTTTACTTTTACTTCGAGTTATCCAGAAGCTCGAGTTGTCCTAGTTCGAGGTATCGAACTTTTACTGTACATCGCTATGATTCTACGGTTTCTGGCGTTTCTGTCATAGTAAAATACAGTAAAACACACGTAACCACTAAATGAACAACCATGCCTGTCTTCATAAGCAAATAATTGCTTAATGCAGGACGAAAGTTATGCAGAAAGCTCCTATAGGAGCTTTCTGCATACATTTCGCCCTGCATTACGCTACCAACTGCCTTTGCCACTGCGAACTATGCCCCCTGTTGGTGGTCGCATGAGAGGAGTTTGCTGTAGTCACCAGTTCATAACGCCATTTCAACTAATTAATATCCATGGTGTCAATAGTTCGTACTAAATATTCATTAGGTAAAGGGTTGCCCTGTTTATTTGTTGTCAATGTAAGTGATCTCGATTTCATTTTCTCACCCTTATTGTTTGCAAATGTATATGCTAAAAACAGTATTTAAATCTAATAGTTGGACCCTATTGAGCGTTTAAACCCATTCCCTCATATTCATGTCCTTTGAAACATCTTCAAAAATGACCTTTTGAAACCATTGTGATAAAACATATCAAAATTGTTTCGAACCTACACATTTCTGAAAAAATCCCTTTTCTAGTAAATGCTCCTTTTCAGTAGATCAATTCAAAGAGGTTGAGTTTTAAAATCGTGTATGAGGGAATGGTCTAGAAATAGCGTATGATGGAACGGTCTAGAAATAGCCTATGAGGGAATGGTCTAAAAATAGCCTATGAGGGAATGGGGTAAAGAACGAACCAGATAATAATTCTCTACATTTAAGGCGCTTTGAGATCTGATATGCGTATAAAAACCAGTACCACATCTGTAATGCGAACACTTCATGAATAAACATTTAAAAACAAGTGGTTGTCTAATGCAGAAAGAAAGAAAAAATGCAGACAGCTCCTATAGGAACTTTCTGTATCACTTTTGTCCTGCATTAAGCTGCCACCTGCCTTTAACACTTTCCTCCATCAATACGCCTTTCTACGTCTCTGTAATAGTCACTTCTTGAAACCATTGTGGTAAATAGAGCATTTGATCCAGAGGAGCAAATGCTCTATTTATCACAATGCTTTCTATAGATACTAATTATAATATATTCCTTTTCCCTAGTAAATGCTTCATTTCGGTAGATTCATTCAAAGCGGTTGTGTCTAAAAATAGCCTATGGATGAAAGGGTTAAGACTCAGATTTGTACTCCTTTTTGATGGCTGTAGTGTATAGGTGTTACTGTATGTGAAGTATTCCGTTTTGTTTGTTCTTTAAAATGGGTCCAACAGTGTCGAAATATCGCATTAAGGTCTATATGTGTACAATAAAACATCTCTATAATGGTTACAAAATTATACAAGTATTTTGTGTTAAATGCAGGTGGTTGCTTAAAGCAAGGTGAAAGTAAAACAGAACGCTCCTATAGGAGCGTTCTGTTTTACTTTCACCTTGCTTTAAGCAGCCACCTGCCCTAATATACCAACCATTTAGCACATTTTAGTGGCCGTTATAGAGAGGTTTCATTGTATTTAACAAATTCCCTCTATGGAATGCTTTGGATTCATGTTGTTTATACTACATTTAATTCTTTCTATAAAGTATTTAACCGTTGCGTTTTAAACGCACTCACTTTATTGAATTTGCATTAAAGGCGTTTTAAACGAACTAGTGTTGTATTGTTTGCACTCGACGCGTTTTAAACGTACTTATAGTGTTTTGTTTGCAGTAAAGGCGTTTTAAACGCACTCACATGTATATTTTTTGATTTGCATTCAACGCTTTTTAAACGTAATCATGTTGATTTTTTGTATTAAAGACGTTTTAAACGCACACATGTTGTTTTGTCCGCATTAAATGCGTTTTGACGGCACTTATGTTGTTTTGTATACATTAAAGACGTTTCAAATACACTTACGAGCGTATGTTGTTTTGTGTGTATCAAATGCATTGACATTTGTTTTGTGTGTATCAAATGCATCTATCTTATCTATCGGATCCTATCTATCTATCTATCTATCTATCTATCTATCTATCTATCTATCTATCTATCTATCTATCATCACCATCATCATCATTAGCATCATCATCATCATCATCACATTCATTTACTGTCTATGTATGTATGTATGTATGTATGTATGTATGTATGTATGTATGTATGTATCTATCTATCTATCTATCTATCATCATCATCATCATCATCATCATCATCATCATCATCACAGTCATTTACTGGAGGTATATTATTATCACAATCCCATTAAATTAAACTTGGTGTCTTACTGCTGGTATGTATCATAAACAATAAGAAATATAACTTTAGATCAATGTGTAAACCTGGTTACAGTAGAACCTCTCTATCGTGGCCAGTTAATGGACAAACACGTAGGCGAAGTACTGTCGATACAAGTATACAATAGAACCTATACATCGTGGCCAGTTAATGGACAAACACGTAGGCGAAGTACTGTCGATACAAGTATACAATAGAACCTATCTATCGTGGCCAGTTTATGGACAAACACGTAGGCGAAGTACTGTCGATACAAGTATACAATAGAACCTCTCTATCGTGGCCAGTTTATGGACAAACTCGTATGCGAAGTACTGTCGATACAAGTATACAATAGAACCTCTCTATCGTGGCCAGTTTATGGACAAACACGTAGGCGAAGTACTGTCGATACAAGTATACAATAGAACCTCTCTATCGTGGCCAGTTTATTGACAAACACGTAGGCGAAGTACTGTCGATACAAGTATACAATAGAACCTCTCTATCGTGGCCAGTTTATGGACAAACACATATGCGAAGTACTGTCGATACAACTATACAATAGAACCTCTCTATCGTGGCCAGTTTATGGACAAACACGTATGCGAAGTACTGTCGATACAAGTATACAACAGAACCTCTCTATCGTGGCCAGTTTATGGAAAAACTCGTGTGCGAAGTACTGTCGATACAAGTATACAATAGAACCTCTCTATCGTGGCCAGTTTATGGACAAACACGTATGCGAAGTACGGTCGATACAAGTATACAATGGTACCTCTCTATCGTGGCCAGTTTATGGACAAACACGTGTGCGAAGTACTGTCGATACAAGTATACAATAGAACCTATCTATCGTGGCCAGTTTATGGACAAACACGTATGCGAAGTACTGTCGATACAAGCTAGTATACAACAGAACCTCTCTATCGTGGCCAGTTTATGGACAAACACGTATGCGAAGTACTGTCGATACAAGTATGCAAGTGAACCTCTCTACCGTGGCCAGTTCATGGACAAACACGTATTCGAAGTACTGTCGATACAAGTATACAACAGAACCTCTCTATCGTGGCCAGTTTATGGACAAACTCGTATGGGAAGTACTGTCGATACAAGTATACAATATAACCTCTCTATCGTGGCCAGTTTATGGACAAACACGCATGCAAAGTACTGTCGATACAAGTATACAATATAACCTCTCTATCGTGGCCAGTTAATGGACAAACACGTAGGCGAAGTACTGTCGATACAAGTATACAATATAACCTCTCTATCGTGGCCTGTTAATGGACAAACTCGTATGCGAAGTACTGTCGATACAACTATACAATAGAACCTCTCTATCGTGGCCAGTTTATGAACAAACACGTATGCGAAGTACTGTCGATACAAGTATACAATATAACCTCTCTTAAGCGACCATTGATTGGACACAGGAATCTTGAACAGCAGATGGTAGCTTAATGCAGGGCAAAATTAATACAGAAAGCTCCTATAGGAGCTTTCTGTATTACTTTGAACTGCATTAAGCTACCACCTGCCTTAATGTTTTAATGTTATTTAATATTTTAATGGTGGTACTGTATGTTGTCAGTACAATAAAACATTGAGTGTCTATACAAACAGGTAGATCTAACTGTCTGATCTGGGTCTACTTTATTTGCAAAGGAGTTAACAATGCGTATTTATTTAGGAGTCAATTGCCGTCAACAAACCACGCAACACCAGCATACATACATAAAGCAACGCAAACATTTTTCGTCTGCTTTAACTCTCATTCCTTTCTCCGCAAACAGAGTGGATCCAGATCAGATGACTTATGACGTAAGACTGTTCTGCTTGCGTATGGTGTAATGTAGATCTGATTCTACAGCTTCTGCTTGAGGCAAAATGTCCGGTATAAAAATAATCTTACTGATATTCATGACGTCATTATTTCCATCCATGAATATTCATCAGGGAAAGGGTTAAAAAGCGTCTCTATAATGTATGCGGTAAAGGGTAAAACAAAGACCTATAATATGTTATCATTAGTATTTGGGCAAAAGAAAGAAGCAATCTAACAAATAAACACATCAACACATTAGAGGATTATTAGACAGTTTGGATCCTGATGATACATCGAATGTCTCGTAAAAGGCAACACTACAGAAACTCAAGGATATTTTCATTCAGTCTTGGCATTCTGACATAGGACATCCAATACAAATATGTACAAACACATAAAACATCTTTCAAACAAGCACATTGTATAAGACATCTCTCAACTTATCATTGCAAAAATCTGATTGCATTCATAACGAGAAATCATAATTACCTTTGGAAACTGGTCGATGGCAAAACATACCGGCAAACCAACGGAAATGTCCATGCTGCATAGATATAGGTGATGAATTCCATTATATCCTGACATGTCCTCTTTCCATGAATACCGCAGAAAGTATATCGGAAAGAAACACTACAGAAGTCCAAACATGTTGAAATTTATAGACATGTTCTCCAGCAAAACAGTAGAGAACTTAAGAAACTGAGTACATTTTGCAAAATCATAATGACACATTTTAGGAAAAATCCTTAATAGAACAAATGAGATGAAAAATGTCTGGTTCTATGGCAAAACTGTAAGTGTGACTTCAATTACATTAACTTTACATAAACATGGCACTTTTAATACACACAAAGTGGTGTAAATATATATGTCTGCAACGGTACCGTGGGAAAAGCTGCTGTAGTAATATTATGTACATACTATAATGTAAAGAATGTGTATATATAACGTATAGGATATTTCGGTTGTTCATAGATATGTACATACATGTGGAGCTAACTATTATCTTGAATCAAGCGGATGGCAATTCCCTACCTGCAGCGCAGTTTTGAAAACATCTAGTCTTCTTGTTATGACCATCGCTGTCTGAAAGAAATAATGATATCCCCACAAAGAACCATAGTCATATGTACATATTTTAACATGTGTCTAGTACTGTCTACTGTATTGATTACAAACCACTGTTAATTGAATCTGAAAGTACTTAGCATTCTATCATTAACACGCTGAGATGATTTTGGTAGCAAAGTCAACATCAATTACATTTATCGGGAAAGAGACGCTGGGATAACCTATTCCCCCGTATAGACGGATATTTGGGCAGATTGAAGACAGAGTAGACCCAGATCATAGAGGTCCTAGAGGAGCCATATGATCAGGGTCGGCTCTATTTGCTCATGAATTTGGTGGATCTGTTTCTTGATTTCTATCAGCTTCATGGCTACAATGTTCCATCTTCCACTTCGTTTATATTTAACAGTTTTGTAAATGGATATTCGGGAGTTGTTGAAACTTGTGGTGAAAATTGACAGGGAAAGGGTTGGACAGTATGCTGGTGCAAGTTACTTATCTGAAAGTATGTTGCAAGTTGAAATCATCCGAATATCGGATGCAGCCGTGGTAAACACGTCTTATCCTTGGATATTATACGGTCCCAGTGGATGACGCATACTATGGTAAACTCCCGCTACGCTGATAAGTATTTTGGATGACAATTCGCGCATTGTTAACTTGAATTTCGACATGTGTCGGACAAATTATGTGCTCCATTTGTTATTGTTGGGGCCGTGCATACTGATGTTGTTTGTCAAGTGTGCTCTGCACCTTTGCATGTCTGCGGTCTAGAAGTGTGTAGATAAAAATGTCAGTTCGTGGCTAGGTTGTCGTTTATAAAAATCTGAAGATAATTGCTTGCAAAGATAATTCCTTGCACATTTTGTAAAAGCTATTATTTATTTCTTTATATGTACAGTCAGTCGTGTATCGCAATTCGGGCTAGCGATGTTAAGGGTCGCTTATGTGTTGTAAAATTTGCCAATAACTGGATATATAAATATAAAATTAATAATGGTCTTCCTATTCTCGACAAGCTTTGTATTGTAGGCATTGTAGCGACCTAACTTTGCAGTATTCATACACAAAAGTTGGCACTGAGCGTATCGGAAATAAACGGATGTTGATACTCGTTCTCGGAAGCGAGTTTATAAATCTCCTTTCTGCATCGTATTAGCCATTTTGGAAACCGGAAATCTCCCCTAAAGGCTGCTTATTTCCGAAGTTCAACTTGGTTGAAAAATGACAACATTTTCCACTTTGTTGCCCTGGATAAAATCTACGTCAAGTTCAAACAAGGGTCACCAATGGTCAAAAACTAGGTCACTAGGGTAAAGCATCAACCTTGTTAACACTGTAGAAGGTACAATAATATTTTATGAAATTTGATTATGTTTGCCTTACTTGAATGTAGGTCATGTTAGAATGTGGCTACACAGGGTCAAATAATAGCTCACTAGGTCAAATCAACCAAATACCTCTTTAACACTTTAGAGGCAACATATTGTACACAAATGTCTTTGTTGTCATGGATCAAATCTACGTCAAGTTTCATTACGAGTCACCTGCAGTCAAAAAACTAGGTCAAAACATAGAATAATCTTGTTCACACTCTAACAGCTACAAATGTTATTGAATCTTGCTTTAATTTTGCTGGTATTTGTTACATGCTATTTGTATTTGAATGTTTTGTTGCGAATAACTGTGGGTGTGTAACTTTTTTTAAAAGTATTTTACACTTCTCATTATTAAAATCTAGGTCAGCATCAAATATTGGTCATGTCAGATATGAAACTTGGTCATTATGTCAAATCATCACAGAAAAAGGTTTCTAACACTCAAAAGACCTTTCTTATTACCTTTTCATATGCCCTTACATTAATAGTTTCACATGGTCTACACTAATAATCTTGTTAGAGCCATAGTGGCTCTTGTTTACATATGCAATGCTCCAGATAAACGGGTGTAAACCACTTACAGTCAAAACTCGATATTACGAACTCGCTTAAGTCGAATTTACCCTTATTTCGAAGTTAAACGTAACATATCCACGTTTTAACTCCGAAATAAGAATAAGCTTGACTTAATCGAGTATGAATCATTTGAATTTAGTTGAAGAAAAGCAGGTTAGTTCGACTTAAGAGATGTCGCAGTATCGAGATTTCGCTGTATTTGTTAAAGTTTTTGCTTCATGTTTCAACCAAACATGTTTTGACCACACTATGGAATGATAGCTTGAACATCATTTCATTGAGTAGTCACATCACAGGGTTTTGCATATTTATAAAAAAATTGTTCTTCAAATATGCACCTTCTTTCATTTCAGACCATACTATTAAACAAATATGTTCTTAATGGTTAAATATCTGCACGTGTACAATTGATATAAGCATGTTACATGAATATGCATGTATTCACAGACTCAATTCTATTTGCACTACGATGCAAAGCTCACTATATCCTATTTCAGTGACAAAGTAAATGCAAAAACAGTTAAATCTTTCCATGAATAGCTCCTAACTATATCATCAGTCATGTTTACTTCCTATAATATTTTTTTACCCCCATAACAAATGCTGCTCCAAGTTTTATTCATGAGTCATGCTTATATACAATCACATGTTAATTGCCATGTTGTTAATTAATTGTCACCACAGCTTTTGCATAGTTTTGAAACAATGTATTTCAACATTATTCATTGTCTAATTGGTTAAAAGCAGTATTTTGTGTATCATCTCAAAAGCAGATATTCAGTACCCCAAATACGAGTTTGTAAGCCACTTATTTGCAAAAGTTATTGCTCCGAGCTTCAACCCGACCATATGTTTTCACCACTCAATAAAAACGCTGCTTTAACATGAAGTCGTGGCCGAGTGGTTACGGTCACTGTGACTAACAATCACTCAGCTCCTCACCGCTGTGAGGTCGCGCCCGGTCTGGGCCAGTCCGGAATTTTCAAGTGGAAAAGCCTTCCAGCTGGCTTGCGGAAGGTTGGTGGTTCTACCCACTTGCTGATTTGTACATGAAAAAGTGTATAAAGGGCATCTGGGGTCTTCCTCCACCAGTAAATAGCTGGACGTCGCGATGACTAAAATACTGATAAAAGCGATGTTAAATCGGAATCAATCAATCAATCATTGACAGTTGTCCCAGACGACATCTGCGTATTCGAGTAAGGGTCTCACAAAGCTAACGTAGATTATTTCAAGCGATTTTCTATCCCAAACATATTTCAATTTACGCATGATATTTATTCTCTGCCAGGCCTTTAATATTATGTAATCTGTATATGCATGCCATGCCCCGTCACGTGACAAATGAATACCAAGATGTTTATGTACGCTAACTCCAGTGATCTGTTCGTCAAGCATGTGTAAAGGAGAATGGTTAGATTTTTTGTTTTTCTTGAAATAACATGGACTCGGTTTTTTTAGGGTTGAATGTAACGAGCCAGGTTCCCGCCCATTTAGTAATTCTGTTGACATCAGTATTTAAAGTGTAGGTAGCCGCTTCTGCATGTTTTACAATGAGATAAAGACTAATGTCGTCAGCGAACAGACGAATATTAGATTGTACGTCATCAACGATGTCATTGATATAAATTAAGAAGAGTATTTGTCCAAGAATTGACCTCTGTGGTACACCTGAATGTATGGGTAACCATTCAGATTTCCACCAGGAATGATCACACACTGCCGTCTACTATCTAGGTAATTTGAAAACCACGTGACAAGACTTTCTGAGAGTCCGGCAGCTTTAAGTTTTTCTAACAGACCAATATGTCATACACGGTCAAAAGCTTTACTGATATCGAAAAAGATGACCCTTACTTCTTTTCCTTCACCTAGAGCTTTGCAGAAAGCATTATAAATAAATGTTAACTGGTTTATGGTTGAGTCACCTGGAATAAATCCAGACTGGAAAGAAGAAATGTAGTCAATATCTCGTAGATGATTGAATACGTGTTTAAAAACCAGTCTTTCTAGTACTTTATCTAAGTTGCTTAGAAGAGATATAGGACGATAATTACTTACCAAGGATGGGTCGCCTTTTTTAAAAATTGCGCTCATATAGGCATCCTTCCAACTCTGAGGCAACACACCTTCGCATAGGGATTTATTATAAATGTCACAGAGAGGCTTACATATTTCATTAGATAATTCACGAAGTGTACGGTTATTAATAGCATCAGGACCTGAAGCCTTGTCCAGAGGAAGACTAACAAGAACAGATTTTACTTCATAGGCTGATAGATTTATAGGCGGCATTATATGACTCATAGCCATCAAGTCAGGAGGCTTAGCATTACCTACGTTAAGTACGGTTTGGTTTGTAAAATAAGAATTTAAAGCGTTAGCCTTATCATTGCTTTCGACAGCCACACCGTCATCATGTGTAAGGGGGAGGGGTATATAATTTCTATCTGTAGAGGTAATAAACAATTTAAGAGTTTTCCACCAGTATCTCGGAGAGAGTGAATCAGCACGAAGTTTGTTCGATAAACTGTCAAAGTACAACTTTTCTCTAATTAAGCTTACAACTTCATTACGAAGTGATTTAAAACGAATCCAACTATTATAAGTGTTTGTGGACTTGGCTTTTTTATATGCTCGCTTTCTTTTTCTAATTTTATTCTTGATGTTTGAATTCAGCCAAGGTGGCTCATAAGGTTTAATACGGACAGTGTTGTTAAGGATACATTGTTCCGCTAATTGTAATAGTTTGTCTGTAATATTCCTGGAATATACATGGTCAGTCCAGTCTGTGAGTCTTGCTTTTTCTCTGAGAAGGTCATAATCGCCTTGTTCATATTTCCAATTTTTTCTAGTATAGGATTTGAATTTGGGTTTTGCGTACCGAAATAGTCCATAAATAGGACAGTGGAAGCGATGGGTTTGATTTAGAAAAGGATCACATACGCTGCTTGATATCATATTGTTTTTATTTTTCACAATGATGATATCAATAAGAGAGGTTGAGTGTTCGGTAAAGGGAGTTGATTCATTTATGACATGTGTAAAGCCGAATTGCTGACATTTAATGTTAATTTTTCTTGCGCTTTGAGGATTTAGCATATTAAAATTGAAATCACTGGTTATTATTATATCTTCTATACCTGTATTAACGGCTAAGTGAAAGGAATCTTCAGTCATGGAATAATAATTAGGATCTGAATTTGGAGGTCAATAGAATACACCTAGTAATATATGTTTATGGCTGATAAAAAGGTCAACCCAAATACATTCTAAACCTACCAATTCAATGTCCATACGGCGAATATACTTAACTTCATCTTTCACATATAATATAACTCCGCCATGGTTATCAAAGGGACGGTCTTTTCAGGAGGATGATACGAGGGTATATGCAAGTCTACTGTCGCAGCAGCATCACTCAACCATGTTTCTGTGAAGGCAAGTATATCGAAACCGTGAAGTTCCGTAGTCAAGATATCCAATTTAGTGAGCATACTTTGGACACTATAATGTACTAGCGATAGATTATTGGCGAAGGCCAACACCGATGCAGATGAATTATGGCCAGACGAAGTGACTGAAAGTGAAGACGAATTCAAAAATTTATCAGGGCCTGGATTTGGATGAATATCCCTGGAGCATAGGAGCAAAGTAATCAGCCAAATGATACATGTGGCAAAGCACTGAAGCTTTATTAAGTATTTGAAACAGGCTACATTTTTCAGACATGTTTCACTCACAGCAGCCAGATTTTTTTTAGTATCAATTATTTGAGTACAGATATTTGATGATACTTTAACGTTTCTAAGTAGGGAATATGTTTCAATATGCCCTCTTGTTAGCCAGAATATAATAAAATTGGGATAATAAAACTGGGAAAGCGAAACGACAGCTGTATGACGGCATGGTAGCGATAGTCCTATGCATAGACATTACTACGACACCTTTAGAAGAGACAGTAAGAATAGGACTATTGCCAACATACAGTCATGCCCGTCAGCATATCCCCGGGTCGGGACACAACCATCGCCACGTCCCCTGGGTCCACACTCTTCATCCATTTGACCAAAAAAAAAGAATCAGTACATGTAAACAAAAATGAAAGAACAATGTGAACATAAATATAGGGGAAAAAGGGAATAGGTTCATTTCAAAATGTATACTTATATACATGAGATAAAAAGATAATCCGTCCAAATTAGCGGACTATTTGCAACCTCACTGGACAAACATGCACATCAGCACGATACCGTTTAAACCAGAACTATGCTGACCTCCGCAGAAGACAGTAAACCCAAGATGATAGCGGGGAATCAAGTTATTTCACTGGCTGTGCCGTATCCTTTGTTACCTATGCATGCAGTTTACCGTATCAATTAAATAGCTTATGTAAACAGTTTGGATCCAGATGGGTTTGCTCTGTTTGCTTATAAAATTATAATAGATCTGATTGGCAGAGCTCCAGATAAAATGCGTAAATTTTAACATTTTACAAGCATATCTCATTTATTTCTCCACCTAACCCTATACTGTGACCACTCTTTACCTAACTGTCATTTTGCAATAGTTTGGATTCGGATGAGATGTCAAGTAAGTCGGTAACTAACGCCGAGTAACTCAGCGTCTCGTCATGACCTAAGCTGCTGGTGACTCGGGTAATAAGCTTACAAACGACTGATCAAGATACAACAGATCAGGGGTATATCAGGGGGAAAGAAAACTCCAAAAGTAGTTTCAAGCTGATTGTATTTATAACAGCATATGTATAAACATTGTATGTTGTTTTTATTTTGAACTAAACCGAAGTACTTGAGCTATACAATTCAGACAGCAAACATACTAGAGTCTATCAAACGGTTCCTATAGGAGCCGTCTGGTTTGGGCCTATTATGTTTGAAAAGGCATGAAAAGGGCGTTTATATGAAATAAAGGAATCAAACATTTACACAATGAAGAAAATGTTCCAAAATAGGGAATTAATATAATACATAAATACTTGAACTGCTCAGGGTCCATGCTTATAAAGCTTTTAGTTGAGTCTGAGTTTCGTACTCAAGCTTTTAATTGGTCAGATTTGAGTTCTCAAGCTTTTGATCGGTCAGTTTCGAGCCAAAAGCTTGAGAACGTTCTCAGACTCAACTAAAAGTTTTATAAGCATGGACCCTGATCCAATATATCGACCACTAAGGGCCTTTTTCAAAGATTATCATGTCAAAATACACGTCACATTTTTGTTACATGCATTCAGCCATAAATCAAATATTGATCCAGCGTCATGGTGACATTGGGTTGTTATTTAAAATGTCATGACGTCATAAAAATGACGTCATCAAATGACATCATGGGTGCAACGACGTCATGCATGCATTAGCGCATTATCCTCTTTGATGTTACAGCCAATGGTCTGTACGTTCTCAGCCTTCATATCCAATCAGTTTCATGGATCTGTCTTTCAATTCTACATGCATGGGACATCCGTTTCAAAACTACAAATCTCACAGTCATCATCACTGCTATGACCACCGATTCCAAAATGACTGTGTATTGGCTTCTCTCTCTCGTGCCTCACATCACTCAAATGTTCTTTCATTCTCTCCCGAATTTCTCTCTCAGTCTCACCGGCATACACCATAATATCACATTTACTGCATTGAATTGCATATACTACATTTCTTTCTCTACAGTTAATATTGGTAGATACATTGTAAACTGATTACCTATTTGTGTCACTAATACTTGATATTTCAAGAATACTGCAAGTAGCACAACCCTGTGAACAAACTGTATTGCTTGGTCTAACAATCCGGTTAGTTTTTGAATGCACCAGTGTGTCACATGGTTTTTATCACGACTGAATGCTACAATTGGCAGTTAAGAGGTTTTAACAAGTGATTCGTATGAAGCAACTAAAAGTGACCGAACTGAAATAAGCCTGAAAGAAGTGAAAAAACTAGTAAACAAAATGTTAAGGGGAGGTGCCATATCAAAAGAAATGAAACAGTATCTTATCCCAAAGTACTCCAGGCCAGGAAAATTGAAAGGGAACCCTAAAATCCACAAATCTATACCAAGCCAGCCAACAGGGAGCTATATCAGACAACAGGGAGCTGTATCAGACAACAGGGGGCTATATCAGACAACAGGGAGCTGTATCAGACAACAGAGAGCTATATCAGACAGCAGGGGACTGTATCAGACAACAGGGAGCTATATCAGACAGCAGGGAGCTATATCAGACAACAGAGAGCTATATCAGACAGCAGGGGGCTGTATCAGACAACAGGGAGCTATATACGACAGCAGGGGGCTGTATCAGACAACAGGGAGCTATATCAGACAGCAGGGAGCTATATCGCATGGAGCTGTGTCAGACAACAGGGAGCTATATCGCATGGAGCTGTGTCAGACAACAGGGAGCTATATCAGACAGCAGGGAGCCATATCAGACAACAGGGGCTATATCAGACAGCGGGGGGGGGGGCTTATCAGACAACATGGAGCTGTATCAGACAACAGGGAGCTATATCAGGCAACAGGGAGCTGTATCAGACAACAGGGAGCTATATCAGACACCAGGAAGCTGTATCAGAGATGGTCACAATATGGGTTTATATTTTGACTCTTACCCTCATATAAATGCCTTTCGTGCATTTGCAAACAGAGCAGACACAGACCAGACAGCTCCTATCAGAGACATCTGATCAGAGTTTGCTTTGGATATGATATAGATCTGGTTCTACAGTTTTTGTCAAATCAAGTAAATTTCACTGAAAAGTTAACATAATAAAATTTCAGCTAAAATATTCATATTTATGGTGTCATTATTCCTTACATGAAAGGTGAACAGGAAACGGGTTCATACTATAGCTAATACGGATACCCTTGCGTTCGGATCACCTCGGGAATGTTGTACATTAATCGCCATGGAAGAACCATGTAAGGCGTTACTTTGAAAATGAAGTTGCAGGAATACTGATATAAATGTATTTTACAGAAACTAATGGATATTTAAAACCTGACAGGCATTATCTTAGCTTTCTTATTGTCTGGTATGATTAACCCATTTGCTCCCAGTGGATTCTTCCATGCTTATACATGTATATTGGATTAGTCTATTATTCATCTAAAGTGATGTCTGGTCTAAATTTTCATTTTGTTTTGTTTTATATTGAATTTCCTATCAGCAAACAGTGTAGACTCTGATCAGACGCCGCATTATGCGGCGTCTGATCAGAGGCTACACTCGTTGTCTTCGTCCCATATATAGGATCGTGGAAGCAAATGGGTTAACAATTAATGTGCGCATTCACATATTTTGTCTGAAAATAGCTATAAAGTTTGGGTTGTTCTGTTTTACATAACAGACTCTAACTAAATATTATTTTATCTTGTATCTTGTGCACGCACCAGACAATGCGAACTTCACCGAGACAAAACACCCAGGTAAATTAATGATACTATTGTTTATAAGGTACAGTAAAAACTTGATTACAACTGTCACAATAAGTATAATTATTGGGGTTTAACTTAAAACAGATGGTAACATACTTCAAGGCGGATCTCCTCCAGGATTTTTCTCCTTAACTTTCGACCCGCAGTTAGCAACCACCAGTTCTTATAGATAACGTGCCTGATCATTATCTGGTCGCTATATGCACGTTCTACAGTAGGTTTCCGAGCTTTGCCGGAAACCACCGAGTAGCCACGATTGGCATTCCTTTATGCAATATGCCATTATGTACATTGTGTATTGCAATCTCATGTTTTAAAATATTTGTCTACTACAGAAATGATGTCAGCTTAATCTCCGATCTGTTACAAGTTTTATTTATTTCCAATCCGTTCAGCTTTTGAAGAAACTGTTGACCAAGTGCCAAACAGTTTGGATCCTAATGAGACGCAGAGTTACCCGGCTTCCCATCTGGAGCCAACCTGTCTGCAAATGTAAGTTAGGCCGCATTAGGCAGGCAAACGTTTACCCATCACCTCATGTGCTATTTTTAGTTCCAACCTTTTTGAATAAATCTACCGAAAAGGAGCATTAACTAGATGAAAGGATTTTTTTTAGAATTTTGTAGTTTGAAACCACTGTGATAAATAGAACATTTGCTCCTACAGGAACAAATGCTCTATTTCTCACAAAAATATTACAAAGCGACTTTTACAGAGGCATCAAAATGAGGGAATATGGGTTAAAATAGGTTAAAAGAGAAAACTATGGATGTCAAATACACAATAATTCAGTTGTATATGTAGATATCTACTTTATTTGGTGAGATGGGAAGCATTTTTTAAACTGAAAATGGAACTACAAAATGCAAAGATTGTGTACTAGTGTTTGGATAGTAACATATTTCAGACAGAAAGTGACAAATGTATTATGTTTATTTCAGGGGAATATAAATTTCTGGATATATTGCATTACGAAAATAAAATGAAAATAATAAAAACAATAATGTCAATAATAATATAATATAAGAATGAAAATAATATAAATCATCATGTTAATAATAATAATAATAATAATAATAATAATAATAATAATAATAAATACAAGTCTATCCATTGGCCAGTAAAAAGAATAATAATAAATACAAGTCAAACCATTGGCCAGAATGGAATGATATAGAAAAAAATAGTAATTAGAAGAGAGTGTATGGAAATAAATTATAGCACACTAAAAATAGAATAGAAAGGAATAGTAATTAGAATAGATTATATGGGCACAGAATAGATAATGGAATAGAATGGAATGAAACACAAAGGAACTAGAATAGATAAGAGAATGGGGTGGAATGGAATAGAAAGGAATGGGAACTAGAGTAGATGTGGATGGATGTAGAACAGAGAGTAGTACAGAATAGAATAAGGAATATGATATAAACAGAATTAATAAAAACTAAATTACACAGATGTAATGTGTTAGATAGGCAAAAAAGTTCCATTGTCCTAGTAATTCAGATGGTTTGTCGCGCATAAAAGTGCCTTTATCATACCTCCCTGATGATTATTACAAACATTAGTTCAACAAAATATCTACGATAAATCTTATGTTAACATGGCAGACCCTGTTCGGGCATCTCACGCCCATATGTTGAATCTGGTCCTACTAAGTCTATAAATGCATTAAATGAAATATGTATATGTAAGGGAAAGAAAGGGTTAATAAACACGTGTATGGTTTATTGCATACAATCACATCAATTTGTCTTTTTACAATTTTATACAACTCGTTAATTAATATCGATTGGGCCCATGCCATGTATATAATTAGAAGCCTGAAGTAAATTACACGATACGTTAATTCTCATTATTAACCGGTAGCGCGGACTTAGGCTGGTACAAGCATCGTGTATGAAAAATGCAAGGGATTTACATCATATTTTTGCTGTAAATGATAGGGAAAAAGTTTTAAACTATTATACCATACTTTTAACATATAAAGAGGCCACTTTGACACCCATTTGTCTGGTCCGCGCGAGTCAGGAGGATTTTTTCTGTGGTCCGTACGGACTTTTGACTAGTATAATACGTTGTAAATACAAAGATCTAGGTATTTACCCAATCATATTTTATGTAAATGATAGGAAATACGTATTAAAGTACCATACCATACTTTTAACATAACAAGAGGGTCATGATGGCCCTAAATCGCTCACCTGGTAACTATAGACATATGCATACACTGTATTTCTATGTAAAAATAAGTAAGCTTCAGATTGGGGCCAATATGAAACCAAGGGCCATAATTTTAGGCCTTGAGCTTCAAATTTGAACAATCTAAATAAAAGAACATTAGATGATGCTTCATATAAGTTTCAAAGTTCCGGGCCTTACAATTTCACAGAAAGAGATTTTAAAGATTTTCCTATGAAAAACTGATAAGCCAGGAGCGGGGCCATTTTGGTCCGGGGGTCATAATTTGAACAATCTTGGTAGAAAACCATTAGATGATAATACATACTAAATTTCAAAGGTCTAGGCCTTACAATTTAGGAAAATATTTCAAAGATTTTCCTATGAAAAACTGATTAGCCTCGGGCCGGGGCCATTTTTGGTCCGGGATCATAGTTTGAACAATCTTTGTAGAGGACCATTAGATGATGCTACATACCAAATATCAAAGGTCTATGCCTTACAGTTTCAGAGAAGAACCTTTTTATGAAAAACTGATAAGCCCCGCGGCGGGGCCATTTTTGGTCAAGGGGTCATAATTTGAAATTTTTTTGTAGAGGACCAATAGATGATGCTACATACCAAATATCAAATTCTAGGCCTTACGGTTTCAGAGAAGAAGATTTTAAAGATGTTCCTATGAAAAACTGATAAGCCCCGGGGCGGGCAATATTTGGTCCTGGGGTCATAATTTGAACAATCTTTGTACAGGACCATTAGATAATGCTACATGTATTCTGAAAATGGGTGATCCATCGAAAGAAGTAAAAATGCAAAAAGAGAAAATTGCAGACTCGGTTTTATTGAGTCTGTTCATGAGTAGTAATTAAAAGTGCAACACTACTCACGCCCCTAGCACCGGCTTAGCAGTATTCAATTTTAAAAACTTATAACATCAAAACTAATGATCCCGAAGGACCAGAAAATATAACAACACTGAAAATGAAATACGGGGCGACTTTTTACGGCCGCCACACAAACACTTAACACCTGCTGTTGTGAAGTACATACCAAATACCAATGGTCTAGTCCTTACGGTTTCAGAGAAGAATTTTTTTAAAGATTTTCCTATGAAAAACTGATAAGCTCCGGGGCGGGCCATTTTTGGTCCGTTGGTAATAATTTGAACAATCTTTGTAGAGGACCATTAGATGATGCTACATACTAAATACCAAAGGTCTAGTCCATACGGTTTCAGAGAAGAAGACTTTTAAAGATTTTCCTATGAGAAACTGATAAGCCCCGGGGCGGGGCCATTTTTGGTCTGGGGGCATAATTTGAACAATCTTCGTAGAGGACCGTTAGATGATGCTACAAACCAAATATCAAAGGTCTAGGCCTTACGGTTTCAGAGAAGAGCATTTTTAAAGTTTTTCCTAAGAAAAACTGATAAGCCCCGGGGCGGGGCCATTTTTGGTCCGGGGGACATAATTTGAACATCTATGTAGAGGACTAATAGATGATGCTACATACCAAATATCAAATGTCTAGGCCTTACGGTTTCAGAGAAGAAGATTTTTAAAGATGTTCCTATGAAAAACTGATAAGCCCCGGGGCGGGGCCATATTTGGTCCAGGGGTCATAATTTGAACAATCTTTGTACAGGACCATTAGATAATGCGACATACCAAATATCAATGGTGTAGGTCTTACGATTTCAGAGAAGAAGATTTTTAAAGATTTTCCTATGAAAAACTGATAAGCCCTGGGGCAGGGCCATTTTTGGCCCGGGGTCATAATTTGAACAATCTTTGTAGAGGACCATTAGATGATGCTACATACTAAATACCAAAGGTCTAGGCCATACGGTTTCAGAGAAGAAGATTTTTAAAGATTTTCCTATGAAAAACTGATAAGCCCAGGGGCGGGATCATTTGGTCCGGGTGTCATAATTTGAACTATCTTTGTAGAGGACCATTAGATGATGCTACATACTAAATATCAAAGGTCTAGGCCTAACGGTTTCAGAGGAGAAGATTTTTAAAGATTTTCCTAAGTAAAACTGATAAGCCCCAGGGCGGGGCCATTTTTGGTCCGGGGACATAATTTGAACAATCTTTGTAGAGGACCATTAGATGATTCCACGTACCAATATCAAAGCCCTAGGTTTGTGGTTTCAGAGAAGAAGATGTTTAAGTAAATTGTTGACGACGCACATACGCCGGACGCCGGAGACTGCCCTCCCACAATAGCTCACCTGGCACAAAGTGCCAGGTGAGCTTAAAACCCCATCTTATATCCATTTGCTGGTCCGCGCGAGTCCGGACGACTTTTTTCACGGTCCGCGCGGTCCGGACGACTTTTACACCCACCGTTTTGGAGTGGCATGTACCAATTAGTTCTCGCTGTATTGTCTCTCGCTTTAATTTAGCTCGCGGTTTTCAATTTTGTAATGTGTTTTCGCGAGAACGTGATGGACGCTCCAATTCTTCATTTTTAACTGTCAACTTGTAATTTTCACCACATCATACTTTGAATCTTACAGCATCTTGTATAACAGCAGCACTGTGGGAGTGGAGTTGACTGGATGAGAGAGCTACCATAACATTTAGTTCCACAAACTGGTAAGAATTGGATTGTTTAGCTGGTTGCTTTCAGCGTTATACAGGGCTCCCTCCCTACAACGACCCTCTCAATAACGATTCCCTCCTTACAACAACGCATGTCACTGTTTCCGAAACAACAAGACTCCAGAAACAACTTTTTTCCATCGTGTTTTCTTTATGCCTCCATCAAACCCTATGTTGTGACCACTCTTTAGAATCGTCACAAAGTGACGATTCTAAAGAGTGGTCACAAAATAGGGTTTGATAGAGGCATAACGGTTTTAGTTCTCGAAATATACCTTATCTGGGGATCTGCAAACAAGCTAATTATGTTTGATTTTCCCTCCCTATAACAGCTCCCTCTGAACAACACACACAATCTTCGTATCCCAAAGGGTGTCGTTCTAGAGAGGGAGCACTGTATATGTAGCATATTCTTTGATAAGCTCATATCATATGTGTGAGGGTGTTCGATATTTATATTATATGGTTTCTTGGTGTAATGATCGAGGCCACTAGAACCACACTGAAACTGTTGCTGTCGTATATAGTATTCATAACCTTGTGTGGCATGTCACACTGTTTTAGTATTAAGTGTGACATAGTGTGTTGTTAGAATGTGACATTTGACATGCCAGAATATTTTACAGTATATCTGTATAATGTGACATTATATTGGTATAGTGTAACATGTAACATTATTGGTATAGTGTGACATTGTGTTAGAATAATGTGACACTGTAGTATAATGTGACATGAGTATAATGTAGATGTCACAAGTACCGTTTCAGCAGCACCTTTTATTAATGTCATGTATTTATATCTAGTATTTTTTTTAATAACTGTGATTTCAGGATGTTGGCTATCAGGGTCCATGCTTATAAAACTTTTAGTTGAGTATGAGTTCGTTCTCAAGGTTTTGATTGGTCAGATTTAAGCCTTTGGCTCAAATCTGACCAATCAAAAGCTTGATAACTCAAATCTGACCAATCAAAAGCTTGAGAACAAACTCAGACTCAACTAAAAGCTTTATAAGCATGTACCCAGTTATCAGTAGTCCTGTGGTCTACTGTTGTTTTTGATGCTTTGGTCGTTGTTTTGTACTGAGAGCCAGTGATTGAGAATACAGCATTGACAGAAGAGTTGGTCCTTTCTTTATATCTTCCGGAGTAACCTCACAACGGGTTGAGCCCCGCCCTATATTCAAGGACACTAATAGAGATTTGAAACTAACAGAGTGGCATAGAGTCTAACGGAAAGTCGTTATTTGATCAACAATCAACTCCTAATAGAGATGTACACGCGGAGTCCGATGTGAAGTTGGACAGTGGACTAGCGATCAAAGTTGGGGGTTTTCTCAAAGGGCTATTAATCGAATTAAGGCCAACATAAGTTAAATATTTGGTTACTCTGGTGAATTTGAAGGGAAAAGGTAAACAGTATAGTACGATCATCGTTTTACTTTTCAATATACATTTAACTGATAACAATTACTTAATCATTATCCGGTGACGGTGACGATGAAACCCCAAGCTCGCATTGGATTTTTGAAGGGTGTTTTCATCCATCTCTGATACAGGAGCTGATTCTCCCGTACTAGTTCTGCCAGGGATTGCTTTCTGCCTCTGACATCAACAGATGCCTGTGCCAGATTTCGGGGAAATAGTTGATAGGCTTAGACCTTGTGTCTCGGAACTCAGTCGGTAGAGTGTTGGCATGGTAAGCCAAAGAACCTTGGTTCGAGTCCAAATCGAGTCATAACTTTTTCACCATGTTACATTAGGCGCCTAACGTAATCAGGGTGACTTATATGAAGATAATATGAAGATTGTATGAAGATAATTTGTAATGATAAGAAACTCGTTGAGTGTTATTTTAGTAAGACGAATTCTTGTGTAGAGGATGTGTGTGTAGTCGGACAGTGATTGTAGAGTGTTCTTTGAGTAAGACGAATTATTGTGTAGAGGAGATGTGTGTAGCCGGGTAGTGATTGCGGTGAAATAGTTGAGTTAGTGAGTGAGTTGGGTTTTCAGTTATTTGCAGACGGCACCCGCTTGAGACCAGTTATAGTGCTGCCTCACTGGAATGCCCCTGCCGCGGGCACATGGCAAGGACACCCACCCAGTCACATTATCCTGACACTGGGCCGACCAGTCCTAGAGCTCCCATGACAAAGAAGCTACTACTACCAACTTGTAACGACTTTTGGTCTGTCGCGGCCGGAGACCGAACCCACGACGTCGACCTTACGTACCGCTAGCGGACGCTCTACGACTGAGCCATGCGGTCGGTCTGAAATAGTTGATTGACTTAGACTGTGTCGCTTGGGAGCTCAGTCGATAGAGTGTTGGCATGGTAAGCCAAATGCCTTAGGTTCGAGTCCCAGTCGAATCACACATTTTCACCATGTTACACTAATCATTATATAAAATAATTTGTAGTATGCTTGATAATGGTGTTCACAGAATTTTCGAAAATACGAAGTTATTTACGAAAAGTCCATGAGTATTTACAATGCTACACAAAGCACTATTTGAAACACGGTTTATACCCTATTTGTACTTTCTGCACGTTCTCCAGATCCTTCGCATTAAGGGAGCTCAACTTAGTTGATAACCTGTCCCTCAATTATGTTTGTTAGTTGCGGTAGTGTAGAACTGGTGCGATGTTGCAGGAAGGAGCTCGGCATTTTCCTTTAAATCTGCGATGACATCAAACCAGGATGTTGGATAGGCCATATATGCCCGCAACATAGAAATTATTTCTATTTCGGTGAATTTCACCGTCTTTTTTCGTGCAAGAATTGTTCCCTGGAAAAAAACAGTCGTAAAGTAGAACAACAAGTTTTATGCCTTGGCCTTAATATTCTATGATATATACAGTGAAACCTTTGAAAGCCGAACTGTTGCGGACCGTGAAAAAGGTTCAGTTTATGAAACTTTTTAAGTCCTTGAACACCAGATGATTTGGCAGCGGCTTAACCATTTCCTTCATATATAAACGTGTCTTCGCGCATCTGCAAACAGAGTAGACCCAGAGCAGACGGCTTCTATAGGAGCCGTCTGATCAGAGTCTGTTCTGTTGTCTAATGGAATTTGATAGATATGTTTCTTTAGTTTCAAAAATAGTTACAATGTTCCAACTTCCATATATCATAATAACTATTTTGCCCAAGAATGTTCAGAAGATATAGAACATGGAAAGGGTAAAGAAAAGTTCCAACTTAATGCAGGCATTACCCCCATTCCCTGATATTGACGCCGTTTGGCGCCTCTGAAAAAGTCACTTTCAGAAACTATTCTGAAACTATTATGATAAATAGAGCAAATGCTCTATTTATCACAATGGTTTAAAAGCTACACAATTATAATTTTTTATTACTGGTAAATGTTCATTTTTGGTAAAAAAAATTCAGAGAGGTTGGGTCTAAAAATAGCATATGAGGGTATGGGTTAAACAGTCACACGTCCTATAAGAATTTTACATACTTTGCTGAGGGACAAATAAGCATGTAGAATAAATATTTTTGAACGAGAAATTTGCTCGGTTTCAGAGAATTCCAGTTGTCGAAGCCAGGGTTTCGGGGGCTTCTCTGTAAATGGACATGTTGGTTTGTACATATACTAACTGAATAAACTGATAGCGTACATTTGCTAAATTAAAACAATATCTTAATTATTCAATTTCTTTTATTACTCTTTCCATATTCTAAAGACATGGTGACTGAACGAAATAGAGTAAAATAATGACAATACCTTGGTTATTGTTCACGTTTCTATAGGTGATATACTGTTGGTCTGGCATCCACGGGTTTATCGTGATACCGGTATTACATACGGTTCGCCTATAGATTAGCGCACGTGAATACAGTAGCAAATGCCGCGGATCACGTGTAAGACATACCTGATTGTTGATAACTAACAGTTGACGATTATTTAGTCTAAGAATCGGATTTGGTATAGCACGATTGAAATCAATAGTAAGAATTAATCGAATTAATATATAAAAATAAGAAAACAATGAACCCCCAACGTTAAAAGAGTTATTGACTTCTTTTTCAATTTCACGGAATAACTTCTTCAACAAGTAGATGTAGTTGTTCTTTTTCTAATACAAGAGTGTTCGGAGGAACACATATGTCACCTGCTCGCATCTGACACAAAACTGTTTATATACTGGAGTGAACTCAGAAAAAGGGGAATATCTAAAAAAAAGTATTGTATGCAGAGTGATGGACCTTCGTTACATCAATGGTCTCAATGAGAGGGAGAGACATGTGAAATTTGAAAGCTCTATACTGATAAGTTTAGAAATGACAGCCCAAAAAAGAAAGTATGACGAACAGACAAACGGATAGACAGACATGCAGATAGACATACAGACTTACGACGGAAAAGTGATCCCTAAGTGACACACTGCCTCTCGGCAGATGAAATGACAGCCAAAGAAAGAAAGTGTGACGGACAGATAGACGGACAGACAAACAGAGGGACAGACAGACCACGGAAAAGTGATCCCTAAATGACACATTGCCTCTCGGCAGGTGACACAAAAATCTGCAAATTACCCCCATAAAAAACTCCATGTATACATATCAATGTAGAGATATGAATAACATATATAATTATAGACAAGAATGTGAAGTATTTCCCGAAATGCTACGCAATAATTAATCATTGATATATTTCGGTCAAATGCAGGTAACAACAAGAGCTGTCAGGAGACCGCGCGCTCAATTGTTTCTAAGATTTATAGTAAAACTGAGCGTACGACTTGTACTTTTATATGTTTCGGTTTACAAATTCTAAAACCATTCTACGTTCAAAAGGGCATAATTCGTGATTTATTTGTAATATAGCTGTGGGCCTTTTGTCATTCCGTGTGGTTGGTCATGAAGAAAACGAATTTTAATGTTTGATAAAATCGCTTCAGAAATAATAGTACCATGCATATGTAGAAAGGGGGATACATCCTGAAATGTTTATTGAACACTTGATTGAGCCATAGGTGATGAAGATAAAGTCAGTTAAATAACTTTGACCTGAAAGCAACGGTGACGCCGACTATAAGACGAGTACAACAGCCTTCCTTATTCTTTGAATAGTTGAGCTAAACAGGTTTTAAGCTGCGAAAATGATGTTTATACTTAATGCATTCATGCAACTGAGAGAACTTTAAAAGAAGGTTAGTTTTAACCAAGCAAACTCATACGACTGCCTTTACTTGCTACTGAAATGCAGTTGACAATTTTGAGATGCCCCCGTCCCCTGTTTTTGTCGTTCATCCGCTGTCCACCTTCACATCGGTATATCGCGTGTACATCTCTAATAGTGCCATAGTCTAACGGGAAGTCGTACTTTGATCAGAGAGACCATTTCCTAATAGTATCATGGCGTATCAGTCGTTCTTCAATCAGAGAGAACATTTCCTAAATCACTCTTTATATCGCGCTGCCACTTTATGAACACATAAAAACCTTATCTGTGTGTTATCCCTTTACTCTATAAATACGCCTTTGCAAACAGAGTAGACCCAGGTCAGACGGGTCCTATGGGAGCTTTCTGATCTGGATCTGATCCATGTGCTTATAGTATGTTATGGGTATGATTCTATAGTTTCTGATACGGCCGAAATTTTATTTGTCCATGTGCTATTATAACAAGTAATCTAATTCTTTACTCCATAAATACGCATTTCTACGCCTTTGCAAACAGAGAAGACCCAGTTCAGACGGATCCGATGGTCCTTTGCTTATGATGTAGTATAGATATGTTTATATACTTTCTGACTTGGTCAAAAGTTCCTGTGTGTATTAATATGCATGACGTAATTATTTCTTATATGAATATTCATAACGCAAAGGGTTAAACAGTTTGGATCTGATGAGAGATCGAGATGTTCAGTGTCTCTTCCGGATGTCATCTCAGATTCACCCTTGACGACGGAAGAATACACAGTAAAACCACTCTAAACAGAAATTCTGCTTAACCATTTCGCTGCCAAACTCTGTCGTCTGCTAACTTGTCGTCTGCTACAAATGTTCATTCTTTTGATTTTCTTTATTTTTTATTCAAAAACATAGTAGCAATAGCAAACAGTTTGGATCCTGATGAGCCGCCGAGTTACTCGGCGTCTCATCTGGATCCAAACTGTTTGCATAGGTAATCACAGATCCGGCACTGGCAGCGAAAGGGTTAATACAGGGTGAAATCCATGCATAAATATCACCCTGCATTAAGCTGCCACCTGTCTCCAAGACAGATATTTATACTAAATTTAACTGTAGTTATTACCTTTTGCATTTAAAGGTACACATAAATTATATTTCATTTAGACACGTGTTACCCAAAGACACCTCCATCGCTACAACCAATGTCGTTGTCCTACAAAACAGTAAATCACCATGAATTAACAACGGACGAGTCCTAATGATGAACACGTGATGATTCCTAAAACCCGCCGTGACACGTTGTGCCATGTGAGCTAAAACAGTTACAAAAGAAAGACCAGCAACAAAAGTTTAAAATTCATTTACTTCAATTTAAGCATAGTACATGTATGTAGCTTACTTACAGTAAACTCTCTATAAAGCGATAATGTTATGGAAACGAGACGAGTGTATTGAACTCTTTCCCCTCATATAAACGCCTTGTCACGCATTTACAAAAAAAAGTAGATCTAGATCAGACGGCTCATATAGGCTCCTGGGTCTGTTTTGTTTGTTTATGAAAATTTATTGATCCTATAGGAGCTGTCTAATCAGTCTACTTTGTTTGCTTATAATGACACTGTATAGATTCACTTCAATAAACAATTTATTACACATACCACATACTACATGTAGCTAACATACAATAGCACTTCTCTAAAACAATGAAGTAATGAAAACGGGACGAGTGTAAATAACTCTCGCCTTTTCGAGCATTTGCAAACAAAGAAGACCCTATATGGGAGCCTTCTGATCATGGTCTGCGCTGTTTGTTTATAATGACACTGTATAGACAAGTGTAAACAAAGAAGGCCCTATGGGAGCCTTCTGATCAGGGTCTGCTCTGTTTGTTTATAATGACACTGTATAGACAAGTGTAAACAAAGAAGACCCTATGGGAGCCTTCTGATCAGGGTCTGCGCTGTTTGTTTATAATGACACTGTATAGACAAGTGTAAACAAAGAAGACCCTATGGGAGCCTTCTGATCAGGATATGCGCTGTTTGTTATGGACATTTATAATCTGAGTATGCAGTTTCCACAGCAGTGGGAAAAAAGTATTTCCCATTTTATTGATTCTGTGAATGACTATTCATGAGGTGAAGAAATTTTGAATAAATGTGAAACAGAGAACGGGCTAAATGCAGATGGTAAAGCTCTATAGCCTGAGTGAAGGACTGCAGAAAACTCACATAGAAGTTCTCTGCAAAATATCCGATCTGCATTAAGGAACCACCTGGCGTTAAGACCTAAAATATTCGGTGTCTCATGTGGATCTAAGCTTGGGTACTGATGAATGTCGAGTTACTCGGTGTCTCGTGTGGATCTAAGCTTGGGTATTGATGAATGCCGAGTTACCCGGTGTCTCATGTGGATCTAAGCTTGGGTACTGATGAATGCCGAGTTACCGAGTGTCTCGTGTGGATCTAAGCTTGGGTATTGATGAATGCCGAGTTACCCAGTGTCTCATGTGGATCTAAGCTTGGGTACTGATGAATGCCGTGTTACACAGCGTCTCATGTGGATCTAAGCTTGGGTTTTGAGGAATGCCGTGTTACCCAGTGTCTCATGTGGATCTAAGCTTGGGTATTGATGATTGCCGAGTTACCCAGTGTCTCATGTGGATCTAAGCTTGGGTACTGATGAATGCCGAGTTACACAGCGTCTCATGTGGATCTAAGCTTGGGTATTGAGGAATGCCGTGTTACCCAGTGTCTCATGTGGATCTAAGCTTGGGTATTGATGAATGCCCAGTTACCCAGTGTCTCGTGTGGATCTAAGCTTTGGTATTGAGGAATGCCGAGTTGAGTTAACCTATCGTCTCATGTGGATCTAAGCTTGGGTATTGATGAATGCAGAGTAGCCGAGTTACTCGGCGTATCAACTGGATCTATGCTGCTTTCAAACATGGGTCAGGTTTAGCGTAATAAGAGTTAAAATATTCAGCTTTACAAGGAAGAGGAAATTAGGTGTAATATTTACCTTAATCATGTTATTCTATGAATACGTCGAGTTTGTATAGCTGTTTTACGCAGCTTTAATAATTTCCTTGTTGAATATTCATGTCAGAAATAATGTCACCATGCATATATAATTACTAAATTTGTATAATGACATATGTATACGCGAAGTTATGATATTGATAGAAACAGAATTCAAGATCTATTAATGTTCATAAGCAAGCAGAGGAGACCCTGATCAGACAACCCCTGTAGTGAGACTGTCGCTGTAGGGGCCGTGTGGTCTGGGTCTACTTTCTACAAAGGCCTGAAAAGTTTCTATGAAGGAAATGGTTAAGGCAGAGGAGCAGCTGTATCAGATCAATTATATTTTCATGATCAAAAAGAGCAGGCCCTGTATGGGAGGTATGGTCTAGCAGACCCTGTATGGGAGGTCTTGTATAGCAGACCCTGTGTGGGAGGTCAGGTCTAGCAGACCTTGTATGTATATACCCTGTACCGGAGGTCTAGTCTAGCAGACTTTATATGGGCGGTCTGGTCCAGCAGACCCTGTATGGGAGGTCTGGTCTAGCAGACCTGTTTGGAAGGTCAGGTCTAGCAGACCCTGTATGGGATGCCAGGTCTGGCAGACCCTGTACCGGAGGTCTTGTCTAGCAGACTCTGTATGGGAGATCTGGTCTAGCAGACCCTGTATGGGAGGTCTGATCTAGCAGACCCTTAATGGGAGGTCAGGTCTAGCAGATCCTGCATGGGAGGTCAGGTTTAGCAGACCCTGTATGGGAGGTCAGGTCTTGCAGACCCTGTATAGGAGGTCTGTCTAGTAGACCCTGTATGGGAGGTCTGGTTTAGTAGACCCTGTATATGAGGTCTGGTCTAGCAGACCCTGTATAGGAGGTCGGGTCTGGTCTAGCAGACCCTATATGGGAGGTATGGTCTAGCAGACCCTGTATGGGAGGTATGGTGTAGCAGACCCTGTATGGGGGGTCTGGTCTAGCAGACACTGTATGGAGGTCTGGTCTAGCAGACTCTGTATGGGCGATCTGGTCTAGCAGACCCTGTATGGGAGGTCTGGTCTAGCAGACCCTGTATGGGAGGTCTTGTATAGCAGACCCTGTATGGGAGGTCAAGTCTAGCAGACCCTGTACCGGAGGTCAGGTCTAGCAGACCCTGTATGGGAGGTCTTGTATAGCAGACCATGTATGCGAGGTCTGGTCTAGCATACCCTGTATGGGAGGTATGGTCTAGCAGACCCTGTATGGGAGGTCTGGTCTAGCAGACCCTGTATAGGAGGTCTGGTCTAGCATACCCTGTACCGGAGGTCTGGTCTAGCAGACCCTGTATCGGAGGTCTTGTATAGCAGACCCTGTATGGGAGGTCTAGTCTAGTAGACCCTGTATAGGAGGTCTGATCTAGCAGACCCTGTACCGGAGGTCTGGTCTAGCAGACCCTGTATGGGAGGTATGGTCTAGCAGATCCTGTATGGGAGGTCAGGTCTAGTAGACCCTGTATAGGAGGTCATGTCTAGTAGACCCTGTATAGGAGGTCTGGTCTAGTAGACCCTGTATAGGAGGTCAGGTCTAGTAGACCCTGTATGGGAGGTCTGGTCTAGTAGACCCTGTATGGGAGGTCTGTTCTAGCAGACCCTGTATAGGAGGTCTTGTCTAGCAGACCCTGTATGAGGGGTCTGGTCTAGTAGACCCTGTATAGGAGGTCTGGTCTAGCAGACCCTGTGTGGGCGGTCTAGTCTAGCAGACCCTGTATAGGAGGTCAGGTCTAGTAGACCCTTTATAGGAGGTCATGTCTAGTAGACCCTGTATAGGAGGTCTTGTCTAGTAGACCCTGTATAGGAGGTAAGGTCTAGTAGACCCTGTATGGGAGGTCTGGTCTAGTAGACCCTGTATGGGAGGTCTGTTCTAGCAAACCCTGTATAGGAGTTCTGGTCTAGCAGACCCTGTATGGGGGTCTGGTCTAGCAGACCCTGTATGGGAGGTCGGGTCTAGCAGACCCTGTACCGGTGGTCTTGTCTAGCAGACTCTGTATGGGAGGTCTGGTCTAGCAGACCCTGTTTGGGAGGCGAGGTCTGGCAGACCCTGTATGGGATGCCAGGTCTAGCAGACCCTGTACCGGTGGTCTTGTCTAGCAGACTCTGTATGGGAGGTCTGGTCTAGCAGACCCTGTATGGGATGTCTGGTCTAGCAGACCCTGCATGGGAGATCAGGTCTAGTAGACCCTGTACGGGAGGTCAGGTCTTGCAGACCATGTACGGGAGGTCAGGTCTTGCAGATCCTGTACGGGAGGTCTGGTCTAGCAGACCCTGTATGGGAGGTTGGGTCTAGCAGACCCTGTATGGGAGGTCAGGTCTAGCAGACCCTGTATGGGAGGTCGGGTCTAGCAGACTATGTATGGGAGGTCAGGTCTAGCAGATCCTGTACGGGAGGTCAAGTCTAGCAGACCCTATACGGGAGGTCAGGTCTTGCAGATCCTGTACGGGAGGTCTGGTCTAGCAGACCCTGTATGTGAGGTCTGGTCTAGTAGACCCTGTATGGGAGGTCTTGTCTAGTAGACCCTGTATGGGAGGTCGGGTCTAGCAGACCCTGTACGGGAGGTCGGGTCTAGCTTACCCTTGTATAATCTATGTTTAATGTTTGCAAATGCGTTAACAAGAGTTTGTATGAAGGAATGGGTCAGCCGTATTTCTGTCATATCCAGCTAATTAATTACAGGTGGTTTAAGACCCCAGAGGCTCTACCGTGTATGAAGGAATGGGTCAGCCATATTTCTGTCATATCCAGCTAATTACAGGTGGCGGAAGACCCCAGAGGCTCTACCGTGTATGAAGGAATGGGTTAGCCGTATTTCTGTCATATCCAGCTAATTACAGGTGGCGGAAGACCCCAGAGGCTCTACCGTGCACAGAAGACACTAGACCGAGCTTTAAATTGTACTCAGTTCATTGTCAGTCAGAGGGAAAGCCAAGAACCGCCCTATAGCGACCCGTTATGAGTAACACTGCGCAAGTAACATAATCAGTGTTAACCCTTTACTCCATGAATATATATGGCCAGACAACTCCCGTAGAAGTCGTCCGTTCTGGGTTTACTGTTTGCAAATGCGTAATCATGGAATAAATGGTTAAACAGTTTGGATCCTGACCAAACGCTGATATACTCCGGGTCTTATCCCAATAAAACTGAAATTGCCATCACCTATGGCGGCGAAAAAAAATTGATGTAATGTTTCTACTACTTGTCTCGCAAACCAACAATTGAGACTTTTTGAGGGGTTGCTGTAGAGAAAAATCAACATATTTATTGAAATTTGCAGAAATTTGACAAATAGCAATAGAAATGTTTTGTCTTTTAGAAAAAACTACGAGTAATTTCGGAATTTCAAATAGTGTTTAAGCATTTTACTCGAATTTACATCATAGTGACTAGTACTGCCTTGTCTGTTGACCTACAAAATAGTATAGATGTGAAATGTGAAGACATCGCTTGGGGCTAAATGACGGACACATGCGATTCTTAAAACTCGCTGTGGCACTTTTGTGTCATGTGAGCTAATTTGGCGTAACAAAAGAAAGACGAGAAACAAAAATTTACAATTTATTTTCTTCAATTACAATTTGAGAAAGGTACAATAACGACTCTCTATATAGAGTGACCGCTCCATAAGCAGGAGTGGGGTAGCTTTATATTTGCCCCTTTTTTACTAGAGTCCGACAACATTCTTCTCAAACACCGGATGCCGGCGCATGGGTCAGAATTTGAAAATGAATTCAGACTCTGAAGTTTTATAACGTCGCACTTGGATCAGAGACTTCGGAAAGCTTCCCATGCACCAGCATTAAGATGGTTTCAAAACGTTAAACAAGACACAAAATGAATAAACGGTAAATAGCGGTGCTCAATAATAATGAATTCCACTAGATTTTCTAGTCCCATCCTAAAAACTTTGTGATGAAAATATGACTATGCGAATTAAAGAAAACAAGCGAATCACAGATGCAGCTTACACACACATATTTAGATTTTTAAAAGACTGAAGATCAACTGATGAATCTATGGTTGATTTCAATAGTTCATAAATAAATTGCTGGCGAGTAATAAAACACACTCTTTTCCCGTATTTCATCGTAAACTTTGATACATTAGACAGGAAATAGATCTACTCGATCTAAGAAAAGGAATACTCACAGCTGGACGTTTGGCCAATTAGTTCCAGTTTTACGGCTGAAAATAACATTTTCATAATAGAATGAGACCGAGTAGAGATGAAAAAGTATTTTTTTCTGAATTTTGATTCAAAACTTGTATAATCTGACTGGAAATGATCCAACTAAGAAAATAAATACTCGTAGTTGTGTGTTTGACCAATGATTTCGAGTTTTACGGCTGAAAATGATATTTTCGCAATGGAGTAATTCCACCTATCTCACCCAAAGAGGTGAAAAAGTATTTATTTCTGAATTTCGATTTAAAACTTGTCTAGTGGTTATACTAAGAAAACAAATACTCATAGTTTGGTGTTTGACCGATTATTACGAGTTTTACGGCCGAAAATAGTATTTTCACAATGGAGTAATTCCACTTATAACACCCAGAGAGATGAAAAAGTAATTATTTCTGAATTTTGATTTAAAACTTGTTTAATCTGACAGGAAATGGTCAAACTAAGAAAACGAATACAAAAAGTTGGGCGTTTGATCGATTATTACGAGTTTTACGGCTGAAAAACAAACATTTTCACAATGGAATTATCGCACGTGCGATCACAGAGAGATGAAAAAGTATTTTTTTCTGAATTTTAATTTAAAACTTATATAATCCGACTGGAAATGTTCTAACTAAGACAATGAATGGTCATAGTTGTATGTTTGATTAATTTTAAGTTGTTTAAAACATGATAAAAGGAAGCCGAGAGATGAAAAATAACTTTTTTCTGACGTTCGAGTTGAAACTTGTTTCATCAGATACGAAACGTTTTACACAGTAAAATGGATGCTGACAAGTTTTGTGTTTGACGAAACATTTCACTTTATTGTTTGTTTGTGTGGAAGTGTATCGTCCATGTGTTGTAACTGTCATCATACTGGTAGCGTGTCACTGTCAGACCGGGACAACCACGGAGGAAAGTCTCCAGGTCTACACGGTCCTCTCTCTCCTCTCTAACTGTTACCAAGACTAGTGTTACGTCTACGTAACGTTTTGTCTGTGAAATCCTCCGTGCAAACTCACACAGAGCCGCCATTGGTAAAGTAACATCCGACAGGTAAACCCGCTCCATACATTGTGTCACGGTCGGTAGATTATCTACACACATGGACCACAGCCTAAGTGTCTGTAACTGTGTCATAGTAGACACGTCTATACGAGGACTACACTTGTAGCCATGGTCTGTACAGACAAACAACAGGTCTAAATGTCTAATGGTGCGTGACTGTGATAACCCGTTCAACAGTTTTACTTTATCTACATGAGCCAGTGTAACCACCCCCAGCCTAAGCGCCATAAAACACTTGCTGATACTGTGACATATTGAAGTCACTTCACTCTCTGTTAGTGTCACACGGACCAAGTCTAAACACGTCAACGTGTTACTGCAGTTGTGTAAGAATGTTGTCAGCGTCTTTCTGGTAATACGTGGAGACCAGCCGCGGTCATTCAGGTACAGTTTCTGCACTGCCTGGCTGTGCAGTAAGATACCAGTTATACGTGTGGACTGGTCAACTGTAATGTCGTTAGTGTTAATGTACATGGACTTTATACATGACGTCACGTTGCCTAGCAACGCACGTTCTGCATTGCTAATAGTACGACAGTAGATAGTCTCTATCCCAGACACTTTGTTGCCTAGCAACGCACGTTCTACATGGCTAAAAGTGTGTCTGTCAATATAAAGGTCCTCTAAACCGATTTTATCGTATGCGTGGCCATTATTTTCACCTTCAATTAAACAGTCAGCCACAAATGTCTGTATGTCTCGTATCAAACCTCCACCATGTAAACTCTGTCTGTACTTTTGTATTTGTTTGTCAGTGTCAGCAGTGATAACATCCGTGAAATGTTTCAACAACTGTCTCGCTATGGCAGGACTCATCCCACACACAAACAGCCAAACCTGAGACATTTCTAAACAATCTTTCAATGTGCCACAGAAATCTGTTACACGTTTGGCAACATCTTGTACATCATCACTGTTTGCTATATACACAGACGCAAGAAATTCTTGAAACTTTTTGTGCAAAAATGAGAATTTTTTCTCACTTAGGGCACATTTGTCAAACATTTTGCTTTGTGATAGAATACCATATTTTAAACACATGTTTACTGATTCTTCATCTACACCATAGATCTCCATTTGTGAACTTTCAAACACTAACTGGTTTTCTTTAGTTTTATCAACTAAAGCCTCAAATGCCACTTTAGACAAGCAGTGTATCAGTTGCTGATGGTTTTGACAATATGGGTGGTTCATAAAGCATTTGTGTAAGGACACTTCTAAAGGTCCACTCATTGGAGTGATTGTGGTTTGTCCAGTCAATTTTTTCTGGGCTTTTCTCAGAAGCAAATTCAACATAGCACAATATAGCTGAACCTGAGACTGACAAAGTTCCTGATCATCAAACCAGAGGCAAATAAGCTGGATGAGAATGACAGGTATAGTCTCAAAGTGACTAAGGCCTTTTTGCTTAAGTGTTCTAAAGAATTCTTTTTTCTTTTTCCTTTGAGCTTTGCTCTTATTCAGTAATTTAATGATTTTAGAGCAGAATTGTGAAGCAGACAGCTTTTCTAGCCCACAAAGCTCGGCATGTTTGTCAACTTCGGAGTCATTCAACTCTAGTACATCAAATTTCCAAGGCCTGGAAGTGGTCAAAAACACATTATTTTTGTTCAATATGTTCCTGCCTGGGATCCCAGGATTTACAAAATGAGGGACAGATCTACCTTTTGGACACACCCATTCATCAAGACCATCAACAATGACAAGACAACATTCTTTTTTTAGTAGATCAGAGGCTTGAACATGTTTAATGTCATCATAGTGTTGTAATAGTTGAGACTGAATCATTTCAGATATCTTATACTCTGACAGACAGTCTCTCAGTGTTATATAAAACAAAAACTTGAACTGAGATAGTATATGTTTGTTCTCTTTCCTTCTGTCTTTTCTCTCTTTCTGTCTCACAGTCCTTGCTTTCTTTTTCTCTTCTTTTCGCCATGAATATAGAGAAATTAAAAGGTCTTCTTCATCAGAGTCAGTATCACTTTCCTCAGTACTTTCCTCAGACTCAATCGACACACAATCACCATGTGCCTCACACCACAGTTCCACAAGGTGCTTACACAGCATACTCTTGCCTAACCCAGCGTCTCCAGTGATGTATATCTGTCTCGCGCTATAGTTGTCAGTGTAGAATATCTTCCTACAGGACATACTTTCTGCATTGTCTTTAACATTCTTTAATCCATCTCGTCCTTTACTCTGTTGTAAGATCCGAACTGCTGGCTCAACATACATGTACTCCATTCCTATACGCGTATTGTTTACTGGATTCTGAACCAACAGGCAAGTGTCCCTGTAGTGCTGCATTAGTATGGCCTGCAATTCTGAAAATAGATGGAATGACAGTAGTACAGGTCTGCATTAAGCAACCACTGTCCTTTTAAGACTCCTATGTTCATTAAATGAATGATCACTTTCGACAGGTTCTACTATAAAAGTATATCACTCTCAAGTTCACATCAACGCCATGTAACTGCCTGGCACACTTTTGGTAAAGGGTCACTAAAGATAATAATTATTTCGAAATATGCACAGTGCTTTCAGAAGAGATTTGGAAATTTCCAATTAGCCAAATCCCTGGTGGCCATGGTTTTCAACCAATCAAATTGATTTGATCAAATCTGAGAGAGGGTAACCTATAGTTTACTCCTGCAACAAAAATATATTGAAATGTGAGGGAGGAGAGTCTGCTATCCCAGTTACCAGTACAAAATGCCGAAATGATGAATATGATCAAAGTTTAAGGACATAAATTTCTGCAACGCCATTCGATAGACACACAAAAATTACCTCTTGCCTATCTTCCATTCATGGTTTTTAAGTACGCCAAGTACAACATCGATAACTTTCAAATTGATGGAGAAATTGGCTATACCAAATACCACGAAGTGCAAATACCAATGACATAAAATACTCAAATTTCAAGGGAAGTAATAAAAGTGTCATACAAGAAATATCCAAGGGGCATGAGTAACAAGTAACAATGACATGGAATATAGAGAATAATAGGTTAGTGCCGTAGATGGGACGCTTTATCCGACGAGAGGAGAAAACGTTGAGGCGAGGCTTCAGGCCTTGCCAAGGCTCAACTGTTTTCTCTCAGAGTCGGATAAAGGCATCCCATCTACGGCACTAACCTATTATTCTATTTATCCAGTCAATTTAGTTATATCTTTTTTCATAGACTCATAAAACATACGAAAATTGAAATAATTTGCATTGAAAATACGGACCTCCCTTTTCATTTCCATTCTAGAGACGTAAATAATGAGCTACCGCAGAGGAAAATAGTTTCGATACTTACATTACAAGAGGGGAAAACGTGGTTGAATTTAAAAAAATTAAGATCATTTGAATCGAGAGTCGATATGTTAATTCAAACAGACATGATAATATTCTCCCGGAGGCTCTCTGGTCAAATTCGAGTTCCGTCAACCCGATTTCCATTTTTAGATAGGGTTAACGTCATTCATAAATAGATGGAACTGAACAGCCTATATTTAGGTCTATGACAATCACCGCCCCTGTAAGAGCTTATCAATCAAATTATTATGAGAGTGAAAAGAAAACATTTACTATTTATTGGTAAATTTTCGCCCCCGACTTGATTTTTATCAAAAACGCGCTTCGCCAGCGATGAATTAAATTAATAAAACTGATAAATCAATGTCACTTTGTATGTGGCCTCAGTGGCGTAATCGGTAAGGACGACGTCTCCAGAGAGATTAGATTTGGCTTTTGTAGAATCAGGCGCGGGTTCAAATCCAGCTATAGCCATTTATTTTTTTTCACCTCTTTTCTTATTTGAATAATTATATTGGTGATTTTTTAGATCTATTCTGTCAACATGTTCATGCATATTTACAGATAATTAAAATAGTTCCATGGTTATAGAATCATTCCGCCTATCTACTAACCTAATAAACCTTCTACTACCGGAAGTAACCTAATAAACCTAAGTTTATTTGCACCCCCTTTATTATGTCACTAGAGAAGCCTGGTGACTGAATAAAATAACAATTTATGACAAAGATGTTGTACCATGTCAAAGTGTGGGAAAATACTGAACACAAACAATACTTTAGCCTCAATTAGGTATTTTACTATAGGTACATATAACACGTTTAACAATAGAGCCATGATGACTCTGATATCGCTCATCAGACAATCAGAAGTTTTCACTGGCCACCCTAGGGCCGGGCAAAAGTGTACCACAGGAGCATAATTTATGTAACAGTTGTAGAGAACCTGAACATTATAAGTTATACATTTCTATCCCAGGGTACGTGACAATTTATTCCCGGCTGAGGAAAATCATGTTGCGAGGTTACATGGTTTTATCAGCCGGGAATAAATCGTCATGTACCCTGGGAAAGAACTGTATAACGAATTTATTATACTGCAAAGTTTTACGGTTCGGATAATTTATATAAATCCATTTTGGCATGTTGAATCACCAAGCATGCTAATTCCCCTAAAAGCTCCCATATACATTATTTCTACCTGAAAGTATCCGAAGTGGTGTGTATTGTATTTCGACGGCTTTCGTGTTATAATAGATGGCTGGACGATATAATAACTCATCCAAAAAACTGTTTTATTAATAGTGTTTTTTAGTTCATTTCTGCATTTCTTTCTTTACGCATCAATAGTTGTCTACATGTAATATGAATTTTGCTACTGTTTAGCCGAATCGAGATGTTGGTCATAAATTTTGGTTTCTGACCATAATATGTGAGGCATGCCATGGGGAATTCCTATGTACCCTGTCAGCTCACAGGGAACATGGACTCATGTACACGGCTAGTTAACCAATCAGAAGTGAGGATTTTACTTTGCAGTTTAATAAAATGCTATGTGCCAAATATGAAAGCTGAGAATCTATATTCCAGTTTCAGAGGAGACTATTTCCAAAGTTCAAGCACTCCAGCTATACATGTATGCTAATACATGTAACTTGTCTAACAAGAGGGCCAGAATGGCCCTGAAGCGCTCACCAGACAATCAGTGCAGAAGATTTTCAAAGTGTTCACTATATGTTTCTGTAGAAAATTAGCCGGGCCCTGGGGTGGGCCAATTTTCACCCAAGGGGCAATTTATAAAACTAGGACCTGAACATGATGCTATGAGCCAAATATGAAAGCTGAGAACCTCCCAGTTTGAGAGGAGAAGATTTTCAAAGATTTCGCTCTTTGTTCCTATTGAAAACTGCCACCCCTGGGGCGGGGCCAATTTTAACACCAGGGCCATAATTTATGTAACTTTTGTAGAGGACCTGAACATGATGCTATGTGCCAAATATGAAAGATGAGAACCTTTAAGTTTCAGAGAAGAAGATTTACAAAGTTTTCACTATTTGGTTCTATTGAAAACTGCCCACCGCTGGAGCGGGCCAATTTTGACCCCAGTGCCAAAATTTATAAAACTTTTGTAGAGGACCTGAACATGATGCTATGTTCCAAATATAAAAGCTGAGAACCTTCTGGTTTCAGAGGAGAAGATTTTCAAAGTTTTACTATATGTTTCTCTTGAAAACTGTCCACCCTTGGGGCGGGGCCAATTTTAACCCCAGGGGCACAATTTATTTAACTTTTGTAGAGGACCTAAAGATGATGCTATGTGCCAAAGATGAAAGCTGAGAACCCTGTAGATTCAGAGGAGAAGATTTTTAAAGGTTCAAATTGTTAACGACGAACGACGCACGCTGACGGACATCAAGCAATCACAAAAGCTCATCCCGAGCACTTTGTGCTCTGGTGAGCTAAAAATAACCACTGGTCAAAACTGAAACTGCAGGCTCTTACAGAAAACTGGCTACCCCTAGGGTGGGGCCAATTTAGACCCCAGTAGCATAATTTATTTATAGCTTTGGAGAAGACCTAAAGTCCTAAACATGGTGCAATGTGCCAAACATGAAAGCTGAGTATTTTCCGGTTTCTGAAGATTTCAAAAACTTTTCACTACATGTTTCTATAGGAAACTGGCTACTCCTAGGGTGGGGCAAATTCTGACCCCAAGGTCATAATTTATATAACTTTGGTAGAGGACCTGAACACGGTGCTTTGTGCCAAATATGAAAGCTGAGAACATTCCTGTTTCAGGAGAAGATTTTCAAAGTTTTCACCGTGTTTCTTTTGAAAACTGGCCACCCTCGGGACGGGGCCATTTTTGACCCAAGGGGCATACTTTATATACCTTTGGTAGAGGACCAGAACATGATGCTATGTGCCGAATGTGAAAGCTGAGAAATTCCAGTTTCAGATAAGAATTTCAAAGTTTTCACTTTACAAAGTTTTTCTATAGAAAACTGTCCAACCCTGGGTTGGTGCCAATTTTGACCCAAGGGACTTAATTTATATAACTTTTGTATAGGACCTACAGCTGATGCTATGTGCCAAAAATAAAAGCTGAGCACCTTGTAGATTCAGATTTTTAAAGGTTCAAATTGTTGACGACTGATGATGGACATCACAAAAGCTAGAAAAAATTATGCATATGCATCAGGAAGGTATAAAATGCACTGGACTTATACGGAGCTGATGCTCAGAGTTTAGCAAACAATCCAGTACCGTGATATAAATATGTGTCAATGTATATGGAAGACTGTCTTAGACATGTAGCAGACAGGGATGTAAAACACATTTTATTTCAGGACTTTCCGTCCATTCAAGTTTTAAATGACTACATCATGTTTAGAATGCTGTTTTGAGACAGAGACATGTAAAGGTTTCCCTGGCTTTACCAAACTTTACCACTTACCTGACAAAACATTCTCACCTAGATCATTACTATACATACCATTGCACTGCTCCTCCCAGCTGCCAACATCTCTACCAGCAGGCAAGTCTTTTTTGCCCTGGAATGTAATATGAAATGTAAAAGGTGACATATTCCTCCCTGCCTAACTGTCATATTGATAAACTCCAATTTGTATTCTAAGATGTACAAATATGTGGTAACAGTATCAACAAACAAGAATGTTCGGAGGAACACATGTGTCATCTGCTCACAACTGACACAAAAACTGTTAATAGGGAATCGACCGGGCGCCGAAGGCGCCGTCGATTCCCTCTACGGTACAAAAGGTTAACCCTGTAAAAAGTGTGTGACAAAATCCATTCGGCTATTTCGGGAGTTTTCATTGAAAAGCATTGACCAGCGCCGAAAATCCGAAATCGACATGTAATTTTCTGAGAAATGCAATTGAATCGGCGACGCCGTAAATCGGGTAATAAATCGTGGTACAGTCAATCTTTCAGAATTTCTTTTCTCGCTACATCTCGGACATTCTTCTTTTTTTCTGACAGATGCCGCCATATTGAAATTGACTCGAATCGACAAATTACAGTGAATAAAGGGTGTCTACATCAAACAGACAGTGGATATAACGCCTTTTAATGCACACAAGAAAGTACATTAAACAATATTTATTGTAAGTGATTGGTCTAATGAAATTACGAGCAAGCCGCGAAGCGGCTTGCGAGAAGTATAAATGTACATATTTTTCTGACTTCGACTTGCATGTCAGTGCCGCTGAAAACATGCAATGATTGAGGTTTGATTGTGTAGGGACGTAACAGGTAGGGTTGTGTTACATTATATGACGGTTCTTTGTTATAACGAGCAATCTGCTTGAATATACTGAATTTTAGCTCTGAATATGCTCAGATGAGCTTTTGTGATCGTCCGAGTCCCGACCGTCCGTCAACAACATATCGGATATATCCTCTGATACTACATGGCAGAATGTAATCAAACTCCACATACATGATATTTGTACCATGCTGAGCTCTGTCAAAATTGTTAAAAGAATCTGGATCCATCTAGAACTGGTTGTCATGCAACCAATATTAATCGCTATACCGGTATGACTAAACATTGAGTGATAGTTGACCCTTTGATAAAAATACAGTGTTTATTCTAGATATTGGTAAATAGGGGTGACGGTAGTCTCATCAATAAACTGTAAGACAGCATGCTAATTTTATAATGGTTGCCTTCTCACGGTGTACTCTGCTTGGATATGTTAAAACCGAAAGTAGCTTAGAGTACACAAATGTGAATTTGGGCCGAGGTGGGGTTAGCGATGGGGTTTGCCCCTGTCCAAAAAAAGGGGGATTTAAAAAAAAGTCGGGGGAGTGGGGGTGGGGGTGGGGGTGGGGGGGGCGGCTGACACGATATCGAAGTAAAGTAAAAAACACAGGAATGATGACAATATTATTTTGTAAAATAAAATTGAAGGGCCATGGCCACCTTTTGTATTTATATTTGTTCAGAATTGAGAGCTACAGAACTCTGAACAATGAGAACATCTGATTGTGAAGTATATTCAGCGTATTTGGAAGGAGTTGTACTCGCTTGAGCTGTCTCCATATTCCCTGGTTTTAAAAAGAAATCTGTAATTCTCTCCTTTTCCGAAATGATTCCTGTCTAAAAACCTCTTAACAATTTACATGCTGAGCTGAAAAATAGTTATGAATATCAAAATCTAAGTTAGCTTGTGCTCCAAACTGGCAATTTCCATAAATGCTGTCAGTGTAGTTTAATGGAAGAACACCTCCTTGGCTTAGCCATAGAGGGAGTCTAGGCTCAAATCCTAGCACTGCCTATTGGAAATGCTTTTTGGAGCCAGTAAGTGCTATAGACAACCTTTAAACAGAAAAAAATAATTGTCCCAAACAAAATTTATGATACTATGTGCACTTTTTGTGTCAATTGCTTTAGCAGGATGACAGATAGGGATTATGTTTAGTATGGCATCTTTTTTGGGGTCACATTTCTGCTGACAGGTGACACATGGTCCTTTCAATGCTTCTGTTGTAATTATTCCTGTCATATTTCTCACTTCCTTGCCCATGTGTATCTCAAAAAAGATAAAATATTAACTACTTCAAACTGGATCTTGACCTCATGACCTATTGTCTTAGATGAATGATACCAGAGACATATGTATAATGACTCTGGCGACACTGGGCACTATTGTTATTATCATTATCATCATTATTTTTATGTAGGAACCATCTGGTCTTGGTCTACTCTGTTTTCAGATGCTTGAAAACACGTTTTTATGAAGAAAAGGGTTAATTTGACACGCATCTTAAGCACGTATAGACAGTGTACCATGTACGAGATTCTAAGTTATGTTTTGAATTATCTCCCATTTCTTTAGTGTTTCCTGTACTAAGTAAGACTTGAAATACACATACTTTCTTTAAATTCTTTATCTATTTTTCTTCTACTTCATCTCAGACAGTACGAATTTCTGAGCTCACGTGTAAAAAATGTTGATTGTCGATTCCCGTTAGAGGCAGTGCCTTAGTCATATTATGCTGGAGTGCGAAAATTAGAACAAAGGGGAATAACTCAAAAAGTATTGCATGCAGAGTGATGGACCTTAGTTACATCAATGGTCCCCAATGAGAGGAAGACATGTATGAAATTTGTAAGTTCTATAATGATTAGTTTAGAAATGACAGCCGACAGACGGATAGACAGTCAGGCGACGGAAAATTGATCCCTAAGTGACACACTGCCTCTCAGCAGGTGACACAATAAAAATGCTGTTATCCTGACAGTAAGAACTGAACATGAGTTATCTATCTCGTTAGGTCTTAACGCTTGACTTGAGAGAGAGAAAGAGCAGTCTGATCATTGTCTTCTTGTGGAATTATATAGATCTGATTCTACAATAGCATGTGTTGTATATCACTATAAAAATCAGTTAATAAACTAGAGGTTTTTGTCACAAAAACGGATGTCTCCCCTCTAATAAAAACAACATGTAAAGGGAAATCACTAAACATGTTATGGACTTGATGAATGATACTTCCCCTTATCATGCACTTTCCACACCAGTTTTCAAGAAGAAAATGATAACAGCTAATAACTTCAAAAATACTGATATCAGAGTTATGGCCCTTGTGCATGACACTTACTTTCATCATGCTCTTTCCAAAAATAAAATGTTATTTCAATAGCATCAGTCAAACAGGAGATATTGATCGGCCAAAAATGTAACAAAGGGCAATAATGCCAAAAGTATTGAAGCCAGAGTTATGGCCCTTGTTAATGACACTTTCTCTCATCATGCTCTTTTCATGTATGAAAATTCAATATGATGGCAAGAGCCATGTAGGAGTTATCGTCCGTACAAGAAAGTGTTAAACAAATGTACAAGGGGTAATAACTGTAAATTTATTGAAGCTCGAGTTAAGGAACTTATGCATGACACTTTCTCTTACCATGATCTTTCCATGTATGGAGAAGTTTCACTCCAAAGGCATGTGCCATATAGGAGTTATCGTCCGGACAAAAAATTGTAATGTTTTTACAAAGGGCAATAACTCCAATATTAGTGAAGCCACAGTTATGGACCTTGTGCATGACACTTCCTCTGATCATGATCTTTCCATATATGAAGTTTAAATCCAATGGCATGAGCCATATAGGAGTTATCGTCCGGACAAAAAAGTGTGATTTTTTTACAAGGGGCAATAACTCCTAAATTAGTGAAGCCAGAGTTATGGACCTTCTGCATGACACTTCCTCTCATTATGCTTTTTCCATATATCAAGTTTCAATCAACTGGCATCAGGCATATTGAAGTTGTCATCCGGATAAAAAAATGTGATTTTTTTACAAAGGGCAATAACTCCAATATTAGTGAAGCTAGAGTTATGGACCTTGTGCAGGACACTTCCTCTCATTATGCTCTTTCCATATACGAAGTTTCAATCAACTGGTATCAGGCTTATTGAAGTTATCGTCCGGACAAAAAGTGTGACGGACAGACGGACGGACGGACAGACAACTCTCACGAAAACAATATGTCTCCCCCATATAAATATGGGGGAGACATAATAATTGAATATTCATAGTTATCAGGTAAATGGTTCAAACAATTTAGATGGGGATGTATGCCACGCCTTGCAATTGTTTCAAACACAAAAAGATAATGATCCTGAACAAGGTCATGCTGGCGCTGCATCGCTCACCTGAGACAATTGGTCTATTGTGTATACATGTATAAGGATGTTAATCTAATTGTTGAATTGTTATGTACGGTAATTACTTTTAACCTCTTGAATTGGATCTAACCTCTTGATTTGGATCCTAACAATACATCGATAGGGGGAAACTATAAAAACAGGAAATAACTTTGACTGCTTTGATTGGTAATTATAGCTTCCGGGCATATTGCTATGGCAACTGTCCTTAGATGGTATATTGAGATCAGACCTTCCGCTGGCTAACAGGAAGTCTGTCACATTGCTTAGGGATATATACTGTCCAGAACAGACATTCGAGAGATGAACTATATAAGGGCTATGATCCTAATCACAGGTAGATTGTTATAGAGATGCATTATCGGAAATTAAGGACTGATGAGGCCAGGCACGCCAGTGTGCTCTTAGAAACGAATAGGGACAGTCATGTAGGGCTAGAAGAACTTTAACTATGTGTTGCTGTATGAGAGTTTGTGAAATGTGTTTATTAAAAGTATCTAAGACTGAAAATGTGTTTTAAATGAAACCCATAACGCGACAAATTATGATAACAAGATCATCACCTGGCAGCCATGTTTTCCAGGAATTGCAATAATTTAAGCCGCATCTAAAGAGTATTCCTTTAAAAAATTCCCCTAGAAGCATATATACAGAAATTTAGCCTCATATATGATGGTAATGCATTTTTATCAAAAGTAAAAACAAGAGGGCCATGATGGTCCTAATATCACTCACAATCAGGAGAAATTTTTCAGTTTCTGCCATGGCAATTCGCTGAATTGATATTCCGGTCAAACAAGCACTGACCTTAGTATTTCACCGACCAAAGGGACTAAAAGGATTTTCGCAAAGTGCCATAATTCTTGTTATTAAATTAGAACGATACTTGCAGGTCTGCTTTTCCTAATGGTATTAAACATGTACACAAGGTTTCATAGTATAACTCTTTACAGTTTATTAGATATGGCGCCACACAGATAAAAGTTTTACAACTTTTGCAAACAAAGGAGCAGAACTCTAGTGTTAAAAGGTTAATATAAATGATACTTGCAGAGTAACATGCCCTTATGCTACTAAACATATCTACAAAGATTCATAGAATATCCCAAATAGAGTCTGAGATATGGCTCCGTAAAGACAAAAATGTTACATGTTTCACAAGCAATGAGCCAAAATGCTAGTATTCAAAGTTTAATATATATGAGTATATGATACTTGGAGATCTACATGTCCCTATACTACTTAACATTTTCACAAAATTCCACAGTAAATCTCCAATTAGTTTCTGAGATATGGATCCTGACAAAAATGTTACATTTTTCGCAAACAAAGGGCCATAACGCTAGTGTTCCAAGGACAATACTAGAACTGTATCCAAAGGTTAATAACATCCGCCCCCCCCCCCACACACACACACGACTGCTTGTCAGGACACCTAACATGAATCTAAACATATACACATACAACAACATGGACTGATTTCACAAAACATGGATTTTCCCCATGTTATGTAATAAAGTGAAAAGAGGTTCAGGAATAAAGAATAATGAAGAATTCAGAGTAAGTCCAATCAAAGTACTGACAGTACTGAAGGTTTCGGACCATATATATGTCGATTGTGACTATACAACACGAAAAAGCTTGGTAGGGAAGGACTGGTACCATTGATACATAGTAAGATGACCTCTAAAGCATTATTTCCTGAACTAAAATGGTGTTTAATGGAACTGTTTGTTAAAATTGACAGGTCATCTAAACATAATTGCTGTGAACTTTTCTGAAAAACCTGTCAGTGTTTTAGATATTGTTTAAAGAAATAAATTGATGACTAGTAGCACACAGTGCAGTTTCAATAGCTCAATTTGCCACTGTGTGCCTGAAGTTTACTTAAATTGATATTTGAATGTAGTAAAGGGCCATTACTCTATTATTATTTGGCCGACATTGGCGTCATATAATGTGCCTCATGCACCTATCCATGTAAATACCCCGTCAAATTTAAATGAAATCTGAGCAAGCTGTTCCAAGATATGACTTCTAACAGTCACATTTCCTATATGGCTATCTGAAAGCAACAAAGGGTCATATTTCTGCTACTAACTGGTGGATTGTAACAGTATTTGGCGTGCATCAATCACTTATCCATCTATACACTACAACCAAGTTTGGATAAATTATATATGCCATGTGAATCTAAATATCATACAGTTAACAAGATCTAATTATAACAGAATATGTTGCAGAATGTCCCCTAAACGAAACTTACAACTGGTATTGGTGAGCAAAATATCTAAATTTCAACCAATAACAGGCCATTAGTGATCACTTGGTTACCATGGCAACCAACACTTTTGAAACAACTGCATATGTATCCCTACTAACCAATTTTCCGAAAATTATAATATGTAAATTGTGACCCATTCAGAAGACACGACTCCATTACCATGGCAACCAAGTATTGCAAAACAACTTGACTGAGTTTGGGGTACCCAAATACCCCTAAATGCCAATTTTCAGCAAATTTGAATAACTAAAATTTTGACCAATCAGGTCCCACCATTCAGTTTCCATACCAACAAATCATTTCGAAAGACATACCAATCAATTCTGAGTGTCAAAATATCCCGACATACCAATTTTTGGGCAAAATCGAACCATATCTGAATTTGTCGAAAAAGATCTAAATTTTCGACCAATCAGAGCGACCATTCAGTTACCATGGCAACCAATTCTTTAAAAAGACCTACAAATTAGTCCTGAGTGCCAAAATATACCGTCATACCAATTTTTATCAAAAAATCGAATGATATATAACTTCGCCAAACAATATCTAAATTTTGACCAATTATAGCCAATTATTTAGTTATGGTGATTTTCAAAAAATAAAAAGTGGGATGTACATCTGCATGTATCAAGCAATATTCATATGAAATTTCATTAGGATCGGACAATTACCTAGTCTTACTGAGAACTGCGTTGGACAATTTCACGACGGAAGAAGAAGAATTTGAAGAATCAGAATCGGAAGAAAGAATAATAAGAATAAGAAATGGAGCAAACACCATATGTCCCTCTACTTCATTTTGGGATATATTAAATTATACCAGGGGGTGAAAATAACAGCATGCTTGTATGTTAACACAGATTAATGCTGGGGGTAAAGCTTAAACACACACTACAAACACAAATTTGTCAAGAATTATATAGATCTACCTTCAGTATATGTTATAATTAACATTATGTAAAACATACAATAAAATAATTCCACTATATCCCTTTTGTAACTACTAACTCTCTATAAATGGAGTAATTATCCTTAAATGCTGACAACCTGGTACCAAGTCTCCTAAGACATTACACACATTATAAACATGGATCTTAGAGAACTGAAAAGTCTATGATCAGTGTTTACGATGTTTACGATGCTTGTCACACATGATGTAAAAATATAGTTATGATCTTCCAAACTCAACATAAATACTTCTGATGCATTCAGAATACAGATTGCTTTTGAGACTCAATGTTATTCATATATCTCCGGGGCGTTTCACTACGGTCCGTGCTCCTTCGTGTCGAATATTATGGTTTTTTTTTAGCTTTCTTCAAATTCAACTATAACTACTTATTATGCAGCAGTACTGAATATTAAATTTACGCATTTCAAATAACAAATATGGACAATATTAGCCAATAAGCTCGATAAAATGTTTTTCTAATGAAAAAAATAATGCTTAAATTGTGGCCGATTTTAGGCTGCGAAATTCATATCCGCGGATATGAGTCATACCCGTCATATCGGGTGTTTATACTGTATCTTGCAATTTCCAGTCGTTATCTTCATTCCAATAGTTTGTGTGTAATGTCTAGAGATTGACGATGTTCCGACCATTTTTCATTACTGTTTTATCCGTAACGTTGTCTGTACCAATCCGACAAATTCAAGAAATGTAGATTTCAAATATTCAGAAGTCGATTACTTTCTGGGCCATTTTTACGGGCGCTCTGTGGTATATATTCGTACGCGACCAAATTTATCATATAACATAGCATTTTACATGGCAAAATTATTGGTAATTGAAACAGTTGCATTCGCATTTTAATAATTGACACAAATACCAAATGAAGAATTATCGATATCGTTTATCAAACGCATTGCACTTGGAACTATATTTTTGTCTAGGGGTGTTAACAAAGTCACATTTTTGGCAAAATGAAAGTAGAAATACGGGTGAAATACACCCTTAGACAACTAAAGCGTTTAATCAGCCCTACATGATAAACATTCTGTCAACGTTAAACCATTCAAAATTTCTGCATTTGGGCTAATGAACGTATGCCTTGTAAGCATAAATTGATATTTCGTAGTTTAACAGTGGTCTGATTGCGCATTAATTATGGGATATGAATTTCTTTATAAATTTGCTTGAGGCATGCCATCGGGATGCATTACTATTAGGTTTCGGAAAGTAGTCCGAAACCTAAAAAGGGGAATACCTCTATTAAAGTTAATAGACGAGTTATGGCTGCTGCCAGACAATGTCCTCTAATAAGGTCAAGCAGCTATGCAGTCAATTCCAGTTCAAAACCTAGGTCCCTTTTCACAAAAAACATCAAGTTCAAGGACCATAACTCTTGACAAAATCATTGAACCTGACCGATATTGGAAATTAAGCTGTAACTCATAGAGAAGTACCTTTATGCGAAATATAAATCCAACCACTTCCCAAAAAGGACTGGATGTTTAAAGATTTGATGAAAAATTTATACTTCTAGGGCCATAACTCTGACAAAACAGTATTTAACCTCACCGAGATTTAATCTTAAGCTATAACTCATCTAGATTCAGCTACCGGTATATACCAAGTATCAAGTTATTATCTCCAACCACTTAAAAAATTACTTTTGGAGGATATCCTACTGTCAGAATTTATTTATTTCAGGCTGGATTTCAGATCATCTTGGTAAAATTGTCAACACTGGCAGTTTTAGTTTTCAAAAGGCGTTGTTATAAACGTACATACCTTCTCTCTTTGTTCCTGTGCAGTCAATCTTTGATATAGAACATCGATCTTCTTACTGTGTTCATGTAATGTTGTCGACAATCTAGCAACATCTTGAGTCAGATGATTTTGCCGCAGAAATTCCTCAAATCTGTTCATTATTTCTTTGAGCTACAAGTACATATATGACATTTAATATCGAAACATGACAGGCAGGAGATGCCCCCATAGAAGTCCACAAAAACTTCAGAAACAAACACAAATGATGTATGTACACCCCACACACACAAGCAATAATGACCTGAATGTGTCGAAGTGCCGTTAAACAAATTTCAAACAAGATCTTATTGTAAATTAGTGTTTCCCCAAGGGTCCAATGAGGACATGGTAATTTCTGTTGAAAAGTGCATTTTTACACGTGACAAACCATCTTATTAGGGCATTTAAACTTTTTGCCTATTTGGAATATTACATCGTGTAAAGTAGTCTTCTATTCCTTATGCTATTCTCTATTCTATACCCATCAACATCTATTATATCATATATTACATGATGTCTTATTTCTATTCGTTTCTATTCCTTAATCTATTCCACACTATTCTTTATTTTATTATCTACCCTTCCCCATTTGTCCGATGTATCCCATTTATTTCTGTTCCTTATTTTATGCTCTATTCAGTGGTCATCCCCATCTACAATATACACCAAATTCCTAATCATTTTATTCAATTCAATTTTATATTCTAATTCTATCTATTCTACTCTCATTCCTATTCCTTACAATTATATTTTTGAAGATGCTGGGGAATACCATTATATCTATTATCATTCTCTTTACTATTACTATATTACTTTTTATACTATTTTAGTTGTACATGAATTATGTTATTATTGTCATTATTATTATTGTCTGTATTGTATTATTACTATCATTCAATCTTTTTTTTGCAATTAATGCATGATGAATACAATATCTCCTTTGAGCTTTGTATTTTAAAGTAAACAATTTAATAAGTCCCGATGAGTCTTTATGAATGTCCCATTCAATTCATTTTTCAAGAAATGAGCAGCTTTTTAGTCCTATCCACTACAACAATATTTAATCAGAAGTATGTTCAGAGATCTTTCTAAAGTTATTTATTAATTTATAGACTATTACTACCACTACATAACAAATGTATTTCATTTGCAAAATAAATTTGTCCGAATTTTAGTGTTATTCGAATATTGGTACTTTGTCCTTTGCAGTTTACTGTTTATAGTTTCATTTCAGGTTTGTAACGTGCATCACATCTGACCAAATAAAAATGATTATGTGTGTAGTTGGCATCCTTGATATGCCATACTCAATTATTTAAAATATAGGGTGAAGACATAAGCACTGCTTTGAAAATGCCATTGATAAAATTGTCACTGGGGTTCGGCTATGGTTAGGGGGTACGTCCATCCTCACACTTATACTATATGCACCCTATCAGACAAACTGAGTAAATAAATATAACCACAGGAGGAATGTTTGTCCTGCATTAAGCAACATGTTCTAACTGACCTCCATATTCATTCAAGACATGTTGATACAGGCAGCTTCTAATGTCCATGTCATTTTCGAGTTTTCTCCTCACCAATTCTTTACCGATTCCTTCGTATAAACGTGTTGTCACGCATCTACCAAGTAGACCCAGATCAGACGGCTCCTATAGCCGTCTGATCAGGGTCTAAACGTTTTGCTTATAAATGTGGTTTGATAGATCTTTGGATTCTAAAATGGCTAAAATGTTCCACCTTCCATATTATATAACTATTTCAGTCATGAATATTCAGTAGTTACTGAACTTTGGAATAAAAATAAAACAGGGCAGGGTTAAGGATTTTTTTTTACCATTTTTTGGTAATAGCTTAGGTGATCTAATTATATACAAAAGACCAGAATGAATTATTTGCATGTATTTGCATTATTTTTAAGTAAAAGGGCCATAACTCCGAAATGACAAATCCAATGGACCTCAGAATCGACTCAGCTTCAGATATTGATGCATCTAACATTTGTGTGAAGTTTCATCAATATCTCTCAAACAGTTTTCCCAGAAAACTGCGGACAAACTATTTGTATGTATTTGGATTATTTTTAAGGACAAAGGCCATTACTCTGAACGAAAAATCAAATGAACCTCAAATCAACTCAGCTTCAGATCTTGATGCATTAAACATTTGTTTGAAGTTTCATTAATATCTCTCAAATAGTTTTCCGAGAAAGCAGCGGACAAACAAAATGTTGACAGATGAACGAACGAACAAACAAACAAACGAACGAACGAAAGAATGGACGGACGGACAGGGCCACGACAATATACGACCACCTATATTAGGTGGGCGTATAAAAAGAGAAGAAAAATCCCATCTTGAACAGATATGTAGCAATTTCGTTCTGAAATCGTAGTGCGAAGTTTTCCATGCCAAAACGTAGAAACTACGGCCAAAATGTAGCAGTAAACAGGTCTGGTGATCAAAATATAACTCATTCTTGCATATTATGCCAGGTGAGCTAAACTGCCAAACCAGTCAATTTTTATCATTATCAGGAGTCAATTTAACTGTTACAATACCTGCGTTAGTTCTGCCTTTGTCTGTTTGTAATCATTTTCAAGGGCTTTTAAATCTTCTGAGGTTTTAGTAAGGTCCTGGCGTGTATTGGTTTCGTAGTCGCAGCACTTGGCCCTGTGACTTGCAAGCTCTGACTCAACAGCATGCATGCGTGAGCTAAGAACAATAGTTTCTCTTTCAAGAGTAACATCCATCGCTTTGGAACGGAGCTAAAATATAAATTTTGTTTTTAGTAAACCATTTGATCTAATGCAATCGGTTTCCATTTCTCAAGCATTAAATCCCGGAAACACATATTTCTCAGTCTCTAAAATTACACACTGTTTCCCATCTGCGTTTCATGAGATAGAGATTTAAAAGAAATAAGAGTGCCAAAATGTCACAAAATACGCCCGTCAAAAGTCTTCAGTTTAAAGGCCATTAATCCATATCGGGTGGCAATAGTTCACGGAAATTAATATTTTTTTTACGTTTAATCTATCTAAGTCCCTAAACGGAAAAATGATCAAATTTAAGGAAAAGTGACCTTAACCTTGGTTGGGCAAAGCCCATATTCAATAGGGTTCCTGTCCTCATCGATATCATTGAACATGTAAAGTTTCGTGAAGATTGGATATACAGAACTAATGTTATTGTCAGGAAACAGAAAAATTCTACTTAAAAACAATCTATTTTTAGGAAAAGTGAGCTTGACCTTGGTCAGGCAAAGACCATATTCAATAGGGTTCCTGTCCTGATTGATATCAATGCACATTTGAAGTTTCATGAAGATCCGATATACAAAACTTAAGTTATCGTCTGGAAATGGAAAATTTCTACAGAAAAACAATATATTTTTAGAAACAAAATGACCTTGACCTTGGTCGGGCAAAGCTCATACTCTATAGGTTTCCTGCCGTCATTGATATCAATGCACATGTGAAGTTTAATGAAGATCAGACGTACAGAACTAAAGTTATCATCCAACAAGAGGGCCAGAATGGCCCTGAAGCGCTCACCAGACAATCAGAGAAGATTTTCAAAGTTTTCACTATGTTTCTATTGAAAACTAGCCTGCCCTGGGGCAGCGCTAATTTTGACCCAGGTGTCACAATTTATATAACTTTTGTAGAGGACCTGAACATGATGCTATGTGCCAAATATGAAAGCTGAGATCCTTCCAGTTTCAGAAGAGAAGATTTTCAAAGTTTTCACTCTATGTTTCTATTGAAAACTGGATACCCCTAGGGCATGGCTAATTTTGACACCAGGGCCATAATTTATATAATTTTTGTAGAGGACCTGAACATAATGCTCTGTGCCAAATATGAAAGCTGAGCGCCTCCCAGTTTCAGGAGAGATTTTCAAAGATTTCACTCTTTGTTTCTATTGAAAATGGCCCACCCCTGGGGCGGGGCCAATTTTGACCACAGGGGCATAATTTATATAAAATTTGTAGAGGACCTGAACATGATGCTATGCACCAAATATGAAAGCTAAGAACCTTCGAGTTTCAGAGAAGGTTTTCAAAGTTTTCACTGTTTGTTTCTATTGAAAACTGCCCACCCCTGGGGCGGGGCCAATTTTGACCCCAGGGCCATAATTTATTTAACTTTTGTAGAGGACCTAAACATGATGCTATGTGCCAAATATGAAAGCTAAGAGCCTTCCAGTTTCAGTGAAGAAGATTTTCAAAGATTTCACTATTTGTTTCCATTGAAAACTGCCCACCCCTGGGGCGGGGCCAATTTTGACCCCAGGGCCATAATTTATATAATTTTTGTAGAGGACGTGAACATGATGCTCTGTGCCAAATATGAAAGCTGAGAGCATCCCAGTTTCAGAGAAGAAGATTTTCAAAGATTTCACTATTTGTTTCTATTAAAAATGGCCCACCCCTGGTGCGGGGCCAATTTTGTCCCCAGGCCCATAATTTATATAATTTTTGTAGAGGACCTGAACATGATGCTATGTGCCAAATATGAAAGCTGAGAACCTTCCAGTTTCAGACAAGAAGATTTTCAAAGTTTTCACTATATGTTTCTATAGAAAATTAGACAGCCCTGGGGCGGGGCCAATTTTGACCCCAGGGGCATAATTTATAAGTTTTTTGTAGAAGACCTGAACACAATGCTCTGTGCCAGATATGACAGCTGAGTGACTTCCAGTTTCAAAGGAGAAGGTTTTCAAAGTTTTCACTATTTGTTTCTATTGAAAACTGCCCTGCCCTGGGGAGGGGCCAATTTTGACCCCAGGGCCATAATTTATATAACTTTTGTCGAAGACCTGAACATGATGCTCTGTGCCAAATAAGAAAGCTGAGAACCTTCCAGTTTCAGAGGACAAGGTATTCAAAGATTTTACTATTTGTTTCTATTGAAAACTGCCCACCCCTGGGGCGGGGCCAATTTTGACCCCAGGGCCATAATTTATATAACTTTTGAAGAGGACCTAAAGATGATACTATGTGCCAAAGATGAAAGCTGAGAACCCTGTAGATTCAGAGGAGAAGATTTTTAAAGGTTCAAATTGTTGACGACTGACGACGGACGACGCACGCCGACGGACATCAGGCAATCACAAAACCTCACCCTGAGTACTTTGTGCTCTGGTGAACTAAAAATGGGAAATTCTACAGAAAACCAATCTATTTTTAGAAAACAAATGACCTTGACCTTGGTAAGGCAAAGCCCATATTCAAACAGGTTTCTACCCTAAATTATATCAATGCACATGTGCAGTTTCATGGAGATCAGACATACAGAACTAAAGTTATCTTCTGGAAACTGTAAAATTCTATAGAAAAACAATATTTCTTAGAAAACTAATGACCTTGACCTTGGTTAGGCAAAGTCCATATTCAATAGTGTTCCTGCCTTCATTGATATCAATATGCACATGGAGTTTCATGGAGATCGGATATACAGAACTAAAGTTATAGTCCGGAAACGGGAAAATTCTACTGAAAAACAATATTTTTAGAAAACAAATGACACTGACCTTGGTCTGGCAAACCCATATTCAATAGGGTTCCTGCTCTCATTGACATCAATGTACATGTGGAGTTTCATGAAGATCAAGCATACCAAACTAAAGTTATCGTTAGGAAACGGAAAAATACTACTGAAAAACAATCTATTTTCAGAAAAAGTGACATTGACCTTGGTCTGGTAAAGCCCATAATCAATAGGGTTCCTGCCGTCACTGATATCAATGCACATGTAAAGTTTCATGAAGATCTGACATATAGAACTAAAGTCATCGTCCAGAAACGGAAAAATACTTCTGAAAAACAAACTATTTTTTAGAAAAAGGGACCTTGACCTTGGTCTGGTAAAGCCCATAATCAATAGGGTTCCTGCCCTTATTGATATCAATGCACATGTAAAGTTTCATGAAGATCAACCATACAGAACTAAAGTTATCGTCCGGAAACGAATAGTGCCCGCCCGCCGAAGGGTCTCACGCCGAAGATGGCCATGTAAAAAATATATCAGCAACTTTGACATGAAAACATATGTGTATTTTTGTAAATCCTAGCCAAAGACGGGATGCAACAGACTTACAATTTATCTGTTGTTTCTAATGTATTAAAAATCTCTTGTTTTTGATACAAACAACTCTACCAATGCCAGGTATTTTTGCACTGTTTTAGTTTGTATTCATACATATCCCGATTCTGAAGTTATTTAGTTATGCAAAGTTGGCAAAATTGAGCAGACTTCAGATCAATTTATTTCTAGTGATAATCTAATAACAGTTGCATGATGCGTTAACGCTTGCTGGCTAATTCCATAAACTCATGTCAACACAGAGAATCTTTAGATGTCTTTAGTCAGATTAAAGAAATAAGGGAATGTGGATGGAGTTGAAAAATGCAAATTATCATGCAAACAGAAATTGTATAACTTACTGCACATTGCTCCGATACATTGTATCCACAATAAAGATTAAAAGTATGAACAAGTCTGACAACTTTATCATAGATTTGCATTAAATATTTTAATGTATACCAGTTTTGACTGTATTAAACCTCAATACAATTGTTGTGGAATTGGGATTTTTTACTAGAATTACATAGCCCTCATTTGCATTGTTGTCAACAATATTATAAATGTAGAACTGTTGTTTTAACAATACGGCAAAAACACAATTTTGAGAGAGTCATGTTGCTCACACAGTGGTGATCTTAAAACCTTAACTCTAGTAAATAAATTAAGTTTTAACGTAATTGGAGGCAGTTTTATAAGTTCTTAACTAAATGTCTCAGTCTACCTTGTTTATATTGTCAATTGCTCCCTGAATAGTGTTCCTTTCTGCAGGTGACAGGTCTACCAGACTGTTAAGTAGTTGGACCATTTTGTCTGTATCATCTTGTAATTGGACGTCACTGGCATTCATATTACTTGAATGCATTAATGCATGTCTTATTTCCAAGACCTGGAAGGTAAGAATTGATAAATAACCATTTTCAAAAGAAATTTATTTTAGATTTCCAAATTATGTGCAACGTATAAAAATAATGACACACTCAGAACTGTCTATCTAGTTATGTCAATAAGAACTGTCTATTTATGTCAATAAGAAAATTACTGTCTATCTAGTTATGTCAATAAGAACTGTCTATCTAGTTATGTCAATAAGAACTATTTATCTAGTTATGTTAATAAGAACTGTCTATCTAGTTATGTCAATAAGGTTATGTGAATTAGAACTGTCTATCTAGTTATGTCAATAAGAACTGTCTAGTTATGTCAATGTTCAAATGTACCTTACGTTTGTATAACCCTTTACTACATGGCCAACTTTCAACACCATGTAAACAGAGTAGACCCCGATAGACAGCTACTGTAGGAGCTGTTTGTTCTGATTAATTTTGCAATAATATTCTACCGTTTCTGCTAAGTTCAAATAACCTGAATACATGTAGTATCATATTCAGGATCTCATTATTTCTGACCTGAATATTCATGTTATAAAGTAAAGGGATGAAACAAGTATTGTTATCATACCCTATTCAACAAACCTCAACAAACTACATACACATGTTACTTATTGATTCCTACAGGTACCATAGAAAGATGACATTATAAAATGTGTGTAAAGTTCATTCTTGACAAACAGTTGACTTAGAAACTACAACAGAAACGACAAAAGAAACTATAGTACATAATCTAACCTCTTGCACCAAGCTGCGATCTGGGAAGAACTTGAACATGAAAGTACAAGATTTCATCAATTTCAACACAGCAGCAACATCAGCATCCTTGGCAGCATTAACATGTTTGTTACCCTGTGGTAGAAAACATTTAGCCACTTCCCATGGATGAGTAGACCAGAGATGTGGCTGTAAGTTGGTGCATGCCATGTTTCGGTTTTGGCCATCTGCATGTTGTTTCAGAATCTCTTTGATCCACATATTGCATACTTTAGAGGGGCACCTGACTTTCCACGTGTTTTTGTGCCTTTGTACCTCCTGATCAGTACAGATACTACAGGATGGGAATGGCATTAGGGGAGTCTGTTGAGACACTTCTCCAATCAAAAACCCATGGAAGTCTGCCACCCTCTTGTCTGTGATGTCTTCAATGCCTTCCTTTAGAAACAGGAGTGCCATACTGTCACGTAACCAATTAAGGTAGCACTCGTCTTGGAGCCTCACTGCTGCCATCCTGAAATAGGGAAAAATTTAAGATAAATGACTGCCAAACTTTCATAAATTTAAATAGAATACCTGCATGCCATTAAAACAAGTTTAACAAAGCCAGTCACTAAGAAAGCTCATTGTAAAATGTTTTGTTCATTTAAGTCATCAACACTTCATGAACAAGAGGTACTGTTGATACAACATATGACCCATTACATATGGTAACTCAGCCTGTGTCTTTTGTCTGTCATTGTGCATAAACATTAACCAAGTCCAAGTGCAGCCATATAATCTCCATCAACAAAGAATGTAATACATAATTGGGCATTGAACCATTTTATGATACTCTAATTATATTCTGTATTGTTCAACAATGAATGTAGTCAGTGTGTTATATACAACATAAAAACAAAACAACTGATTAAACAAAATTATTCGGCAAATAAAGGGCCAAATATCATCCTATTCAAATGAGCCGATACCATAAACTATGTCCTGTAGTTTATGAGAAAAAACACAGTTTACTGAAAAACCAAGAAATATCTACAACTAAAGGCCCATGAGCTTATAAAGATCTCGTATGAAAAGGACTATTCTTGATCTACATACTTTATGAGAAAGTCCATAAAATCTTTTTTATATCTGATCCTCTATGATACCAATGGCTAGTTGGATACAAAGCTTTACTCTACATGTTCTCAGTCCACACATTGACAAATTATCTGAAAACCGAAGATTATTTTTGAAAATTCCTTTTATCAATAAAGGTATTGATTTTATTGGCCTCAAGAGTACATAGTGTATATTCAGAGACAAAAATGTAATTGACACTATTCCTAAATACTTTAAAAATACAAAAAACCCGATTATGCACTACAAATATAACACACCGATCAGAAATACAATTTTTAACTATACATGTAATAAGATTGTTGCCAACCTTAATATTGATAATATTCCTAATAATTGAGATTACGCCACCTTGAAGTTTTGCGTATTCTCTGACTGGTCATGGGATTACTGGTAACTTCGAGACCAATTAAAGATAAATGTCTACGATCTTTTCTTAATGGCAAAATGGTAAGGGTAGCGAAACGTCCGTAAATCTTTATAACTAAGACAACAGAACATGTAAAATTATTTTGATATAAGACTCATGAAAATTCTGGAATAAATCTCTTCTGGTCTATTAAAAACTCTTTAGATGTCTTAAACACACAAGTTTAAGAACTGAAGGTTTCTTGCATCCACTGTAAGCACATACGATTTTTCTACTTTGTAAACAACCCTTCCTCATGATCTAATTAATAGGACGGCAACCATTCACCGAATTTCAGTTATTTTCGGTTCATTTGTCTCGATTTGATTTTCGGCTCGGCGTCGTAAATTTCGATTCGGTGCGTAGATGTATGGTGAATTGGACTCAGTGCTCCAGATAAGATGCGTATGTGTGTATTTACGTATATTTTTTAAACAAAAACACATTAGAAATTAAAATCATGCATACTAATATGCATATATAAAATTGTGTACACATTTAAATTGTCAAACTGTGCGAGGAGAAGATTTTCAAAGTTTTCAAAATAGATGTTTCTATTGAAAACTGCCCACCCCAGGGGCATAATTAATAAAACTTTTGTTGAGGATTTTAACATGATGCTATGAGCCAAATATGAAAGCTGAGAACAGCTTCCAGTTTCAGAGAAGATTTTCAGATCTTTCTCTATATGTTTCTACTGACACACCTCCAGTATTGACCGATCGGAACGCGCACTGTGATACATGCGTCGAAATGTGTGAAAAGCAGACACCGCTTGTCGGCTCGATGTTTTGATTGCAATCATATGTACTGCATATTCGAGCACTGCAGGTAGGTGCCAATTAGTAATAATTACTGAAGTTTGATAGGGTTTAATCGACATTGAGAAATGGAAAGCAAACATTCCATGGGTGAATGAATCGGCTGACGGTAATTACATTTTTTAAACTTTCATTTGCATCTAAGAGTGCGATTCAGATAGAGTAACAACCATTCGCTAATTTAGACTATAAATTCTGAAAGGAGGTGATCCCCGAGAGCAAAAATTGCAATACAAAAAGAGAAAATTGCAGACTCGGTTTTATTGAGTCTGTTCATGAGCAGTAATTGAAAGAGCAACACTGCTCACGCCCCCTAGCAACGGCTTAAGCGGTATTCAAATTTTCAGAACAAGAAGTACTGAAATTAATGACCTCGTAGGATCAGATGGTATAACAACACTGAGAATGAAGTACGGGGCGACGTTTTACGGCCGCCACACAAGCACTTAACACCTGCTGTTGTGAAGATTATAAATTCTGAAAGGAGGTGATCCCCAAGAGCAAAAATTGCAACACAAAAAGGAAAAATTGCAGACTCGGTTTTATTGAGTCTGTTCATGAGCAGTAATTGAAAGTGCAACACTGCTGTCTAAAAAGCGGCCCGCTCTGACCATACTAGATATATAGAAATATCACCAAATTGATGCAGCGCCGATATCATGTATTCGTCTATGTTTCATTCGGACCTAATTATCATAATAAATTCAGCTTCCGACGCGTGTCTGCAAAAAGCATGAACTTAACATGCCTAAACAAAAGATTTGCATTTGTTTTACTTATTAAGCACCTGAAACAGTCCAGCCTTCAATAAATAGCGATATTCAAGCAATGAAAATGGAAATTTTGACCGAAAATTCAGAGTAATCTTGACCCTGTTCTAAAAAGATAGAACAGTAAAGGATACAAAACAAACGTGACTTGACCAGTTTCGAATTCTTTCGTATGTTTGCTTTGTACAAAACGACGAGGTTTTGAGATTGTGGAGCCCAAACCAATGATAGTTTACATTTAAGATGCTTTTTTTGTGAAATCACCTAATCACCGGATTTCCAATTGTCCCAAAAATCTACATGTCTGGAGATAATTCCTGTCTGCACTGTCTGACCTCGCGCATGTTACACTGGACTGAAGATTATGTTGATCAACTTTAAGAGCCTTTGCACACATAGTAGAACCCGATGAGACACCTCAAGTAGGAGCTATCTTTTCAGGATTGACTATGTTTGCTTAGTGAATATTGTATCTATAGTTGGTTTTATTCATTCTGCAGTAAAGCCTGTAGACAGAAAACTAACAACACCAACAGGAAATTCATAAATTGTTCATTTTCAATGCTTCGAAGGGTCAAATAAACACTTTTCCACATTTTCTTCTGCAGCAAATAGCGTCAATTATACTGACCCTTTTGATATGAAATTTCATTTATGGAAGGAGCTTGATGAATGGAAGTATCAAGCAAAAGGTTCACAACTCTTTGATAAATACTGTGAGTTATTCGCCCTTTTCAATTAAATAAAGCTTGCTTACAGCAGGTGACACATGTGTTCAGAGGAACTCCCTTCTTGATTGTAATTCTATGGGTCCCTTTATTTTCAGGAAAAGGGATGACATGTGACCTGTGTGTCAAGCACCAACGGAGGCCAAAGATGTTTACTTGTTATAGATGATAGAGTCAATAAAACCTGTATAATTGATTTACATCTGCAGTAGTCTTGTTACACCCCAAAATAGGCTAAAATCACACCATTTGCTATTCATAATGTGTAAAAAGTCACCGCTTCGAGGAAGGGGTTTCCCCTTCCCGCACCCAACCCCTTGGTCCCAACATGCTTTCTCAAAATCCTGGGGGAAGCCCTGCTATTGAAAACTGCCCACCCCAGGGGCGGGGCTAATTTAGACCCCAGGGCTATAATTTATATAAATTCTGAAGGGTGGTGATCCCACGAAAGCAAAAATTGCAACACAAAAAGAGAAAATTACAGACTCGGTTTTATTTAACTTTTGTAGAAGACCTGAACATGATGCTCTGTGCCAAATATGAAAGTTGAGAACCTTCCAGTTTAAGAGGAGAATTTATTTCACTATATGTTGCTATTGTAAACTGCCCACCCCTAGGGCGGGGACAATTTTGACCCTGGGGCCATAATTTATATAAAAAAAAAAATGTAGTCTAGAGGACCTAAACATAATACTATGTGCCAAATATGAAAGCTGAGAACCTTCCAGTTTCATAGAAGATTTTCAAAGTCTTCATTATATATTTCTAGTCAAAACTGCCCACCCCTCGGGTGGGGCCAATTTTGAACACTGGGGCATAATTTATATATTTTTTGTAGATGACCTTAACATGATGCTATGTGCAAAATATGAAAGCTAAGAACCTTCTAGTTTCAGGAGAATATTTTCTAAGTTTTACTATATGTTTCTATTGAAAACAAGGCACCCCTAGGGCGTGGCCAATTTTGACCCCAGGAACATAATTTATATCACTTTTGTAGAGGACCTTTAGATAATGCTATGTGCAAAAGATGAAAGCTGAGAACCCTGTAGATTCAGAGGAGATTTTAAATGGTTCAAATTGTTGACGACTGACAGCACTAGACGCACGCCGACGGACAATGGACATTAGGTGATCACAAAAGCTCACCCTGAGCACATTGTGCTCTGGTGAGCTAAAAACTAATGTAGTAGGGTACCAGAATTGGTCGCATTTTTGCGGAACAAATGCGAAGGGGTTAGGGCTGAGAATAGTCACATTGAAAGCATCTGATTGATATAAAATTCATGGCGTCGTCTGGCATTGGTTGACTGTCATGACAGAAACAAATATTCAGTGTTCAGTGATCATTTTACCTGTGTGTCCCGCGTCCCTGACGCACATAATCTATTGTGGACGCATTGCTTTTAATTATGTGCATCCATATGGACGCAAAGATTTTACACCATGTTTTACTTTGTCGTAAATTCCGCGTTCAGTTGAAAGTTAGAATTTCGCATGACGGGCCCGACATTCGATCTTTGTCGGTGGCGAAAATCCGACACCCCTTAATTTCTCCGACATGTGAAAATTCTCGTGTCGACGCCCTCTCAAACGTGTTTGTTTATATGTCATTTTAAGTGACAAGTATACACACATACTTTCCCTGGTGTTGCAATGTCTCTAGCTATCAGCCAACACCCGCAGCATGTGCCGTACGCATGGATGATTGCATGTCACGTGTAAACAATTAACCACTGAAGCAGTACAGAGGTGCGATACGGTTAAACGAACAAACAATTCAGCCCATTGAGAAGAACGTTCCAGAAAGTCAAACCAACAAAAACAACAAATGGCGGGAGCGGACACGAAATCGGGGAAAAAACATTCGCTGGCTCACTGAAAGTTCAAAGCGTAAGTTTGTCGTATATAGACTACCGATTTTAATAACTGTAATTGGACTATTAACGTGGACTCCACTTGAATTTGTTCTGCATACTCGATTTATATCGGAACAAAGAACTTCCATTCCTTGTACGAGTATGATTAAATAAAGTTCCTTCTTTATTTGTAAAGGCTGAATGTACGTTAGCATGATGTTTGAAACAACTATGACCTGGACTGGCAAAACTACCGATAATTCGACAAGATTCATCAATATTTAGAAAAAATTCACCATCTGTTTAATTTGTCAAATAATATTGATAAAATACTTGAATATTAAATAATGACTGTTGGAACTGAAGTTCGATGCGAGCGTTCCAGGGACACGTCGTCCCGGCCGATTTCAATGTCAATTAAATTTGTTACACGATGTTATGCGCATACTGAGTGAATATTGACTATCCAGTATCCATAGATACATCTTTGCAAACAGAGTAGATCCAGATTAGACGACTTCTATAGGAACAGACTGGTAAGTATCTGCACTCTTTCTACCAAACAATAGTTTAGATCCTGGTTTTAAGCTTCTGACCATATATTATGCAAAATTGTCTAGAATAAAGGTATTGAATTTGTTGTTTTTTGTGTTTTATTATTTATTTCATTTTTTTTTTTTGGGGGGGGGGGGGAGGGGGTTGTAAATCTTTATCTAATATTGGTTTTGATGGTAGTCTCATGTTACTTCCATGGTACATACTCTTTTCACAAGCTTCACTTTTTTTCAGACTTTGATAGATGATTCTCTGAACTGAAACGTTAAAGGACCAGTGTCACATACATCAATCCCTTCTGACGACTTTCATACAAGGTCCTCTAACATTGGAATTTCCATACCAAGAGGCTGTGAAAATGTGGACAGCAACCAAGCACAGGCCTTTCAGTGTGATGAGTGAATTTCCAAATATTGAAACTACATGTAGTTCAGACCAGAAGTTTTAAGCAATTAAGACTACATATACAGTGCCTGATCTACTTGCAAAAAAATTTATCTTTGTGAATTTGCAAAAGAACATGTTAAAAGTTTCGTGCAAGGAAGGTGGTGCTGCGGTTGTAGTTATGCCTAATGTATATTCTGTTATTTGTTTTGTACAAACATGTGCAATAAAAAAGTTATAACTTTCAAGAGCCCTACTTCAAGAGCCCTAGCTTTTACTTTATGACAGAAAATGCAAAATATTCACCATGATAACCTCATTTTTTTCACAATTTTCGCCACGGCAATAGGCAGGAGGGGAAACCCCTTCTGCACCCACCCCCTAGGACTAAAAAACGACATGGCTTCCTAAAATCCTGGGGAAAGCCCTTAACTATATATTTATTACTGTGCTAACCACTTTTTTGCGTTTTGTTTTTTGTTAAAATTGTTGGGACTCATTGTTATCAGTCAGGACCCATTGTTTGAAATGTTGTGCATCCTATTGGACTCATAAATATCAAAGGTAAAATGATCACTGGTGTTAAAAAACCACCAAATTTATTCAATTATTTCGAACGAGGAGATGAAAAGATGAGATCGCAATCAATTGTGAGGTCAATAATTCATTCTCTTTTTGAAAATCTTGGTAGAGGACTATTAGATAATGCAACCTACCAAATATCTAAGGTCTATGCCTTACAAGTTCAGATAAGACTTTTAAAGATTTTTAAGAGAAGATTTTTTAAAACTTTCCTATGAAAAACTGATATGCCCCTGGGCGGGGCCATTTTCAACCCAAGGGACATGATTTGAACAATCTTGGTAGAAAACATAATTTGAACAATCTTGGTAGAAAACTATTAGATAACGCTACATACCAAATATTAAAGTTCTCTGCCTTACAGTTTTGGAGAAGATTCTTAAAGCTTTTCATATGAAAAACTGATAAGCCCCAGGGCGGGGCCATTTTTGACACACAGGGGTAATAATTTTAATAATCTTGGTAGAAAACCATTAGATGATGCTACATACCAAATATCAAGGGCCTAGACCTTAAAGTTCTGGAGAAGATTTTTAAAGATTGAAAAACTGATAAGCCCTTAGGTGATGCCATTTTTGATCCAGGGATCATAATTTGATTAATCTTGGTAGAGGACCATTAAATAATGTTACATACCAAATATCAAAGGTCTATAGCTTATAATTTTAGAGAAGAAGCTTTTTAAAGATTTTCCTATGAAAAACTGATAAGCCCCGGGGCGGGGTCATTTCTGTCCTGGGGGTCATAATTTGAACAATCTTAGTAGAGGACCATTAGATGATGCTACATACAAAATACTGAAGGTCTATTCCTTACATTTTCAGAGAAGAAGATTTTTAAAGATTTTCTTATGAACAAGAGGGCCAGAATGGCCCTGAAGCGCTCACCAGACAATCAGAGGAGAAGATTTTCAAAGTTTTTACAATATGTTTCTATAGAAAACTAGCCGGCCCTGGGGCGGGCCAATTTTGACCCCAGGGGAATAATTTAGAAAAACTTGTAGGGGACCTGAACATTATGCTATGAGCCAAATATGAAAGCTGAGATTAACGTTCTAGTTTCAGAGAAGAAGATTTTCAAAGTTTCTCAATATGTTTCTATTGAAAACTGCCCACCCCTGTGGCAGGGCCAATTTTAACCCCGAGACCATAATTTATATAACTTTTGTAGAGGACCTGAACATGATGCTCTGTGCCAAATATGAAAGCTGAGAGCCTTCCAGTTTCAGAGAAGAAGATTTTCAAAGATTTCGCTATTTGTTTCTATTTAAAACTGTCCACCCCTGGGGTGGGCCAATTTTGACCCCGGGGCCATAATTTATATAACTTTTGTAGAGGACCTGAACATGATGCTATGTGCCAAATATGAAAGCTGAGAACCTTCCAGTTTCAGACGAGAAGATTTTCAAAGATTTCACTTTTTTTTTCTATTGAAAACTGTCCATCCCTGGGGCGGGGCCAATTTTGACCCCAGGGGAATAATTTAGAAAAACTTGTAGGGGACCTGAACATTATGCTATGAGCCAAATATGAAAGCTGAGATTAACGTTCTAGTTTCAGAGAAGAAGATTTTCAAAGTTTCTCAATATGTTTCTATTGAAAACTGCCCACCCCTGTGGCAGGGCCAATTTTAACCCCGAGACCATAATTTATATAACTTTTGTAGAGGACCTGAACATGATGCTCTGTGCCAAATATGAAAGCTGAGAGCCTTCCAGTTTCAGAGAAGAAGATTTTCAAAGATTTTGATATTTGTTTCTATTTAAAACTGTCCACCCCTGGGGTGGGCCAATTTTGACCCCGGGCCATAATTTATATAACTTTTGTAGAGGACCTGAACATGATGCTATGTGCCAAATATGAAAGCTGAGAACCTTCCAGTTTCAGACAAGAAGATTTTCAAAGATTTCACTTTTTTTTTCTATTGAAAACTGTCCACCCCTGGGGCGGGGCCAATTTTGACCCCAGGGCCATAATTTATATAACTTTTGTATAGGACCTGAACATGATGTTATGTGCCAAATATGAAAGCTGAGAACCTTCCAGTTTCAGAGAAGAAGATTTTCAAAGATTTCACTATTTGTTTTTTTTGTAAACTGCCCACCCCTGGGGCGTGGCCAACTTTGACCCCAGGGCCATAAATAATATAACTTATGTAGAGGACCTGAACATGATGCTATGTGCCAAATATGAAAGCTGAGAACCTTCCAGTTTCAGAGGAGAAGATTTTCAAAGATTTCACTATTTGTTTCTATTGAAAACTGCCCACCCCTGGGGCGGGGCCAATTTTGACCCCGGGGCCATAATTTATATAACTTTTGTAGAGGACCTGAACATGATGCTATGTGCTAAATGTGAAAGCTGAGAACCTTCCAGTTTCAGGAGAAGATTTTCAAAGTTTGCACTATATGATTCTATTGAAAACTGCCCAAACCTGGGGCAGGGCCAACTTTGACCCCAGGGCCATAATTTATATAACTTTTGTAGAGGACTTGAACATGATGCTATGTGCCAATTATGAAAGCTGAGAACATTCTGGTTTCAGAGGAGAAGATTTTCAAAGTTTTACTATATATTTCTATTGAAAACAAGGCACCCCTGGGGCGGGGTCAATTTTGACCCCAGGGGCATAATTTATATAACTTTTGTAGAGGACCTGAATATGATGCTATATGCCAAAGATGAAAGTTGAGATCCCTGTAGATTCAGAGGAGAAGATTTTTAAAGGTTCAAATTGTTGACGACGGACGACGAACGATGAACGACGCACGCCGACGCACGACGGACAACCACAAAAGCTCACCCTGAGCACTTTGAGCTAAAAACTGATAAGCCCCTGGGTGGGGCCAATTTTGGCCCAGGGGTCATAATTTGAACAATCTTAGTAGAGGACCATTATATCATGCTACATACCAAATATCAAAGGTCTATGCCTTACATTTTCAGAAGAAGATTTTTAAAGATTTTCCTATGAAAAACTGATAAGCCCATGGGTGGGGCCATTTTTGGCCCAGGGGTCATAATTTGAACAATCTTACAATTTCAGAGACGAAGATTTTTAAAGATTATCCTACGAAAAACTGATAAGCCTGGCGCTGGGCCATTTTTGTCCTGGGGGTCATAATTTGAACAATCTTAGTAGAGGACCATTAGATGATGCTACATACAAAATACTAAAGGTCTATTCCTTACATTTTCAGAAGAAGATTTTTAAAGATTTTCCTATGAAAAACTGATAAGCCCATGGGTGGGGCCATTTTTGGCCCAGGGGTCATAATTTGAACAATCTTAGTAGAGGACCATTATATCATGCTACATACCAAATATCAAAGGTCTATGCCTTACAGTTTCAGAGATGAAGATTTTTAAAGATTTTCCTATGAAAAACTGATAAGCCTGGGGCGGGGTCATTTTTGTCCTGGGGGTCATAATTTGAACAATCTTAGTAGAGGACCATTAGATGATGCTACATACAAAATACTGAAGGCCTATTCCTTACATTTTCAGAGAAGAAGATTTTTAAAGATTTTCCTATGAAAAACTGATAAGCCCCTGGGTGGGGCCAATTTTGGCCCAGGGGTCATAATTTGAACAATCTTAGTAGAGGACCATTAGATCATGCTACATCCCAAATATCAAAGGTCTATGCCTTACAGTTTCAGAGACGAAGATTTTTAAAAATTATCCTACGAAAAACTGATAAGCCTGGGGCTGGGCCATTTTTGTCCTGGGGGTCATAATTTGAACAATCTTAGTAGAGGACCATTAGATGATGCTACATACAAAATACTAAAGGTCTATTCCTTACATTTTCAGAAGAAGATTTTTAAAGATTTTCCTATGAAAAACTGATAAGCCCATGGGTGGGGTCATTTTTGGCCCAGGGGTCATAATTTGAACAGTCTTAGTAGAGAACCATTATATCATGCTACATACCAAATATCAAAGGTCTATGCCTTACAGTTTCAGAGACGAAGATTTTTAAAGATTTTCCTATGAAAAACTGATAAGCCTTGGGCGGGGTCATTTTTGTCCTGGGGATCATAATTTGAACAATCTTAGTAGAGGACCATTAGATGATGCTACATACCAAATACCAAAGGTCTATGCCTTATATTTTCAGAGAAGAAGATTTTAAAAGATTTTCCGGTGAAAAACTGATAAGCCTGGGGCGGGGCCATTTTTGTCCTGGGGGTCATAATTTGAACAATCTTAGTAGAGGACCATTAGATCATGCTATATAACATATATCAAAGGTCTATGCCTTACAGTTTCAGAGAAGAAGATTTTTAATGATTTTCCGGGGAAAAACTCAGATAAGCCCTGGGGCGGGGTCATTTTTGTCCTGGGGGTCATAATTTGAACAATCTTAGTAGAGGACCATTAGATGATGCTACATACCAAATACTAAAGGTCTATGCCTTACAGTTTCAGAGAAGAAGATTTTTAAAGAGTTTCCTATGAAAAACTGATAAGCCCCTGGGTGGGGCCATTTTTGGCCCAGGGGTCATAATTTGAACAATTTTAGTAGAGGACCATTAGATAATGCTACATACCAAATATCAAAGGTCTATGCCTTACAGTTTCAGAGAAGATTTTTAAAGATTTTCCTATGAAAAACTGATAAACCCCGGGGCGGGGCCATTTTTGGCCCAGGGGTAATAATTTGAACAATTTTAGTAGAGGACCATTACATCATGCTACATACCAAATAGCAAAGCTCTTGGCTTTGTAGTTCCAGAGAAGATGTTTAAGTAAATTGTTGACGCCCGCACGTACGCACGACGCCGGACATAGGATCATCCCACTAGCTCACCTTGGCACTTTGTGCCAGGTGAGCTAAAAAATGAGTTAAGTAATGGATATGTTATCAGTAAATGAAAATTCTGTTGTTTTTTAATCAAGTTCTTTACCTTATACCCAAACCGAATAATCGAAATCAAGAGGGTTATAATCCAAACCTTACCAAATCGAAAAGTACATGAATCGTTGCAGCCCTATTAATTAAAGATAATTTCATGAACTTACTTAATCCAGAAAATATTTGCCAGGTAAAAAAGACTTCATTTCTGGCATGCAATGAACATGAAGATGGCATAAAATCCTTAAACGATACCTCTTGATATTTGGATGATAATTGTTTAATATTTTGATTCCTATCATTTACCCAAAAGTACACAAATTGAATAAAGCTAACCCTTCCGACGCTTATGCAGCTTTTATTCAATATAGACCTTAAAAGGGGGTCTCTACATTTGATGCATTTCAAAAACACTTAAAATATACAAAACTCATTTGTTTATATATCATGCTGAAAAGTAGTATTTCACAAGACAACAGGGCCAGAATGGCCCTGAAGCGCTCACCAGACAATCAGAGTAGAAGATTTTCAAAGTTTTTACTATATGTTTCTATAGAAAACTAGCCAGTCCTGGGGAAGGCCAATTTTGACCCCAGGGTCATAATTTATATAACTTTTGTAGAAGACCTGAACATGATGCTATGTGCCAAATACGAAAGCTGAGAGCCTTCTGGTTTCAGAGAAGAAGATTTTCAACATTTTACTATATGTTTCTATTGAAAACTTCCCACCCCTGGGGCGGGGCCAATTTTGACCCCAGGGGCATAATTTATATAACTTTTGTAGAGGACCTGAATATGCTGCTCTGTGCCAAATATGAAAGATGAGAGCCTTTCAGTTTCTGAGGAGAGGATTTTCAAAGATTTCATTATTTGTTTCTATTGAAAACTGCCCATCCCTGGGGCGGGGCCAATTTTGACCCCAGGGTCATAATTTATATAACTTTAGTAGAGGACCTGAACATGATGCTATGTGCCAAATATGACAGCTGAGAACCCTGTAGATTCAAAGGAGAAGATTTTTAAAGGTTCAAATTGATGACGCCCGACGACGCACGCCGACGGACGACGGACATCTGGCGATCACAAAAGCTCACCCTGAGCACTTTGTGCTCTGGTGAGCTAAAAACCCATCAAATTAGTGCAAATGCAATTACCGTTTATAATGACAAAACATCCATAAATTACGACCGATCACGGTTTTACTCCCCGATGTTTCAGTTTTATTCCGGTTTGTTTTTAGTTTCGTAACTGTTCACCCTATTCGCGATTCTCCAACCTCTTCCGAGAAAAGCTATTATGTAAGCAATGGAGGGATCGGTGATCATCAGCAAAACGCGGAAGTATTTAACGGAAAAGGCCGATAATGTTGTGTTGTAGAACAAAAATTATAAGTATTGATGAAATCGATTTATTTGTAAAACGGGGCATTGTTCGATATAAGTTCTAATTAGGAACCTTCATAATAATGATAGAGCATAACAAATACCAAGTTTTATGATATTATTGAAAATATGCGTTCATTGTAGGGACTTCCTCTTTAAAACTGACAATGAAATGGTTTCTTCTAAACTTTATGACAAAAGAGACAAATTTGATTTTAATATTGTAAACTATATCTCAGATTATTTGTTTCCCTATAGCTTGTTCTTCCAAAATGACCATTTTAACTGTCGAAATCTCATTGTAACTGTAAAGCTGCTTAAGCATGGACATAGATATCATAAACGAAGAAAACATTCTCATTGGGTGGATTTACTCAGGCCACAATTAAAAATAGTTTGTTTGCCCTTTACCGACCCTAGATTTTAGAAGTGGGTTGGTAGGTAGGAAAATTATTTTATTTCATTCTGAAAAATTGTACTCTGTATTAATATTTATAAAACTGTTTTTGCACGGTATGCAACTATGCATCTAATGTATAACCATAACATCTTATCTCACTCATTTATTATGCTTTTGTAGTATCATCAATGTCTTAACCCACCTGGTATTCACATCTGACAATAGTTCATGCTTGTCTAGGTACCGAGATGTAATAAATGCTGCAATGCTTCTAATGTGTTTGTCTTTTAATCACTGACAGATTATTTTCACTCCTTACTTTAACCTGCCCTTTAACACACCATTTAACATTAAATAACGTATTAAATTGTAAGATTTAATAGGCCACTGATCATCTTTTATACTACTTGCTTCACCTGCGAGGGGGATTTTAAGTTAAGTGGAAGAACACCAGGGCTCTCCCTCTTGGGGTGGGTGCGGAAGCGATGTGCCCAATGGTAATACTTTTTTTTTAAAAAAAAATTACTAGATGGTGTAATTTTATGTATATCTGACAAATAAATGACGCATAAAATGCAGAGCAACAAAACAAAGTTTTCCCCTACAATTTAATACTTTTCAGTCCCCCTCTTTTTTAAAGTAATACACGTGCCACAAGTGGATTATAGCATAACAAAATTTCCCCACTTTGAAACTTATAAACAATGCAGCCATGTTGGAATTTTTGACACGACTGATTCCCGAATAAGCATATTTGATTACACATGTATACTGATATAGCCGAAATCAGAACCAGACTGAGATTGCATAATACTGGGGAATGAATTGGGCAAGCTCGAATCACAGCATGATTACACTCTGAAGTAGGCTTTTGTGTACATACAGAAGATATTCCAGATAAGGGTTCATAATACAGGTCACTGAACACAGCGATCGGCGGCGGCAGACGGAAATAAAAATAAATATTCTCACAGATTTGGCAATAAAAAATTTCGAGTCGGCAAGGAAAAAATGGGTCGGTCGGTAAAGGGCAAACAAACTTAATTTTAATTTAAATCATCAAGGATTAATACCGTCTGATGAGACTCCGAGTAACTCTGTGTCTTATTGATCAGAATCTAAGCTGTTTGACACTGAGATTTTATTTTCCCAAAGAAATGGCAGAATAAAATTAAGTTTTAAAACTGCAGCAGAAATATAGCAGGCGATAAAATATAATGTATCAGACAAAAAAATACTTAGCATGCTAAGAGTAAATAAACAAGAATCGTATTCGGAGTTTACATTTTAAAAAGAAAAAGTAGGGAAATTGAACTTGGAAAACTTGTAATAGATAATACTTTTTAAGAGGAAAGTACAGAGTAAAAATGGACAATACATTTACAAATACATTTTTTTTATTTAAAGTCAGTATGTCATATGACTGTAAACATTAGCTATGGATAGCTATTGACCGACAGAGTACAGAAAGTATAACACAAACTTACATAATTTATTTGCTCACAGTACTCGCAGTAAGGTTGTTTTTTTTAAATTTGCATAAATAACGGTAACGGTAACATTCCTTTACTCTATGAATATTTAATTAAGAAATAATGACTCCGTGAATATTAATTAGAATTATCACATCAGCACATGCAATATTGCCCATGACAGGAACTGTAGCATGATATAATCATAATTCTTTTATTTCATAAGCAAACGGAGCAGACGCTAATCAGGCGGATCCTACATGAGCCATCTGATCTGGGTCTACACTGTTTGCAAAGTCGTAGAAAGGAGTATTTATGGACTGAAGGGCTAAGTCTTCTCCCGTTAACCCTTTTCTTCATATCAACGTGTTTTCACGCATTTGCAAACAGAGTAGACCCAGATCAGATGGCTCAGTATTAGAGCCGTCTGATCAGGGTCTGCTCTGTTTGCTAATGGAATTTCAAAGATCTGTTTCTCTACTTTTATAAATGACTACTATTTTCCACTTCAGGGCTCAACATTAACTTTTTTGCTTACTAGACCAGTCGGGCTAGTGGTTTTGAAAACTACTAGCCCTGACCAAAATGTCTTGTGCCCTGACTTGGTGATAAACTATTTTGGTTTTTAAAAACTCGTGAGATGTTGAACCTGTATGAAGTGTCAAATCCTGCTTTAAATACATTTTATCAAGAAGATTTAGAGAAGAGCAGGGTTGTTAAAATGTGTTTATAGGTAGTGAATAATCTGTTATATTTGAATGTTCATGAAAATATGGCACTACAGTGCTACATTAAACACGATACAGGACCAGGAGTCATTTAAATTCTCAAGCCATTTAGGAAGAAATTCACAGTTTCGCTTTAATTTTTCATATGTATTCTTTGTTTCTGGTAGGCCCCTCGACTTAAGTATATTGTCATCGCTACTACCGCCGCATTTTGATGTAAAGCCGAAGTTTCAAAGTCACATTTCTTTCAACAGACGAATTTTACTTACGATAAAGCTTCCACACGTTGTTATTGTAATCAAACGTAAATGAGTCTGAATGTCGTAAAAAAAATTTGGCACGTGTTTTATTTATTCGGAGATTAATTCAATACACCATTTTGCGTGTTAACTCATTTATTGTTTTCAAAATGTTGCAATTAAACACTACATGCAAATTAACACATTGTACGGACGCTTTTTGCGACAACTTCCTAAAAGGTGTTCCCTGTTCGATAACAAAAATAGATATGAAATTCCAAGACTGGTATCCGTACATCAGTCACCACGTGGTGTTGTAAAGGCTAGCTAGTAGTGGGGAAATATCGCGAAGAGCAGTCTGTAATTTTGCACATGCGTACTATGTATAAACACAATTATAGATGAACCCGACGTGACCTATCTGTAAGTGTTTTTCTGCTACTTTCTCTTTCGATCGGTATCGCGACCGGACCCGGATTTATACGACAAGTCGGTCTAGTGGCTTGGAATATTTGCAAGACCGGACCGACATTCAACCAGTGAATGTCTGTCGGACGTAGGTTAATGTTGAGCCCTGCACTTTCCACACTTCATTATTACTATTTATTATGTCTATGAATATTCAGTAGTTATTGCAATTTGGAATAATTACAGTCACTTGACTGGCATTGCAAATAGCTTGGATGTTGGTGAGATGCTATGTAGATCGAAGTCTTATCCAGCCTGTTTGACACCCAGTCAAAAGTTTCTCAAAAGTGCAGGTCTAAATTTGAGGAGAACTATTTTCTTTTACAGCGGAGGAAGGGTTAGAAACTCACAAGTTCTTATTACAGAAATCATCTAACAGATCTAGAGCTTCCTTTGGTTAATTTCGTAAAGATGTACACTGCTCATACAATTTGAAGAACAAAATTACTTCAAAATCGTAATTTATGCGACTTGAAACTAAGTTCACACTAAAGTATTTAGCTACGAAATAGTTGTTCGTATCGAAAAAAAAAAAGATTTTTAATACCTTGGAAATAACAGTTCTAAACACATCCGTCAGACACGGAATTTGTTGTAAATATAGTTTAGTTTAGTTTTATTCAAATGATTCCATTGAGCTTTAAAGCCCATGAGGACAAAATATATATGTAAACACTGACAGTATGACAGAAACATTATTACCAATGCAACAAAAACAATGTAACAAAACATCGCGGAGAAGGTTTTACCGCTATACGGAAGAACGTGATAACTATAGTAGGAATATATATTGTGTCTCCATAGGAACTCGATATACATGCACGTAAAGTATCACGCAATATACCTTTTATTCTCTCGACTGACATACATTAGCTGTTTGTTTTTACAAAACTCTATTAATATTCATAGTGTTGTTCCGAAAGTTATCGGACATTGGCCGACGTGTCTGTTGTAGACCCTAATCGACAACGTTTTCCGGCTCATTAAAAGTC